>JAQGDG010000316.1:0-191759 GCA_029844215.1 Przewalskia tangutica | reverse complement strand
GCGGTCGCGGAGCTCAAAGCGGACGCTTTCGGTCACGCTCTCGACGCGCGGGAATACCTCTACGCTGGTCCTGTAGGTGACTCGCATGCGTCGCGGAAGTCCGCGACTAGGCACGCAGACGATACTGCGGGCGATCGCCTTGCTTTCATCATTCGCGCCAGAATAACTGGCATAGCTTTTCCTATTACCGCTGCTTTGCGATGACACTATGTGCAATTGAATTGTATTTGTGAAAAGCGTTTTAAATACTTTGATTTTATTTCAGCCTTTATAGTTTCACATACTTGGTACTGTAATCGACTCTCCTTCGGGCCGCCCATGCCACAGTGGCAGCAGGGTGCTGATCCACATTCCTGTGATCTCTACGCATGCCAGAGCTCCATCCTTTCCGAGGCTCTACTGGGTATGATCTCCATGTTGTAGATAGTTTTGTACAGTGGTATGGCCCCGTCCCGCCATAGTTGTATATTTCAGAGGCTCAGGAACTCCGTTGTACAAGATTTGGATGTGAATCGCTAAACCATGTTTTTATATATACGCCGAAAGGCGATGTTTTCACTTAAACTGTGGTTCTATTTTATAAACCGCTTTATGTCTTGCTTTATATTTCCGCCGACACCTGATGTATGACTACTCGGTGCCCTTGCAGAGCACTACCACTGCCCCGAACGGTCGCGACAAAAGTGCATCGTGAGCGCTTAATCCTCTGAAAGTGTCTACGCACCGTATTCAGTAGTTCGATTATCTGCGTGTTGTGCACCACACCAATAATCGTGAGGCTATAGGATATTTAGGATTGGTTTCATTCTTCTCATTCCGAGATCGTGCTTAGTAGCCGTGTTATAGTCGACCCTCTAACGATTCCTTTCCTCGTAACGCTTATGCCTCCACGTATGGCAACCCGCCTGTATGCGCAAGGCAAATGAGGGAGTCGCCAGCGACACCCAGAGTCACGAGGGCTCGTGCCCGTTTATACCAGACGCAGTTCTATGACGCCACACTCAAATAGAGACTACAAGACTCCCACCTCCCGCCCCACACCAAGCGAGGAGTTAGGTGACAAGGAGACGGCCCAGCCTTTGGCTAAAGTCAGGCCCGACACGGCGAGAGGCCGGATGCGGCAGCCTCCAGCCCGGCCCAGCCTGGGCCGCACCCAGTGCACCCGAGGCGTATACTGAGACTACGGATTTCCTTAGCCAGCCTCCGCAGTTTTACGGTCGAGGCAAGACGATCCGCAGGAGTTCATCCGTCACCGCAGAGGATTACGCGGTGATCAGGCTTCGTAGACCGAGTCCGTGATATCTGGCTCCGACGGCCGCGTGATACCGCAGCTGATCGTTTGATCTACGAGCTTTCCCTGGGAGAGCATGCACTCTCGCAGATGTGGATGAAGCCGTGAGGCTTTTTCACACACTTCTTGCCTCCGCAGATGGCGAGGCACGAGCCGAGCGATTCTTGTTGCAGACAGTGAGGACGCAGCCGAGGGAGTACAATGTCGCAGTTTGATTCTTTGGCTCGATATGTCCCCCGCAGACCGGGTAGCAGATGGAGGATGGTGCATCGCTATGTCATCGGGCTAGATGATTACACGGCCGAAGTTCGCGCGTGTGTCCTTCACAGTAATGGACATAACCCGATGCAGTGCTCACGCACCGGGATGCGAGGAGCGTAGAGACCGCCGGCAGAGCGACATCGCCAGCAGGCGCCAAGACGGCCGTTCTTTGTGGTCCTCGTGGCGCATCGCCAGAGTCCAGATTTGCACCACAACACCAGCGCAGCGCCCTACCTCATTTTCAATACAGCAGAGCGCTGGGGCGTGTCGCCCTGTGACTCTGGACTTCGTAGCAGGGCGCTAACTGCTCGAGGTTCGCCAGCCCGGTAAGGCGATACCATTCGAGTCAGATCGAGCTCGCTATACTTGTGGCCGCAGGTCATTTGGGCGAGTTTGTCCGACCGAGCGCGCCGGTAGTGGGCCTGGCCATGTGGTCTGTCGCTTCTTCATCCTCGACAGCCATCGCCGAGGCAAGGCACATGGATCGGTCGCGGCAGAGGTCGTGGGCGCAGTCCGCCTAGCGGTCTCGTAACCGCATATATGCTTTGTCCACCGACAGATCGTGAGGCCTCACCGATGTCGCCACAGTACCTTATCGCTCGGGTTTGACGTGTATGCTTGATAGATCCGGTTCTACTGGCCCATATATCTCCCTCGTTGCTAGTAAGATAGTGGATGTAGCCCGAGTCCATGCACTTTTCGAGGCAGCTACGCCAGCTGGTGATTCTGGTAGTTCACGTATATAAGAGCTTGTCCCGTGACTATTTACGCCGACCCAGCCGACTTGATGTAGCCGAGATGATTGACTTCGACGCGATTACGGGACGGATCGCTAGCTTCTTGCTACGCCAATGTAGATCGCAGAGAGTAGCACGTTCCAGCTTCGGCGAGCTTGCCGAGTTTAGGAGCACCAGACGCTGGTGGTAGGTTTATTTCACCTCAAGGCTAGGAAGATGGTACGTATGGGTATATCTATCATCTCGCTCGTGTTTGATATCGCCGCGTACCAGATTTTCACCGCCCAGTGAGTCGCGAGTTCCCGCACGTGTTTCCGCATTTACCTTCCCGTATCCTCCGCAGAGGAGATCGAAGTTTTGTATAGACGTAGTTGCGACACTTACTTATTTCCATTCCGCCATACGTAACGGCACCCGCCGAAGCCGAGAGAGTCAAGGATCACTTTAGGATTTGCCAGAGAAGCGGCTTCATTAGGCCTGGTTTCTCCCCGGGAGCGCCAGATTGTTCGTGAAGAAGCAGGACGACGCCGCGCACGTGTTGATTAGTACCAACAAGGTGACCATTAAGAACAGATACTTCTTCCTGTGATTGATGATTTGTTCGACCACTGCAGTGCGAGATGTTTTCCAAGATTGATCCGCGATCGCTATCATCAAAAAGTAGTCGAGATGGATGTCCCTAGATCGCATTCCGACCCAGACGCATTACGAGTTCGTGGTCATGTCTGGTCGACCAACGCTCCGCCAGATTCATGGATTTGATGAACCGAGTGTTCAAACCATTTTTGGACACGCTTGTGATAGTGTTCATCATGATATCTCGTTTATTCTCGCCAGAGCAGAGCACGCGAGCATTCGGCGACCGTACGACGCTTCCAGATCAAAGCTTGTACGCCAAGTTTTCCAAACGTGAGTTTTGCTGACTTCTGGCATGCTGGGTATATTGTCGGGCTGATGGCATTCGAGTTGATACGCCAAGATCGAGGCAATGACTTGGCCTAGACCTACCATCCGGCAGCAGGTTCGCAGCTCGGGCCTCGCAGATATTATCGGCGGTTCAGAGGTTTGCTTCTATCTCCGCACCATTGACTAGCCGACTCGTAGGCGCCAAGTTCCGCGGACTGATGTCATGAGCGTGGTTTCCAGCGGTTGAGAGATTGACGATCGCTTCGCCTACTCTTCCGCAGGTCCAGACGCTTATGTCAGGTATCGACGCGCCGCATCGGTTGGATGGTTACGCAAAGATGGCAGGTTATAGCATATGCATCCCGACACCAAGAAACACGAGTGAACTACCCCACCCATGATTTGGAGTCACAACAATTCACGCCAAGATCCGAGGCACTATTTGTACTGTGGTTCACGTGGATATTTATACGCACCACAAGAGCCTCCAAGATATCTTCACCAGGGAGTCGAACTTACGCTGCAGACGGCAAGTTGAGTTGCTTAAGGATTACGATGTTGATATCCCGTACTCACCCTGGGCGCCAATGCCAGGCGTACGCCTAGTCGTAGTCACGTGAGCCTATCGATGCAGAGGCAGAGGGATACGGTTCGTGATTTGCATCGCCAGCGAGCCTCGTGTCCGCTTGATTGATTCCGGAGTAGCAAATGTTAGAGTTCGCGAGGTTGCCGAGTCTTCCATCGCCGGGAGGCGAAGAGGCAACAGCTCGAGGATCCAGCCTTGATTCGATATCGATACGCCTTCTTCGCGAGGCGCGGTCCTTTGAGGCAGCACCGACGGGTGCTAAGGTTCGAGGGCGCATCGTGTTCCAGATGTTTCGTGACTTCGGCAAAGAAAGTTCTCGGGAAGCACACATGCAAGCATTCTATCCATCCGGGTCGACCAAGATGTACTACGACCTTAGATCCGTATCGTGCGGACGGCTTCAAGAGACGCTGCAGAGTTCGTAGCTCGCCCGCGTGTTGTCGCAGTGAAGGCAGAGCACCGTGAGGCCGTGGTTTGTTACGCATTTATCGAGATCCCGACCGGAAGCTGGAGGTAATCAACACGGACTTCATCACAGGATTACCTCGCACTCGCAGGAGACACGATTCTATACGGGTTATCGCCGACAGTCGATTTAAATCAGCCCACTTTCTTCCCGTCCGACGACTTTTTGCGAGGATTATGCCGCACTTTACATCCGAGAGATCGCCGATCGCATGGAGTCCCTACTGATCATATCGCATGGAGCCCGCTTTACGCTAACTTCCGAGGTCCTTCCGCAGTGGGTTTAGGACGCAGTGAGCCTCGAGTAATCGCATTTCATCCACGCATGACCTGACAGCAGAGCGCACTATCCGCACTTCGAGGATATGTCGCGAGCCCGTTATTGACTTCCGGGCAGTAGCCGAGGATCATTTGCCTCAGTTGAGCTCATGTGATAATAATAGCTACCACCCAAAGATTCGCATGGCGCCTTACGAGGCCTTGATGAGGAAGTGCAGACGCCATAGTTGGTTCGACGTGGGCGAGGTGCACTAGTGGGACCAGATTTGCGCAGCAGCTGGATAAGTGAAGCTTATCCGAGAGCGCTATCGACACCGTGAGTCGCATGTAAGTCGATGCAGATCATCGCCGCTTGATCTTGAGTTCGAGGTTCATGATTGGGTTTTCTTAGCGCGCCACCCACGGGTGGTGTGATGAGATTTGGGAAGAAGGGGAAACCACCAGTACATCGGGCCGCTTCGCATTGTCCGCAGGCAGGCGCTGTTCTACGTAGCGATCTCGCCGTCCGATCCGAGGCGCATCCGGCTTTTCACGATCTATGCCGGCGAGATGTATCGGATCCATCTAGTGGTACACCCGATCGACATGTCCAGTGACCGGCGGGTTATCGATGAGGAGATTCCCATAGCGATAGTCGATCGCCAAAGTTAGGCTCATGACGGCGGACGTGGCTTCCGCCAAAGTCTCGCGGGCGAACGAGCTCAGAGGAGACGACGGGAAGCCGGCGAGGACACGAGGCGTATATCCTCACCTATTCCCACACCTCCGTAATTCACTTTCCTACTTGTAAATTTTCGCTATCGCTATGCCTAAGCGTTGTTTTCAGGCCGCGTGGCATTCTGTAAACCGCTTAAGCATGGGTTAATCTTATCGTTAATCGTTTTGAGAAGGAACATTCGACGAATGTTTCTGGCGAGGAGAATGTTATACCCTCAGATTTCCGCAGTACGTACGTAAGGGAATACGCATAAAAAGTTTGGCCTTAGTTAGCCTCGACGCTTTCTTTTGTACACAACTCACTAAAAGAATCGTCACCTAAACGCTTCCATGCCTTTCAGAGAGTAAATTCCGCTATGCCATTTCTTATTTTTATGGCGGATTTTTCCGAGAGACGAAACATTTTGACTAACGAGGTGATACGGTCACCCTCACATCGGAAGCAAAGGGTGGCTGACGATCAAGGCCCAAGATGGGCGCTGCCTCGCCGATTGGTTCCTCGCTAGGCCTTGTTTTGTGCCATGTTTTGCGAGTGTTTGGAGTGTTTGGAGTAGGGTTAGGTGCACTTGGCTTGATCTTCGCCTTACACTTGCCTTGCACTTGTCTTCATCTCGGCCATCGGTCGCCAAGGCTCGAGCTATAAATACTCTCTCGAGACGAAGAGTTCTTCATCCACAAAAGCTTTCCAAGTCTAAAAATCCTTCCCTCTCCCTTTGTAGCACCGTCCAACACCCTCCCCTCGAGAAGCTTGGCCGAGGCTACCCCACCCCTAGCCTAGCCAAACCTACCCCCTCCCTTGGTAGAAAAGTTGCTTGTTTTGTTATAATGCCCAAAATACCCTAGCCCAAATACCTTAGTACTTAGTGAAGTTGTGAAGAACTTCTAAGGTTTCTCGAGCATTCAACTTAGAGCAAAACCTTGCTCAAAGCGACTTTTCTAGGATATTATCGGGCTTACCGAGGTAATCGATCCTAACCTCTTTTGAATTAGAGAATACTTCACAGTAGAATAAGAATAAGTATAAATACTTAGAAGAATAATCAAATCAGATTACATAGGACTGCTTTCACAAAGAGACTTATATAGCTCACTGTAGGGAAGTCACGCTCGACTTACCGTAGAATTACGAACCCTCCGCTTGAATGACCTTCAGAGTAGTCTTTGATAGATATCCGTGACTACTATAGGCTGACTCTCGCACACATATTCAACTCAAGGTGGTTTTCACGGTATATGTGATTCTTCCTAAAGCATGATATTTTACAATATATAGCACCAGACGCATACGTGTTAATCGAATAATAACTACGCAATGTCTTTGACTTAAGCCTCAATAATACTTATGGTAATGCCTCACGCTTAAGCTCAATAATACTTACAGAATGCCACCGCTTAAGCTCGAATAACAAAGAATCAAAACATTTCAAAAGAATATCGATCATTTTTAACGTAAGATAAATATTTGGTTTTAAACAAAAGCTTAAGAGTTATACTAGCTTTACGGGAAGTTAGGTATAACAACTTAAGATAAAAAGGAACTGCTACTTGTTTGTTTATAAAAGCCTTGTATTGATTTGTTGTAGTAAGATTTGTGAGATAAGTAGACATATTATGATGCTACCCGGTTAGTGTCTTGAATTGCCGTGGTAAAAGCGGTCATTCTCCGGCTTACGCTGCTAACCTAAGTCCGCTGTATCATATTGTATCACCTACCCCTCGATCGTTATACCGGCGGCGCTTCTCGACGCGGTCTATACGGCCTACGCGTTCGCGAGACTACGCGAGCAGCCGTATGCTCCGTGATTGATCATTCCGGTGTTTAGCCCGACGCGGGATTCCCACGCGTCCGCCGAGACTACGCGGCTTCGAGGCTACGCGCCGCGGGGAGCTCAGGCGACGCCTGGTCGCTCGACGCGGGAATACCACGCCGGTTCGCGTGACTCTACGCGGCCGCGGAAGTCCGTGATCAGGCACGCACGATACTATGGGCGATCGCCTTGCTTCGATCATTCGCGCCTAGAATAGACTGGCGCTTTCCTATTATCGTTGTTGTTCAGATGCGACACTATGTGCAATCGAATCGATTGTATTTGTGAAAAGGTTTTAAATACTTTGATTTTATTTCGCTTTATAGTTTCACATACTTGGTACTCGTAATCGACCTCCTGGGGCCGCTCATGCCGCAGGGCAAAGCAGTGCTAGATCCACATTCCTGGATCTCTACGCTGGTGCCGTGAGCTCCATCCTTTCCGAGGCTCTACTTTCGGGTACGATCTCCTTGAGATAGTTTTGTGGCCAGGTATGTATGGCCCCGTCCCGCCATAGTTGTATATTTCAGAGGTCTCAGTCCCGCTTGTACAAGATTTGATGTAATCGCTAAAACCATGTTTTTATATATACGCCTAAAGGCGATGTTTTCCACTTAAATCGTGGTTCTATTTTATAAATCGTTTATGTCTTGCTTTATATTTCCACATTACTGATGTATGACTACTTGGGCGCCTTGAAGGCACTACCACGCCTCGAACGGGTCGTGACAAAGAATGTCACCGTAACCAATATCTAAGATCTGTTTAACTACCACGAGGCATCCAGATTTGGAATACCTAGACATGCTTAAGCTTCGACTATTTCTTTGATTTATCTAATGCTTCTAGTTCGATCTTCCGATCAAGCGGATCGTGTTCTTCTTAAGCCTTTTATACAAAGGTTCACAGACTGTTCGACTGGGGATGAAATCGACATAATTTAGACTTCGAGAATCTCAAGCCGTGGTCTTATCTATGATTTCATCAGGAAATTTGACTGAGAACTCTATGGCTCTACAAATTGGTTTATAAGTACCTTGATAGAGGTCATGGCCTAAAAACCTAATTGTTGTTTGAAAGAGTTTTATCTTTTTAGCACTTACTGCCAAGCCATTATGTTTAATGGTATTAACAAAAGTATTTAGATGTTTATAGTGTTGATCTATATTATCAGAGAATACAATTGTAAACTGACTATAAGGATTGAATATGTTATTCATGATGTTTTGGAATTCCGAGGGGGCATTCTTAAGTCCGAATGGCATTACTTTCCATTCACATTGACCAAAAGGAACATTAAAAGCTGTTTTATACTTATCATTTTCTTCGACTTGAATTTGCCAGAATTCTGACTTCATGTCGAACTTGCTGTAGATGTTAGCATAATAAGTTCTTTTTAATAAATCTTTATTAGGAATCGTACCTAATCCATTTTAATACTGCTGAGAGGTTTATAATTGATTACCTCCTGGTTCCTATTTCCTTCTCAGCATTTTTATTAACGTAAAAAGGCTGAACAACTCTATTGGGATTTGGAGGGTCTAATAATCTTCTTCTGAAGAAGATCATTAACTTCATTTTTACAATATTCCATGAGCTTGTGGCTCATTTGGATTGGTCTGGCTTTAGTGGGAATGTCCTTTTCACTAAAGTCATCTGTGTAGGGTAGGTTTACCATGTGCCTCTTTCTTTCCCAAAAGACGTTTGGTAATTCTTGTCGCACCCTTTTCCGGCCGCGACTTTAAATAAAAACTCCTGCTTAATAAAAGGTTAGAAAATAAAATAAATGCTAAAGTGTTAAAAGGGGTGTTAAAATGTTAAAGTGCTAAAGGTTTAAAAGGGTTCGCGGAGTCGCCACCTAATTATTTTGGGTTAATTAGGACACCTAAATGTTAACTAGTTTAAAGTAAACATTAACTCCATTTTTATGGTCTGCTAAACTTAATGAGATTCTGGGTAAGAGTTCTTTATTAATCTAGAGGGAAGGGGTTAGGCACCCTCTAAGATCCGCTAACTTGCGGTTGTCCTGCCAAACCTAGGGTAATTATTATGCTAAGATGCAATACATGTCTTGAAAAGTATTTAAGTAGGAAGTATTTTTGCTAGCATAAGAATGTGAGATTTGTTTTAAAATATATAAAGCTAGTTCTAGCTAAAATATGTATTATTATATATGCCAAGATGATTTATGCATTTATGACGATTAGATAAGATACATGTGTCAGAATAATACAAAATCTTATTACTTAATTTAAATGTGTACTTATAAAATAAGATATAAAATATCTATTATGCAAAGGCTAACAAAATAATTTTAATTATGAATGTTAGTAAGAGTTTATGAAGAAATTAATTTATTATGCTAAGGATTTAATAGCGAGAGACGCTTTAGCTACGTGAATATTTATGTAATTTTGGTATGGTTTAGGCAATGCATAACTAGTCATAAAAATAACTAATTTAAGGAGACTGAATTTCTAGCGTCAAACTATTTTTCTAATGACAGCCAAAGTTTAATTATTCTAAGTGTACTACTAGTAGCGAATGTTAGACAAATAATTACAACAAATAATAAAGTGAGGATATGAATTAATAATGACTCAAGAAACGGCGAGGCCATCTCGCCTATGGTTTGGAGTTTGTGACGCTGAGAGGATGGGCACATAAGACGCGGATTGCCATTTGAAGAGCTCGTGATGAGTCTCACACGAGACTCTTCATTTTGCTCGTCCGTGCATTTCATGTAAAACAAAGAAAGATAAGGATTAGTATACACATTCAACCTTTACGATAAAACATGTAAACAAACGGAAATTCAGATAACTCAATTCGCACCGAAGCTTTGGATGCATCATGACAATGTCGATACGCAAGCGGGCCCAAAGAATGTAAATTTGAAGCGAAAGCGAACACGAGCCCGATGTAATAATTACCAACTTAGAGAGAATAGATCGCCTAACTATGATATAAAACCCAAACATATGTTCAAATATTATAAAAACATGCAAGCCCACATCAACACGACAGGACCGATTGCTACATATAACATTTATGGTACATGTGACTCACTTGAAAATGGATGCACATAAACAGCCCTCGTATACACTAGATGCAGTTTATATTTTGAGGTATCATTTTAGACAAGAAACTGAAGAACGTCGACAAAAGGGCGAACATGTATACTTGCCGATTTAAATGTAAACATACATTAAATAATAATCAAAACATAGTCATAACCTTAGCAAGTAAAGTCTCAAATCCTAATTGTTTAGATCTTCAACTCATTTGAAAAGTTTCGATAAGATATGCCTTGTTAACACATGAAAATGTAAGTATGACCCTAACACAAAGAAGCCAACTCAAATGGACGCCGATGCTAACATGTGTCAGGTAGACCGATTTAACAGATTAACATAGCATAAAAGGACATTATGCTGTCCTAGACTCATTTTATCACTTAACTTGCGAATGCGATTATTTTGACGATCGTGAGGGCCAGCAGATAAATCAGTAACCCCAGAGCATCCTCACTGAATAAGCATTTTTTTTTTTAAAAAACATAATTCGTCCCGCTTACGTTTTAAGCCAAGTCATGAATATTAACAGTAATCAGTGTTAACTGAACATGTTCAAAAGTTCAACTAATAAATCTAATGTACCGCTAATATCAACATAACACGCCTTTTAATCAATCACATGAAACATATTATATACACTAATATCCGACAAAATCTAAAAAGGATAATAGTTTACCTTCTCCTGACAAATAACCGAGGCAACAGATCAAGTCGTCGATCCACTGAAGATTTATTGCATGCGATCAAAAAGGCGTAGATGGTTTGTCGATTTGATCAAATCGAAAGAGAAGGTTTCAATTTTCCGCTTCGCTTTAGATCGTTATATTTTTTATGCCTTTGGGTATTCGATAAATGGCGAAGGTTCCCCTGATTCCTTCTAGCCAAATTTCCTGCCCCCCCTAACTCCATATGCTCAGGCGACCTGCTGGTTCTCACCGATTCTTTTTCATGAATCATTGGGTTCCCGATAATACCGCCCCATGATGAATGAGTCGATTTTTGTTCGTGTGGTTTCGTAAAAGTGTTGGTTTCCGATCGCCTCGCTATTTCATGTATAAAAGGATTAATTTATAGTCTCGATTTTGGTTCTAAGTTTGGTATGGTTCTTAAGGTTTGATTTTGGCTATTTTGTGACAGATTTTGGGCGATTTGGTTCCTAATATGGTCAGCTTCGAAAGTGATTTGAGAAGATTTGGGGATATTAATTCTGGTACACAATTTGAGGAGAAGATGTGCGATTTGGAAGGATTTTGTTTAGATTCACGGATTCTCCTACGAGAATCTCTGCCAGACGCACTGAGCGCGTATGAAGCGGCGACTTCGCTTTTTAGGTTTAGGTTTGGTTTGTTTTTTCGCTTTTTGTGGAGAGGACGACGGGTAGGTAAAGTAAAAGCGCAGATGGCGCTGGTCATGGTTTGCTGGGATTTGCGCAGCGGGTTGTTTAAAGGAAGGAAGGATCACGGGTATGGACCCATTTTAATTAGGTATTTGGGTAAATGGGCCGGGTAATTATTTTAATTAGGTGTAGAGTTTTAAGTGTATTAGTTTAGGTGTATTATTAATTAATTAATGGTAAATTAAATTATTTAAATTGTAATTAGATTATTTAGGTGCTTTATTAGTCTGAGTTTTAAAACTATTACAATAATAAATGTGGGTGTGCTATTTAATTAGTGCTTAATGTTTATAATGCGACGTTATTAAAACTTATTAAATAAAAATTGAGTTATTTAAAAGCTACATGCAGATAGACTTCTTAATTCTTTTACGAATGCTATTAAAACGCTGCGGTGCTATTATTAAATTGTTTATTTATGCTCAGATTAATGTTTTATCGCTACATTTTATTATAAGAAATCATAAAAATTATTTTGCAAAATTAGTGTAATTTTATAGCTATCAGATGGATGCGAGGGTCAAAATCGTGTCAACATTGTCCTCTTTGTATGGAGACGATGGAAGAATCTTCTGACAAAGATGTCGACTCATACCAATTTTGTCTCGATCCGTAATTGAAAGGTTTGGGCAACAGACAAGGCCGACGCAAAAATTTAAAATATGTCCCGTTGTCGAAGTTACGATGACACCGCTACCATGGTCGTAAACATCGCGCGCTAACGCGAGTCAAAATTTGTCCCGTTGTCGAGTTATGCCAACTGGGTACCATGATCAAAACACCGGCGCTTTAACGCGACTAATTTGTCCTGTCGCAGTTATGACGACACCGTCAGGTGCTAAAAATAAGTAAAAATAAAAATAACCGCTCAACTCGACGAATGCTATCGACTTATGATGTTGGGTTTTACGGTGACGCTGAACGAGCGGATCGACGCTGAGGTCGTCCGCCATTTGTCAGCGTTGGCCCCCAACAAATTGCCCTGTCACAGAAGAGAAAATCCACGCTGCGCTCCCGCTCCGCACGCTAAGACTTAAGCAAACGGTTAGTGCATAATCATAAGGCAAAATGATGATGCATAATTTTAAAAGCAATGAAACCGTGAGTAGAAAATGTTATCCCGCAAAACGTGGATGATGTCGGTTGATGCGACGCCGCAAATGCCGTGGATTTTCGCCCCTCGCACGTATGCGATAGCGAACGCGCATACGTTGTCCCGCCGCAATCGCCTGCAGACTAAAGCTCGTGAAGGAGTTTAGCCAGAATCGCTAAGACGTAATAATAAAGCATGAATAAGAAATGCAATTTCGGAGAGTAGAAATGAAATTCCTCGCGCTGACGCTATTTGGCTGACGCGCTCGGACGCATCGCTTCGCACGTTGACGCTTCCGCATCGCTTTCGCTTTCGGACTTCGCTTTCGACTTGGCGCGCCGACTTTACGCATGACCGCGCCGCTTTTTCGCCGCTGACGCTTTCGACTTTGCTGCTTTGCTGACTTGGCGCTTTCTGACTTCGGCTGACTTGACTTTGGCGTCGGCTTGACTGTCGCTTTCTGACTCGGCCGCTTTCGACTCCCCGCTTTCTGACCGGCGCCGCTTTCTGACTCCGGCCGCTTTCTGACTCCTGCCGCTTCGCCGGACTTTGTCGTCGCTTTCTGACTCGGCCGTCGCTTTCTGGACTTGCCGTCGCTTTGGACCGCGCCGCTTCGACTCGGCGCCGCTTGGACTGGCGCCGCTTTCGCGCCGACTTTACGCCGCTTTCGACTTTGGCCGCTTTCTGACCCCGCCGCTTTCGACTTGGCCATTTTCGGACGCGGTTTGTCGATAACGCCGCTCGACGCTAGCCCGCTAACGCCGCCGTTCGACGTGTTGACGATGCTCCCGTGAGAATAATGCCCCGCAAGCTAAGCTTCGAGAAAAGGTTAGTGTATAAATCATAAAATGTAATGATAAATATACGAGAAATGCAATTACGCGAGCAGTGGACGCCGCCCCGTATGATACGCGGGTGTCGCGTAACGTCGAGATGTCGTTGTAATGCATTTTTTTTGTGAACCGTATGGCTTGTCTTGATGTCTTTGTTGTGCGTTTGGCGCATGGATTGCAATTTGACTTCTGTGCCGTAGCCGACGCGCTAGACTTTGTCAGGATTTGATTGTTGATGTCACCGCTTCACGCTTCGCTAACACGAAGAAACTTTTGCCGTATTTTCGCTTTGTTGCACTTTCTCGCTTAATATGAAAACTCGCTCAAAGAAAACTTGCAGCTCGTGGGTCATTCGATTTGACTTCGCCTTGCTCCTGACATCCGCGCCTTCGCCTGCTTGGACTCGCAACCCATGTCCGCTTTCCTACTTTGTCCCGCTTTGAATGCGCAGCGGTGTTTGGCCTAAAGTGGGTCTCAATGAGCCGCTTGTATGTCAGGTGGTATTCTCGTTATTTTCAAAATGAAGGGAAATTTTCCTAATGGTGTGACCGAAGCCGATTTAGGCCGCCTACGTATTCGCCAAGGGAATCAGGTCGAACGTAGTTCCAATGGTGCAAAAGAGAAATTGAGATTTTCTAAAAGGTGGGACCGAAGACGATATGGCCGCCTACGTATCCCCACGAGGGAATCAGGTCACACGTAGTTCTAATACAAGCAAAACAAAAGAAAACACTAAACGAGTTTTCCCTTTTATTATTCTGCTAAGCTAAATTGCCCTTCTTATCTAGAATCAGCGGACTGCATTAGGATGCAAATCCAATCTTTTAATACGTCTCAGTGCCCTGCGTTATGGCTTGCTGGGTCTTCATGCTCTGCTATTGCTTAGTCAAATACAAATCGACCTTTGGGGAAGGTGATAAATCCTTTTAGACAAAATGTAGCAAACTGTGTTAGTGTAAAGCACGTGATTTTGCAAAAGTGTAAAAACATTTAGCAAGTATATGTTGCACATAAATTGTCACATTGCAAGCGAGTCCTAATATGCACGGGACCCCTTTATGCCGCAGGTAGGCCTAAACGCCACTTATGCGAGATTATGACGGATTTGTCCAAGTCGCCCAACCGTAATGCTTTTGTTGAAATGGCGACCAAACGACGGCACATTTTCTAATTTCGCATGTCATGATTAGGCTTGGATTTGTCTATCATTGTCACGCCACACATAGTACGGTTGGTCGTCAGTCGAGAAACCGCCGACAAGTTTGGTGTTTTTCTAATCGCGGTGTCGATACCGCGACCGACCCACCTAAGGTAAATGATGCACGCCTTAAAATAAGGGGTGGTATAGCTCTATCCCGAAGTTTCAAAGATTTGGTTTTATCGACGCAAGGTTCCCGAGCGACAACTCGAGCGAGAAGGTTACGCGCCACCTGCTAGACCGCACTCCACGGTATTACCAACTCTCCTAAATTTGGGTTTTGAAGAAAGAATTTTGTCGATGCACCAAGCCGCACTCGCATGTAGTGCGTGATTGTGTGAATTTTCCAGAGGAAGAAATACGAGCTAATGCCGCTTAAGGAAAGCAGTAAAGCAAATAGCAAATAAAAATGAATAAAACAAAATACAGCACGCAAAAAATAAAAATGCAAAAATAATGCCCAATAATAACCCTAGGTCTGTTATGGTTAAGAACCTTAATCCCCAGCGGAGTCGCCATTCTGTCGCGCCCTTTTCCGGCCGCGACTTTAAATAAAAACTCCTGCTTAATAAAAGGTTAGAAAATAAAATAAATGCTAAAGTGTTAAAAGGGGTGTTAAAATGTTAAAGTGCTAAAGGTTTAAAAGGGTTCGCGGAGTCGCCACCTAATTATTTTGGGTGAATTAGGACACCTAAATGTTAACTAGTTTAAAGTAAACATTAACTCCATTTTTATGGTCTGCTAAACTTAATGAGATTCTGGGTAAGGGTTCTTTATTAATCTAGAGGAAGGGGGTTAGGCACCCTCTAAGATCCGCTAACTTGCGGTTGTCCTGCCAAACCTAGGGTAATTATTATGCTAAGATGCAATACATGTCTTGAAAAGTATTTAAGTAGGAAGTATTTTTGCTAGCATAAGAATGTGAGATTTGTTTTAAAATATATAAAGCTAGTTCTAGCTAAAATATGTATTATTATATATGCCAAGATGATTTATGCATTTATGACGTATTAGATAAGATACATGTGTTGTAATAATGCAAAATCTTATTACGATTTAAATGTGTACTTATAAAATAAGATATAAAATATCTATTGTGCAAAGGCTAACAAAATAATTTTAATTATGAATGTTAGTAAGAGTTTATGAAGAAATTAATTTATTATGCTAAGGATTTAATAGCGAGAGACGCTTTAGCTACGTGAATATTTATGTCATTTTGGTATGGTTTAGGCAATGCATAACTAGTCATAAAAATAACTAATTTAAGGAGAGTGAATTTCTAGCGTCAAACTATTTTTCTAATGACAGCCAAAGTTTAATTATTCTAAGTGTACTACTAGTAGCGTAATGTTAGACAAATAATTACAACAAATAATAAAGAGGATATGAATTAATAATGACTGAAGAAACTAGGCCATCTCGCCTATGGTCTGAGTTTGTGACGCGGAGAGGACGGCACATAAGACGCGGATTGCCATTTGAAGTAGATCGTGATTTAGTCTCGCCACGAGACTCTTCATTTTGCTCCTGGCCCTGCATTTCATGTAAAACAAAGAAAGATAAGGATTAGTATACACATTCAACCTTACGATAAAACATGTAAACAAACGGAAATTCATAACTCAACGCACTGAGCTTTGGATGCACTATGACAACGTCGACACGCAAGCGGCCCAGAATGTAGATTTGCAGAAAGCGGAATACGAGCCCGATGTAACAATTACCAACTTTAGAGAGAATAGATCGGCCTAACTATGATATAAAAACCCAAACATATGTTCAAATATTATTAAAAAAAAACCATGCAAGCCCACATTGAACATGACAGGGGACTGATTGCTACATATAACATTTATGGTACATGTGACTCACTTGAAAATGGATGCACATACACACGTCAGATACACTAGATGCGCTTTATATTTGAGGTATCATTTTAGACAAGAAATCAAGAAAGTCGACAAAAGGGAGAATATGTATACTTGCCGATTTAAATGTAAAACATACATATTAAATAATAATCAAAACATAGTCATAACCTCAGTGTTAAGTAAAGTCTCAAATCCCCTAATTGTTTAGATCTTCAACTCATTTGAAAAGTTTCGATGATAAGATATGCCTTGTTAACACATGAAAATGTAAGTATGACCCTAACACAGCAAGCCAACTCAAATGGACGCCAGATGCTAACACAGGTGTTGTGTATACCGATTTAACAGATTAACATAGCATAAAAGGACATTATGTTGTCCTAGACTCATTTTAGCACTTAACATGCGAATGTGATTATTTTGACGATCGTGAGGGCCAGCAGATAAATCAGTAACCCCAGAGCATCCTCACTGAATAAGCATTTTTTTAAAAAAAACATAATTCGTCCCGCTTACGTTTTAAGCCAAGTCATGAATATTAACAGTAATCAGTGTTAACTGAACATGTTCAAAAGTTCAACTAATAAATCTAACAGCCGCTAATATCAACATAACACAGCTTTAATCAATCACATGAAACATATTATATACACTAATATCCGACAAAATCTAAAAAGGGATAATAGTTTACCTTCTCCGGACAGCGAACCGAGGCAACAGACAAGTCGCCGATCCACTTAAGATTTATCATGCGATCAAAAGGCGTAGATGGTTTGTCGATTTCTTGACCAAATCGAAAGAGAAGGTTTCAATTTTCCGCTTCGCTCTTAGATCGTTATATTTTTTATGCCTTTTCTGGTATTCGATAATGCGAAGGTTCCCCTGATTCCTTCTAGCCAAATTTCCGCCTCTAACTCCCTATGCTCAGGCGAATCCGCTGGTTCCCTACCGATTCTTTTTCACGAACTGTTGTTCTCGATAATAGCCCCCGCCCATGACTGAGTCGATTTTTGTTCGTGTCGTGGTTTCGTAAAAGTGTTGGTTTCCGATCGCCCGCTATTTCATGTATAAAAGGATTAATTTATAGTCTCGATTTTGGTTCTAAGTTTGGTATGGTTCTTAAGGTTTGATTTTGGCTATTTTGTGTGATTTCAGCATTCGTTCCTAATACGGTCACCAAAGTGATTTGAGAAGATTTGGGGATATTAATTCGTACACAATTTGAGGAGAAGATGCGATTTGGAAGGATTTTGTTTAGATTCACGGATTCTCCGGAGAATCTCGCCAGGACGATTGAGTTGCGAGGCATGAAGCGCGCGATTTCATTTTTAGGTTTAGGTTTGTCGGTTTGTTTTTTCATCTTTTGCGGAGAGACGACGGTGGTAAAGTAAAAGCGCAGACGGGCGCTGGTCATGTCAGCTGTGGATTTGCGCGGGTTGTTTAAGCATGGAAGGATCACGGGTACGGACCGATTTTAATTAGGTATTCGGGTAAATAATGGGTAGTTATTTTAATTAGGGTAGAGTTTTAAGTGTATTAGTTTAGGTGTATTATTAATTAATTAATGGTAAATTAAATTATTTAAATTGTAATTAGATTATTTAGGTGCTTTATTAGTCCGAGTTTTAAAACTATTACAATAATAAACGTGGGTGTGCTATTTAATTAGTGCTTAATGTTTATAATGCGACGTTATTAAAACTTATTAAATAAAAATTGAGTTATTTAAAAGTTACACGCATATGACTTCTTAATTCTTTTATGAATGCTATTAAAACGCTGTGTTATTATTAAATTGTTTATTTATGCTTGTATTAATGTTTTATCGCTACATTTTATTATAAGAAATCATAAAAATTATTTTGCGTAAATTAGTGTAATTTTATAGCTATCAGATGGATGTGAGGGTCAAAATTGGGTGTCAACAATTCTGAGCAAACTTCTTTTTCTATAGAATCCTGCAAAATCTTTATCTTTCTAATTACCTTCGGTACAATACCAATAGCAAAGCTATAATGACTACGCATCACTTCGAGTCAAGTCCAAACAAGGTTTTGTCTTTTTATCTGGGTAGGCTAGTGAAGCAGTAGAGCTAATCGATAACGAACCTGAATGGATTTTTTAGGGCCAATTCCATCAATTTTGGTTGAGGCAATTCTTACTTGTTCATCGCCAACTAATCTAGCTCCTGAAATATAGAACATTCTTGATCCTTCCTTTTAAAGTGGATTCTATCTTTTTAATTTTAATATCATTTTTAAAAAAAATTAATTTGGTTAGTTAACAGTTGTATTCTGAAAATTGTCTTTTAACATGGTCGTTATGGTTAACTGAAAGAGGGTTCAGATATGGAAATACTAAATCCTTTCCCATAGAAGTAGTGTAAATACCGTCTAATTTGGCGGTATAAGGCTTTATTTGAGTTAGGAATGGGATTCCTAATATGACTTCTTCAGTTATATTTCTTCTAATAATAAAGTCGTTAACAAAACAAACTCCACTATTACAAACATGAGCTTTTGAAAGCTTGTATTTAATTTTCGCCTGTGGCCGAAAAGAGCTTATGAGTACTTTTTTCTAAGTATTTTGTTGGGATTAACCCTACACAAATACAGTTTTGGTCAGCTCCTGAATCAAGCAGAGCTATTTTATGAAGAATAAAATCTTTGTTTATAACTAGTTTAATAGAAACATGATAGCTTAAAGCTTTGACTTTGGAGATTAATTGTAATCCTGATTGAGAGGTATTATCTTCTTCTTCGTCAGAATTAACTGTAGTTATTCCTTTGGACGTAGAGGGGGCAAGGATATCTTTCATAGGATAGTCTTTTAATAATCTATTAGCAAAAGCTTTTGTTTCTAAAGAACCGAGTCTATCTTTAATACTGATGATTTCTTCTTTTAAAAGTGACACTTCTCCTTGCAAATCTTGCAGGGTGGTATATGTCTTAGCTTCCTTAAATTTGTTAAAAACTTGTTTCATGTCAAATGGTTCAATAATTTTCTTATTCTTTTGATTAATAACAAGCTTTTTTTAATTCTGTTAAATATTTTCTTTTAATATCATCATCATCAATGTGATCTATCATATCAAAGAAAAAATCTTGACTGCTATTTGAGATAACATTAATGGTTTGTCTGGTACGGGTACAGATTGTTCCAGTACACTCGCAGTCGAAGCTGGAGGTGGAGCTATCTGAGCTGTAATCTAGATCTAAGGAACCTTCATCATCAGAATAATTGCTCAAGATTCTTCGTAGGTGTCATTAGATTTTTCTTCATCTAATATTGTATAAAGCTTTTCTTTTATGTCCAATCTATTTCTAATAGATTAATCTTATCTTTCTTTTATTAGGTTTTTTATGTTGTTAGCCATGTACGCTTTTTTCGCAATTCCAACATTTTACCTTTTTCCTGGGGTCTTATTGGTATTTTTCTACTGAGCCTTTTGGAATTATATTTTTTCTTATAAGGTTTGGGACGGGATATATTATGTCTCTTTTTCATCCTTTTAATAGTTTTGGAAGGAGCAGATATTTTAACATATCTGAAGTCTTCACAGAAGCTTCCTAATTCTCCTTTAGAAGATTTCTACATCTGATTATTGAGTTTTATTGAATTATATAATTCTAATCTAGTTAAATTAACAAAACTAACAATATCTCCGTATGTCATTAGACCATAAGGAGTTTCACCATTGAATTTGTTTCTAAGGGTAGTTCTTACCTTTTCGGCAAAAATTTTGGGTAATCCGCTAATGAATCTTTCTTTCCAATAATCATGGTTACAATCTTCTCTGAGCATAACCTTATTAAGGAAAATATCTTTGTACCATTTAAAGTCATGTAACTTTGGGCAGGTTAGATTATTAAGGATCTTCAAACTTTTATCTTGGAAGAGTTTTGGTTCTCCTATGAAATGTTTACCTATGCAATAAAGTAAGGTTGCAGTGGCGTCCTTACGCACTTCTTTTCTAACACTATCATCTATATTTTTAATTTGGATAGTGGTAGTAGCGTTTATGATCCCATTCCTGACACTTTCTACTAGGTAGTTATCCCACCAATTTTTTAACATCCCTGTAAAACCCGAGAGTAGGATTGTTGCTAACTGGGCATCATTAGTATGTTCTTTTATTTTATAACTCGTAATACAAACTCCCATTTCATGTAATACTTTAATAATCTGGCCTTCTGACATGCTATCTATATTTCATTCATTAATTTCTTCACCTGAATAGGAAGCTTTGTAATTAATGTGTTCCTCATATTGCATATCAGGAAATGTAGGTTTTCTGTAGAAATCCTTTGCTCCAAGACCCGCAAATTTTGATATTTTATTAATGTCTTGTTTATCCTCAGTAAGCACAGTTACTGACTTACCCGTGATATCTTTTGAAGTAGACTCTTCAGTAACTTTTAATTCCTTAAATTTATTACTTATTCTGTCTAGTAAGTCATTATTTATTTCTTTTCCAAATTTTGGGAAAGTATCTCAAATTTGGGAATTTTAAAGAGTGGATCGTGAAAGTATTCTCCTCCGAACGAGTGGTTTACTTCTTAAGGCCGAGGTACTACTATCCCGAGTAATTTGATTAGAAACAACATGTAACAACCGGTTGGTATAGTTGTTTGTTAGAGAATTTTATCGACGCCTTCCTCGGTAACTTCGTGTGGGGTCCGCTTAGATCCCTTTTAAAAGGAGCTGCAAGTAGGATTTCACCATCTACGGGAATCCTAATTGTTCTAATGGTGGAGTTTCAGACTCAATGGTCTTACTACCCGTGTACCATTTCTTAATAAGGGTATTGAGTGATTCTTTATTATCCCCTAATTGGCCCGTGATTTGAAACCATCTAAAGAATTCAATATTACAATTAACTTTTTCCATATCCTTGATCCATTGTTTTCTGAATGGTCTTCTTTTATCTTCTGTGAAAGTATTTACATACCATTTTCTTTTAATGGCATATTCAGGGCTTACCCATAGTTTATCAAGAAGTTTAAAATTTATTTTGAAGTTATATTCTTGTTTAATCATGCCAAGGTCGTCACCTTGCATTTCACTTCTCGTAGACTACCGTTTTATCAATTGACGATAGTGGACTTTGGGTATAGCAGACGTGATAATCTACTCCTCGAATTTTTGTTCGAGTATGGAATCGGCAGTAATTATCGCCGTAATGTTCTTCCTCCTCCCGTGGTTTAAGAAGACGCCAAGAGTATCTTGCCGAGGACTTAGAATTTGATTTTAAAAATTTTAATTCAATCGATCCATCTAAATGTTGGATTATTTGTTCAATGTTGGAACTCTCTCGTTCTATTTTGTCGGTGATGGCATCAAAGTGCCATTCATCTTTCGCTAAAATTTCATTCCATTTTAACATTCGGGAATAAAGATATTACTATGTTCTTGATTTGCTTCCATAAGCACGGTAGCACCTTTACTACTAACTAATTTAGCTTCGGGGCTAAGGTTGTTTTCATTAGTCGTAGTATACCACGATATCACGCCTATTTCCTGGTTCATCTTACTATTCATATTTTTCGCTTTGATATTTAACGTTAGGGTATCCATATGTTTTGATCATTAATATCTACTAAAAATTAGGATACGCTTAAAATAAATCGACCTCGCAAAATTGCTTTGTAAGACTCTAGTAAGGAATCATCAAAGTTTAATAGCCTGACATCTCTTAATAAGAGGCAGATGGGGGTGTCTAAACCTAAACGATATAAAGGTTTGACAGCAATTTGAATCAATCCTATGTGTAGGAAGTTAAAATCTTTTTTATATCTGTTTATGTCATGAACAGACAATAGCTTAATAATTGCTTTGGAATTATATATAGCTATCGTGAATTCACAAGTTTTAATATTATAATTTCTTATAAAATCAAACTTGCTTGTTACATATAAAGTTCTGAAAGATTCTTTTGGAATATTCCAGTTCTGCAGGTCTCTTTCTACCTTAGCAATCTTTGAGGTAGATAAATTTTCATTATTTAACATGCTTAGATTTTCTGAATCATTCATATTAATATCGAAATAATACGCACTAATACTAAGTCCGAGGTAGAAATTATGGTTTCAATAAAACTGAGTCTCTCATTGATTTGAGAGATTTCTTTATAAAGACTTATCATTTTATTAATGATCACTTGTCTAATAATAACTGAGTATAATGATCTAAACTTCTCGCAGTTTTGATGTCTTATAGTACTCTAGTTCTTCTATATTCTTTCTTTTAGATTTTATTAATCTATTACTTTCTATTATACAGCTAGAATCTCTTTTAAAAACCCTAAAAAATTTCTAATGAAAACCCATCCTTCCTTTTATCATATTAGAAGAGATAATAATATAAAGCTAGACTGTATAATAGAAAGTAATAGATTAATAAAATATAAAGGTTTGACAGCAATTTGAACCAATCCTATGTGTAGGAACTTAAAATCTTTTTTATATCTGTTTATGTCATGAACAGACAATAACTTAATAATTAACACGAAAAATGGCTAAGATATTTCTTTGAGGTAACAGCATACTCATCAGCAGAAAAAGTGTGCTAGCAGCCATATTTACAATTCAGAAATGAATGAAAAGAATCACTCTTAAAAATTTTAAAATCAAATTCTAAGTCCTCGGCAAGATACTCCTTCGCAGCATCTTCTTCCAAACCCCGGGAGGAGGAAGAGCATTCTGACGATAATTCTGCCGATTCCATACTCGAACACAAAATTCGAGGAGTAGATTATACGTCTGCTATAACCAAAGTCCACTATCATCCAATTGATAAAATCAGTAGTCCTATGAGAAGTGAAATGCAAGGTGACGGCCTTGGCATGATTAAACAAGGATTCTAAACATTGTACCAACGTTCCAGCTTTTCTTTTCTCCAAAACTCAAAGACAAAATATAATTCACCTTGATTTTCTGTACTAAACTATTTCTATCCAAAACACCTTACATTTATTTCTTTCCACACAGTCCTCATATGCATGTTGGGATAACATTCTACCATTTCTTTTGTCTCACAATACCTCCTACATTATTCCAGCACCCTGAAAGATCACATGTATTCTTAGGCATGACCATCTAAGACTGACATATACTTATAAAGATCTTACATGGTGGGTGTCTCCACAATGAAAATGGATAAGATATTAATTCTATCAAATGTTAAGGACTATCATGAAGGAGGTGCTAAGGAATCCCACAAGCCAGTTACAATCTTGAATTTCTTTAAATTGTCTTCATTATTAGCTCATTTATGTTAATATCATCAACTTCTACACGCGGTAGCCATTATTTCCACCTCAAATATTCAAATATTACTTGCACACCACTTGACAAACGCAATGCATTTCACTACTTAAAAACTGGAGATTAACACTTCAAAATCAAAGCAGCAAAAAGACTCATATAACTACTCCAACACAAGCAC
Source organism: Przewalskia tangutica (assembly GCA_029844215.1). Taxonomy (NCBI): domain Eukaryota; kingdom Viridiplantae; phylum Streptophyta; class Magnoliopsida; order Solanales; family Solanaceae; genus Przewalskia; species Przewalskia tangutica. Next base: position 167,792 of record JAQGDG010000316.1, on the reverse strand, counting down.
CCCATTTCCGTTTAACCTCTTTTCCCGTGTGACTACGAATGCTAAGTGACAAAATTCTTTAGTATAAGGTAGGATCAATCATCAAGGAAAACCAAAGAACAATGCAACTAAAACTACCAAGCACAACAAAGCATGGAACTTCATAATGCAATTAAAACTTGCAAGCATAACAAAGCATCGAACTTGTTCAGAGTGCTGATGCCACTGATGGAGTTATCATCTTTAGATCTTGAGGAAATACAGCTACCAATAAACCTCAACTTAATCCAACAGCCAGTCTCAGTGTCCTCCACATCCCCTTCTTTTTTCTTCCTTCCCTTTGATTTCTACTTCCCAAGACTCCCATTTACACCATCACCACTTAATCCCATACTTAACAATGCCAAGAATCAAACTCCTAAATCATCAAACCCCACCCCCACAACTCCACCACCCTCCAAGACACCAACTTTAAATCACACCCACCCTAAAAATATGTTCTTTTTTCAAAAACCCTTAAAATATCAAGTTAACAATACCAAGAATCAAACTCACAAATCATCAAACCCCAGCCCCACCACTCCACCACCCCCCCCCCCCCACCAATAAACCAACATTTAATAACCCCCACCTTAAAAATTTGTTCGTTTTTTTCAAAAACCCTAAAAAAATCAAGTTAACAATATCAAGAATCAAACTCACAACTCATCAAACCCCACCACTCCAAGACACCAACCTTAAATCACCCCACCCTAAAAATCTGATCTTTTTTCAAAAACCCTTAAAATATCAGCTAAACAACTGAACCAAAACTCCCTAAAAAGGGATTCAAAATATCTCCACTTTCTTTAAAGCCAAATCCTTCAATACCCAGATTAAAAAAAAAGGGGTAAAAAAGACAATATGTTCTGTTACTCAAAATTAGAGAAAGGGAGAGAGTAGGGAGAGAGAAAAGAGAAAAGTTTGATATATTTTTTTATTACTCCACTGAATAAGAAAAGAGGCTATGTATATCCTTTACACTCAAATGCCTACATACAAACTTAGGATACTAAAAAGTTAAATAACAGAACTTAAAAGAAACAAGCAAGATATATGAGGACAACTTAAGTTACTTAGATACTTTAGGGACTGAAATGAATTAATAATAGTTGGTCACAATACTATATTGTGACACAATATAAATATACATATGAAATAGATCAGACGCTGTTCCAGAAATCTAATCTTGTTTCAAACCTGTCTAATAATCTCCAAAAACCCTTAAAATTTCACCTTAACAACATAACCAAAGTATTTTAAGGGCAAAAAGGACAAAAAAATATTAATATAGAGATGAAATAGCTCAGGCCCACTTCAAAAGATCAAGAAAATAGGACATTGAATGGCTCTAAAAATCATCAAACCCTTAAAATATCAGCTAAACAACTGAACCAAAGCTCCCTGAATAGCCCAAACATGACCTAATAATAGAGACCCAAAAAGGAATTATAAATATCTCAACTTTCTTTTAAACCAAATTCCAAGAATCAAACTCAAAAATCATCAAACCCCCATCTATTCCTCTCACCCTCACACAACCCTAAAAATCTACTCTTTTTCCAAGAATCCTTAAATATCAGCTAAACAACTGAACCCAGTTCCCTAAATAGCCAAACATGACCTAATAAACACCCAAAAAGGGATTCCAAGTATCTCAACTTTATTTTAAGCCAAATCCACCAATACCCCAATAAAAGAAAGTATTTTTAATGGATATAGAGATGAAATAGCATAGAACCAGTTCAAAAGATTTGATTTAAAAAAAATTAAATCTTTAAATTTTTAACCGGATTTGATCAGATGTTTTGTCACTGCATGTTCAACTCTCGTAAACACCGCCTTGCCTATCGACATAGAGTAAGGTCTACTCTCCTGCATCACACGTTGTGGAATTTCATATGTTGTTGTAATGAGTCCAAAGAGGTAATTTTGATTCATATGACAAAGGTTCTTGACCTTAACACGCCCAAAAACACTGTATCAGATAATCCCACTTCAAAAAGTAACACAAAGAAATGTATGTTGGTTCAAAGATACTGAAATATTCCGCTGCATGTTATGAACATTGTGCAATTCTTCAAATGCATCAACAACGACTTACAGATTCTGTGATGTTTTTTCAATTGATGGAACATAGACTTCTGTAAATTGATGGAACATAGACTTCTGTGAACATTTTATTGTTTCTTTCCCTTCTGTATTGGTCAGTATTGCAATAAGTATAGAGAAGATAAAAGCTAAAAGGTCTTTAAAGGATTTAACATTGACAGGAAAAATTAGACGTGGCCAACGGGCCGTGGCAGGGCAGGCTTGGGCGGTATCGTGGTGGGGCGGATCATGGATTTTTTTTTGCACTTAATTTTAAAAAATAACATATATATAAACAACTCAATAATTGAACAAGATAGTGTAATAAAAATATCTCAAAGTTGTTTTGTGTCTCTTATACTATTTAATAGAAATGTGATTTTTTTGTAATACATATATAATTGTCAAAATTATAACTTTGTGGTGTTGTTCAAAAGTTGCAAATGATATAGTAATATTGCAATTAAAAAAATTACCAATTTCAAAACACTTTTTTTTAGTTTATTCACAATGTCTTGTGGTTCTTCGGTTGAAATTGGTATTTGTAGGTCAAATTGCTCCACGTCGCTACTCATACTTTCAGATAAGATGTCGTTGTAGTTTTCATCTTCTTCTTCATTGATTTTCTGCTGATCCGACCTTCTTCGCCTCCGCTCGTATCCAATCTCTCGAATAATACCGCAATCACCAAGTCGCCTCGCTAACGAGTGTACGTATATCATATTTGAAATACGCAGCATAAAAGCACTTCCGCACGCTGTTGATGACGCTGAATGTTCAAAATATCTCGAGTCATTATTGAAAGTGTCGTAAAGGTCTTCTCATTCCCTCTAGTATTTCAAAGAAGTCTTCGTGATCCTTCTTCAACGAATCGCTGGTACCAGAAACACCATGCAAACAAAAACATCAAATTCGCTAATTTGGTTAGTAGTGTTACACCGCACTTTCTATTTACGAGGCTTTCAATACTAGCCGCAGAAACAACATATCTTTTTGAGGTCAGGTTGAAAAGAAGAAGATGACATGGAAGCTTGGTTGCTAGCACTTTTTGCCGTAATACCTATATTTTTTTTGCATTCGCCTTCTATGCTGCATAACACTTGTTCTTTCGCTTGTTCAATAAAGTGGATCATTTGAATTTTTGAGTCGACGTAGTAATCGTTATACACCATAAATACTTTCAATAAGTGATTTACAACCGCTCATTTTAATAGCTGACTTAATACAACATCAATAATATAAATAGGGAAATAGAATAAAATATTTTTTAATACGTGCCTTATAAGATGGTGTTTTCATATATTCTCTGCGTAAAAATATTATAGCTATATAAAATAACATAGTTGAAATAGTAGGATAATACAATCAAAAATTCTTTTGTTGCTTGTGATTTTTTCCCAATCAAGTATCTACAATCATATCACTGGAATTTGACTATGAGCGTTAAAAAATAAAGTTATACGTCTTCTATAATCATAAGTAGCAAGTAGTTGTCCATATAAAGAATTCCACCTGATGGGTACTTTTTCGGAAATTTTTCTATAAGGTAATTGACATCGTGACAAGTTTTTTTATAATCTTTTTTTCGTTGTATTCTATTATTTTTAAAAATAACATTTATAGCAAATTATATTTTCAAGAATATCTTGAAAAAGTAATAGACCATCCTTTACAACTAAGTTATAAATATGACACGCACATTTTATATGAAAATTATTTGGAAAAGATGGACTTAAAGCATCTTTTAAACTGTAATAGCAGAATTATTAGAAGATGCATTATCTAATGTAATACTCATAATTTTATCAGTTAATCCGTAATAATCGCAAGCTAAATAAATATTTTCTGAAATAAAATCACTAGTGTGCCTACTATCTAAATATCTATACGCTAAAATATTTTTTTGTATAGACCATTTATAATCTATCTGATGACGGGTTACCGTTAAATAATCATGGTCGTTAGTACTACGGCTGTATCAGAAGTGTGAGTCACTTTGCCATAAAATGATATAATGAATAACGTAAATTTTTTTGATATTCATGTACATATTTAGATATCGTTGATCTAGAAAAACCTTTAAAAGCAGGATTATACATTTCTCTAATATAATGAATAAAATCAAGAGATGAAGGAAATGAAAAAGGCAAACCCACCACAACAACTAATTTTGATAATGCTTCTCTCTATGTTTATCGTATTTAGAGCCTACAATTCCCCCGTCATAGGGTTAATTAGACCATGTACTTCGTCCGGAACAGTATGTGAACCTTTTTCCGATGGAGAGGGCGCTTGCGCACCATTTTTTTAGCCTCGTATTGGGAATACCTAGCTTTGTGAGCCTTTGCAATGTGTATCATTAAAAAACCCCGTCCACCATGACCTTTTCCAGTTTTAAAACTATAAACTCCTTTACAGATTTTACATGTAGCTACTTGATTTTGTACGTCTCTATCAAAAAAATCATGCATGTGATTTTAATGATCGCTTACGACCTCGCCTCATACCGGGAATAGGAGGTGTTCCACTGATGTTCACTAGTGGTGTTTCATCTACATTACTGGGTGGTCATCTAGAGCATCTTCTAAATTAAAGTCTTGTTCGGCTTCGTAAAAATATATGCTCGCCTAAATCATATGGTATTTCGTAGAAATGTTCAAAGATCAACAAAACATCTTGTCTGGTGAGTATGACTAGGAATACTGTAAGAAGTACTCATGCACTTGTTACCCCTACTGTAAGTTCGGACCCTTACCCAACATACCTTTGATTTTTTTCATTTTAGTTATGCTAATAAATAGTTAAAGATAATGAAATTAAGTGCGCTAAATAAAATAAAGACACAATAATAATTTAATGAATGAATGAATGTACTAAACGTCGACGTGTAATCGAGAGGTTGAAAATTGAAACTTTGCTCGATGGAAGATCCTCAAGCTAGTTCTGAACTTCACTCCCAAATAAATAAATAAAATTGAATATTTAGTAGACAATGTAGATTTGTAGAAGATAGATTGAGAGATTAGAGATATTGTAGGAAGATTTGTGATAAAGATAAAGAGAATATGAGATATTTATAGTCGGAAACTTAGGTTAAAGTGTAAATATAATAACTTAGGGGTTAAAAATAAATATTAATGAGTAGAGGGTTTGGGGAAACCAAAATGATTGTTGCACAACGGCAAAAATATAAAATGGTCATTGGTGTAACAGTTATTTTGTGCAAAGGGAGGTGGACGAAGCGACCGTATGGCCTGGTCTGGATTGGCTCATGGACGATTTGACTATGTCCCATCCTGCATCAAAAATTTATATTTATTTTTAATTTTGGATGACCCGCCTGGCCACCCATAGAAAAATCAACACCGGACTATACAACAACACTAATATATCCAGTGTAATCACATAAATGGGGTATGCAGAGCGCTCATGACAATGTGAGCTACAAAATAAGAACAAAAAACAAAAAGGCACATCATCCAAATATTGGAGATGCGGGGTATCGATCCCCGCACCTCTCGCATGCTAAGCGAGCGCCTACCATCCGAGCTACATCCCCATTTGTTATGAATTGTCGAGTTCATTACAAGTTAACATTAATTATTGGAATGTTTTTTCTCTAATTGATGGTTGCAATTCCCTCACTTAAACATTGTTATCTTCATGAAACGTGATGGAGCATTAGATTGCTAAACAATTGGACATATTACAGTATAGCCTATGATTTCCTCATATTACACACAACCTAAATTTAACTCTAGATGCACTCTACCATCCATCTTTAATCTCCATACAATTTCTTCAAAGCAATCTTATTTGCTTGGGTTTTCTTATATTATCGACTTCAAGGCCACATATAGGAACTCAAGCAGGATAGCGACCAATATAAAATGAGTTGATTTCATGATGAATACTCACTTTACATATTGTGAGCAATTACAATGGATGTACAGAAATATTAAACAACTATTACATGTGCTTCGAAAGGGTAAACAATAGGAATTACAATAGTTAATAATCTTGTAGCCAACAAGAGTCAGGCAACAAAAGTTTAGAGTTCTTGATCTTCGCTTTGAATCTGCTCCAATTGCATCAAGCTCCTTGTTCTTGATAACTCAAACAAAGAGACACTAACCGTAGTGTTATAAGGACATCACGAGTCGAGTGATATTCACTCTATCCTTAAGGCAAGATTGCCCCGTATATATCTTTTTACGTTAATGAATAATTGTCTCCCAAGATAAAACAACAACTTGACAAATGAACAAAGCAAACTCAAGTGTCCTTAAAAGAAGAACCTTGAGTGTTTGAAAGTTTGCTTAGAGATGAAGAAGATTTTCAGAACTTTGCAAGTCTTTCAAGTATGTTCTCCAAATGAGTCAAGTCCTCAATTTATAGTGTAAGGTAAATGACCTGTCAACTAGCCAACAACTGGCATTCAATATCCATTTAATGACACTTATTGAGAGGTTACAATAAGCCAAATAATAGATGAATTTAAGTGTCAAGTAATGGAGGTTCAATGCTCCAAAACTAGCCTAAAAGTTAGAAACTTTCCGTCTCCCGTCGCACACACTACATGGAAAGCGCCGCGGAGCTGCAGAATTAACATGCGGTGCGTGAGCTCTAGTAAGTTACTGCCCAACTAGCGCTGCGGCGCTGCCTGGGAGGAGTGGCGGTGCTTGGCGCCGCGATCCTTTCCGACTCGTTTCATCTAACATGTCGCACAGTTACTTCCTTCATTTACCAATGTGGAACACGCGTCATTTAACCAATGATCGTCCATCATTTTATGTCTCAAATGTTTACTCACGTACCAATATCTCTTTCACTAATGAAATTTATGATATTTGGCATTACGAGTGCACGCGTGTGGTGACGACGTTTCCGATGTGCTAGGCCTCTATTGTTCGAGTCATAAATAATGAGTTAAACTTAATTCCACATTAGTAAATTTTCAATATGAATCTATATGGGCCAATTCACACAAATGTCCCTCTTTTGGGGTGGTCTTTAATTTGTGCCCCTCAAATTGGAAATCTTTAATTTTTGTCATTCGCCTAAAAATTTATGGGTTCGAACCTCAGCTCAATAAAAATATATGCAACTCTGCCTTCAAGCATAAGACATACTCTACATTAAGACATAATTTGTCTTATGCCTGAAGTGAGAGTTTGCAAGCAAACCATGCTCATAAATCCAACTCGCTTACGAATTATCTTTTATTTTTTACTGAGCGAGTTCGAACCCGATACTGAATATTTTCACTACTTTTTAAGCGAATAACAAAAATAAAGACCAACAATTTGAGAGAAAAAAAAAAGTAAAGACCAGTTCCTTTGAAGGGAAATTCGTGCAAAAAAGTAATTTATATAGAGTAATATGGTCAGCGAAAATTCATATGCCTTCCCAACTCGTTTGGAATGAAGACATTGTTGTTGTATGTCAAATAGATCCATAACAATTTTTAACATAGTAAAGCACACCAAAAACAAAAGATTAAGTCCAGTAAATCCGACTTAATAGCCCCACCCCATATGAGGGAAGATACATAAGGCAAATCAAATTTAGTTAGATAATTAGAGAAGGTATGTGAAGATGTGGGGTGTATAAATAACTCATGTTGTTGAGAAACGAATGTGATCAAGAATCTGATTCTTCTCTTTTTATTGAGTTTAAAACTTTAAATAATATCTACGGAAGCGTAAATAATGTTTTGCACTATCAGATCATATTTACGCATTATTGGAGGTAACTTCATTTTTTAGATTACAAATCTCACTATTTACAAAGAAGTACTTGTAAATAATAATATCATTTGGGTGATGATTTAATTGTAAAAAAATCTTTACACTATCAATTTATATAAGTTAAACTCGTCTATCCCCTCTCTCTCTCTCCTCTCACTCTCTCTTTCTACTTCTCTGTTCTTATCTTCTGTTTCTTCTACTCTTCTCCTTCAATATCTTCCTCCAAAAATGTATGTAGTTCCTAGAAGGCCCAACATTGTATCATTTAGTATCTTGAATATATCATTCCTTTTAATTTTTGTTCAATAGATTGGGTTCATAACATGGAACACTGAAAAGTAACTACTCCTTACTCTTCCACAAGTAGTGAGAGCTAAAAAAATAAACTTTTTGGGGTATATTTGTGTCATTTAACTCAGACTGACACCTCATATCTAAAGTTGTTTCGAAGTGGATAGACATGCAAAAATATACTCACTTCGTCTCAAATTATTTTTCATGGTTATTAAAAATAATTGTCTCAAATTATTTGTCGTTTTAGAAGTTCAAGGCGTAATTAATTATTTTTTCTCCATTTACTTTTTTCCATTAATGAAGATGACACATAAATAGAATAAAATATTTAATAGAGAGAAATTATAACTTAGACATAAATAAAGGTAAAGTAGGTCAAATGACTCTTCTAATTAATATTTCTTAAGGAGTGTGTAAATAAAAAAAACGACAAATAATTTAGACGGATGGAGTATAAACTTACGACATAACTTAAACATTAGCACCAAAATGGGAATTTGTGCACTTCCTGCACCGAAAACAAACCAACTGAATAAATACCCTACAGTTATTACTGATAGAGTAATTATGGGCATATTCCATAATTAATTTTCATTTATTATAATTGATATGTAATATATTGTAATTAGTATCTCTTATTTTAGGTAAGGTAGATTAGTCTTTCATTATTCATACATAGGATGATTGTATATATATGGTATATTGAGGAATACTATTAATTAAGAAATTACCTTCATATATGGTATCAAGAGTCTAAAGATCCTTGCCCTAATTATCTCTTACCCCCATCGAAAATCTTCTTCCTTTCTACCTAGTTTTCGGCCACCAAACATATTAGGTTAATAAACCTAAACACTTCCTAAACCCTATATCTAAAATACTCTCTAGTTGTCACCCCCTCATCTTTTGGTTAGACATATTTTGTTCCAACTTTTAGGGTTCTTCTATCATCTTCCGTCAAAACATCACCAATCTCTCTTCTTCCTTTATCTCTAAGTAGACAATATGGCAACAAACGTTTCATCATGCTCTTGCCATTAATAACGTCAAGAAATTCATCTTCGTTACTCTTGAAATGGAGAAGGGGCAGTATACCTCATGGGCTAAACTATTCAAAAAAAATTGTCGAGCCTATGAAGTAATTTACCATATCATCCCGTACGAGTCGCCGTCGGATACTACTTCGGTGGACAAGAAATTATGGTCTCTCCTAGACACTATCGTCCTTCAATGAATTTATGACATAATTTTGAATGACCTTCTTCATACTATCTTACAACCCAATTTTACTACCAACGGCGTGGAAAAGATTAGAAAATATTTTTCAAAATAACAAAATATCTATGGTCATTTATCTTGAACACCAATTTACAAATATTAAATTGATAATTTTAACATCTCACCTATTGTCAAGAATTGAACGTGGTTGCGGACCAACCGCCCAACGTTGATTTTCCCGCGATGCATCAAAGATCGTACTTCAATTGATTACGAGGTTGAATGAGCAATACGATGGTGTTGCTACGCTTATTTAACAAAGCAATTCATTACCTTCCTTTACGAGGCCCGCTCAAGATTAATTTCGAGGAAAAAGAAAGCAAAACAGCATCCTGGAGCAACCATCCGGAACCGCTCTCGTATCCACCAACTCTTCTTCCACTGATTTGGAGCCCCAAAATTTTAGTTCTGGGTACACGGTAATCGTTCTAATAATGGTAAAAAATAGTGTTCAAATCAAAATAATAAAGGAAAAATAATGGTGGAAATGGACGTGACGGCAGGTCAACCGCCGAGGCAATAGCGGGCAGCATGGCGGGCTAGAAGTGGTAGCCATCGGGCAAAGAATAATAGATGCTGGGGAAGTACCCATCATGGGCATGGGCCCCACAGTGGGTTGTCCCGTTATGCCCATTCCCGACGCCTTCATGGGCCCGACCTCCTCATTTTTTAAATTGCCAACCCGGTATTCTCAGATCTCGTCCACTACATGCATTTGCAGCTCAGGCACCATCTTTTTTAGGATATGCACCCACGAATATTGAACAAGCCATAAGTCACATAAATCTAAATATTCCAGATGAATCATGGTACATGGATACAGGGGTATGTCACACATAACGACATCTCAAGGTAATCTTTCATCTTATTTAATACTAGCGGTAATAAAAATATTGTTATCGGTAGTGGGCAGTGAATTCCAATTCGTGATATTACTCAGGTAACACTATCATCTCTCCACCCACCTTTACACTTGAAAAATATCTTACATGCACCACAACTGATTAAAAATTTGATCTCTGTTAGACGTTTTACAACTGGCAATAATATTTCTGTGAATTTTGATCCGTTTGGTTTTTTTGTGAAAGATTTTCAGGCGGGAATGCCGCTCATGAGATGTAATAGCACGGGGGACTTATATCACATCACCTCTGTTTCCACCAATTCAAGGCTCAAATCGTCCACTTTTACGACCATCTCTCCTAGTCTGTGGCACAATATGTTGGGACATCTAGGAGCACCGGTTTTTCATCAATTTAGGAAGCATAATTTGTTTTCATGTAATAAACCTTTGGACTCTTCTGTTTGCCAAACCTGTGTGTTTGGTAAACATATTAAACTTCCATTTTCTACGTCTACTACTACTACTGTTATGTCATTTGATATTTTGCATTGTGATTTGTGGACTTTATTCGTTTTAAATGTTGCAGGTCATAAATACTATTTTCTCATTCTTGATGATTTTTTGAAATTTTTATGGACATTTCCCTTAGGACAAAAATCACAAACCTATAACATTTTGAAACAATTTATTGTGTTTATCAAAATTTAGTTTGGCAAAACCATTAAATGTTTTCAATGTGATAATGGGGAAAATTTATAAATGCCCAATTTAAAAAAAATTGTCACCAAAATAGGATGTATGTACGTATTTCCTGTCCACATACGTCTTCTAAAAATTGGAAAGCTGAAAGAAAGATTCGAACAATCAACAATATGACTCGCTTTATTGTTGTGCATTCGCCCACACCACTAAATTTTTGACACCATGCTCTTCAAATGGATACATATCTCTTAAATATTCTTCCTAGTAAACTAATCTTCAATGTGTCACCTACTCAGGTATTGTACAACTGTATCCCATTGTTTATACATTTACAGGTTTTTGGGTGTTTGTGTTATCTATTGTTTTCGTCCACCACCATCCATAAACTTCAAGCTCGGTCTACTTCTTGCATGTTTTTGGGGTACCACAAAATCGTATGGGATATAAATATTTTGATATGTCAACTGGAAAAATCATTATTTATTGTTATGTCATCTTTGATGAATCAACCTTCTCGTTTGCAACATCTTGAGCAACATCCTCACCTTCATATAATTTTCTGGACGACGGAATTCATCCACTTTTGTGGTATAATCTAAAATCTCACAATAATAATTTAGGGCCCTTACCAACTCTTACACCTTTATCCATCACCCCACCCCTCCCCGTAACACACTGGCCCAGACTAGTACCGGGTCCACTACCTCGATCCAAAATACCGAAACCACCCTACCCATTGTTTTGGCCCAAAATCCTAACACCACCCAACCATCCAACGGCCCACCTCCTCAACGGACCTTGGAAAAATGTGCAATGCATGATATATTTCAACCTAAACATCATTGTAACTTAACCACCTTAGTCAAACCGTCACCAATATCAAAATATCCCAAAGCTGCCTTATTAGACCCGACTTGGAAGACTGTCATGTTAGATGAAGACGTGAGATTTGGTACCAGGACCATCTAATGTGAGCATAATTAAGTCTATGTGGGTGTTTTGCCAATAAGAATTTTGATGGTTCTTTTGCGAGATACAAAGATCGTCTTGTTGGTGATGTGTCTCAGGTGAAAGGGAGTAGATTGCGTGAAACATTTAGTTCGGTTGTCAAGCTCGCAACTATCAGGATTGTTCTTAACATGACACTCTCTAAATCATGATCCATTCATCAATTGAATGTCAAGAATGCATTTTACATGGTCACTTGCAGAAAATGGTATACATGCATTAATCGTTGTGATTTCACGATCCCGCCGCCCGCATCATGTGTGCGCTTGATAAATCCTTTATGGTCCAAAAGCCCTCGTGCATGATATAATGGGTTTATAGGATTTATTTCCAAATTGAGATTCTCTCACAACAAGTCCGATCAACCTCTTAATTTATAGAAAGACATCGATATGACTTATCTACTTTTATGTGTTGATGGCATTATCCTCAATGCATCTTGAACTTCATTTCGCCAGTCTATTATGTCTCTTCTTGCAGATGAATTTGCAATGAAGGACTTAGGCCTGTTGAATTATTTTCTTGGCATTGTTGTCACTCACTATGCAGGTGGTTTATTTCTCAATCAAAAGAAGTATTACAGGGAGATACTTGACAAAGCACATATGTCTTCATGCAAATCTTCCCATACTTTGGTTGATACAAAGACGATGTTGAGCAACGCTTCAGGTGCTCCTTATAGCGACCCCACATATTACCGCAGCCTGGTTGGTGCATTGTAGTATATCACTTCTACGAGGCTTGATATTTCCTAAGCGGTCCAATAAGTTTGTTTACATATGCATGATCCGAAGGAAGAACATATGGGGGCTCTCAAGAGGATTCTACGGTATGTTAAGGATACTCTTCATTTTGCACTACACTGTATAAGTCCTCCATCTCGAGTCTTTCTGCCTACACTAATGCAGATTGGAGCGGTTGCCAGTCATACGACGTTTCACTTCCGGCTATTGTGTATTCTTGAGTGACAATCTCATATCATGATCGTCCAAACATCAGTCCATACTATCTCGCCAAGTGCGTAATACAAAGGGTGGCTAATGTTGTCATTGAATCGCTGGCTTCGTAATCTGTTACTTAAGCTTCATTATCCAATTTAAAAGGTAATATAGTTCTATTGTGACAATGTAAGTGTGATCTATTTGTCTGGCAATCATGTTCAACATCAACACACGAAACACATTGAGATGGATATCTTGTTTGTCACAAAAAAAATTCCCGTGGTCAAGTACGGGTTCTCCATGTCCCATTCTGTTATTAGATAGATGATATCTTTACGAAAGGTCTTCTGCGCATATTGTTTGATGATTTCAGGGACAATCTCAGCATCCGAGAACCTCCAAATTAAGATCATGGGGACTGATAGAGTAATTATGGGCATATCACATAATTACCTCTCATTTATTATAATTGATATATAATATTTTATAATTATTATGATTGTAATTAATATCTCTTATTTTAGGTAAGATAAATTAGTCTTCCATTATTCATACATAGGAATTAGGATGATTGTATATTTATGGTATATTGGGTACTAATATTAATCAAGGAATTACCGAATGTTAATATTTCCAATCCTTTATATATTAGCATGTAAATAAACCAACTTAATATATATCACATGTACAGAGATAGAATGAGCAAATGTACCAAAGAATTTCAACTTTCTTTTACTAAAAATATGATCAAGTTAACTCAGATCATTGGAAAGCATGCTTTCCATCACCTGTAATGTATAGGGGCCAAAGAATGGTGAGGAAAGGAAGGTAAAAATGGATCTTGGCCTAACTCAACCCCAAAAGGATTCTGACTCAGATACCATGTAATGAATGGATCTTGGGCCTAACTCAACCCCAAAATCTAACTTGTAGAGTGAAAATTATCCAGGTATATATAAGGAGTTCATGTTCTCATTTCATTACCAATGTGACTCTTAAAAAAAACTACAAAATTGTACATGGAACCTAAAACTATATGATCAAACAATTGTCAAGAAGCAATGACCATCACCGCTTGGTATAACTTCCAAGAGCGAAAATACACCAGTCCTTTAATCACATAGGTTCCATTGATCTTTCAATCCGATCGAGAAAGCCCTATCCTCAACCTACTGTCCCCTAGAGAAGAAGCAAAAAGAGAAAGACTTCCATCTTAAAGCATTGAAAGAAAGGCAGACAGCTTTGCCGAGTTTCAGAGGTGACACAGTATGATATGGAAAGTATATGTATGTCCTAGAGACAATCTATATTATGACAAAATGTACTTTATACACATTCATATTTATATTAATGATGATTAATATTATGACATTTGCATTTGTTTAATTATTAGTTGATTGTTTATAATATTGTATAAATGCATCCCTAGAGTTTACGTGTTTATTAATGATGTGAGAATTAATGTTATAACGTAACTCTTAAATTACCTCGACTAATGATCATCGAGATTGGGATATCGGTCATATGTAATACGTTGACATGTGGTCTGCATCATATCCTTAGGGGATGTAGTATGTCTCACTTGCTACGAGTTATGACAACTCGTGATGGACACATGGATACTTGTTGAAGTATTGGTATACCCTGCTGATGTATTGTTTTGTTATATGTCTATAATGTCATCAGCATGTGGGAGATATAAGTCCTTAGACTTGAGGTCAATGTCACCTTGTTTACAGAGTAATGTACTTTGATCATGTTCTAAGCTCAAATGCCTTATAGGTTGAGACGCGGCTTGTTTTGGGTGCATTACGAAGTAGATTAAAGGTGGTATGTGAGCCAAGATTAAGATTCATTCCTTGAATGTATATTCAAGTGAACACTCAGATACTCATGTGGTATTAGGTTGACTAAGTCATTGGCCAATGCAATGGACATGTCTTTGATATGGTCCTGTTGTCAACTAATATAGATGAGTTATAATGATCAAGCCATTTGGATAGACACTTGACAAATCCTAATATTGATTGAGTGTGTCATGAATGAAAGGATTTTATCTTCCCACATAGAGGTTCATTCACATGTTTCGTAGCTAAATTTTATATATCGAGTTCGCCTTCCGTGAGCCTAGAGTTCAGCAGTAGACCCTAATGTTATTAGTGTCAATATGTAAAGGCCTGAAGGTAACACTAAGTCAATGTTCCGTCGATTCAAAGATGTAATCAGATAGTATATAATTGTTCGGTTGATAATCGAGATATTAGATTAAAATAGAAACGGAGCAAAATTTATAGCAGGGCCACGGCGCCACAGCGTTGCGGCACCGACACGCGTCCAGTGGGTCCGTCTGAAATGACCCACTATGCTTCGGTTTCTGGGCCTTGCTCACCAGGGAAACCCTAGCTGATTTATTCAGCTATATATACATGGTTTAGCCTCATATTTTATACACCATCTTTTCATAAGATTAAACTTCATCAAACTCACTGAATTCCTAGCTTTCCAAAGGAGAAATTACATCACGCTTTTGACTTACAAATCGAGGACTATCATGCGCACTTCTGACTATACAAGCTTCAAGAAATTTTAGATTGCTATCAATGTAAGTCTTAATTCCAAGTATTACATTCTTGCTTGTGTTTATTTTACATTGTATAATCATCCAACAGTTTGACCGTCGTCGGCTTTGAAACATAAAATTTCAAATTCCGCTGCGTGTACGAACCCCATAAAATGCTACATTGGAATCAGAGTCTGGGCTGTTTTGTGTGATTATAAAATGAATATTAATGATAAAATTGGTTAGGATTTGTTTAAATTTGATTTATGTCTTTTAAAAGATTTAAAACCTTAAAATCCCAAGAACACATAGTTTTGTCTCCAGATCTGTTAAACAGTGATATAGTCGAGGAAGTCATTCAGATCTAACTTATCTAAGTTGATATGTGTAACCGGTTCGATTCGAACATGATGCATTGAGACGAAGAACGAGAAGGGATTTGATGATGGTCGATGAACATGCTGTGAAATAGTGAAAGGGGTACGAAATGGATCTGCAAATGTGAGCCTAAACCGCTTTAGGTTTTGTAACTGCGTAAATTATGTTTATGGGGTCGAGGCGTTGTGGCTCCACCATGGAGCACCACAACGCTAACTAGGGGTTTACGACACCGCTGTGGCTGCTTCAATAGGCCACGTTGTTCATCCGTAAAGCTTAAAATAAAATTCAAAAATCACCAGCTTTTTCATCTCTAAAGTTTCTACGCGCGCCTCCTACAGGCCACTACAGAGACGGAAAATATATAAAAAAATTGAAATCAGAAACTGAAGTTTTAAGAGTTTCAGAATCAGATTCTGAAAGTTTTAAGAATTTTAGAATCTGGAAATAAAATTTTAAAATTGGACATATTTGGTCCTTTCGGGCAAATCTGTAATTAAAGAAATTTTCTAGAAATTTAATTTTAAGTTCTGGAAACTGCAAACAGGTCCATGAAACCTGAAAATATTTTCTGAGAGCCAAAATTGTATTTTCTGAATTTAATAGGGTTCGAATTGAACATTTAAATTTTTGAGGGACTAAACTGTAAATTTTAAGAGTTTGCAGAATTCCTGAAAATCAGAATTTTAAAATTAGAAAATGTTTAGGGATTGTTTGGCATAGACATAGATTTGAAGTTTTGACAAATGGACTCATGATTATCATTAATGGTATATTATTCTATAATATACAAATGTGATAAGTGATTGAATGTGATGCATTTAAATTATTAGCATAGCATCCTCAATTTGTCTGGGTAGGCGGCGCTCAATAATTATTTACTTTCAATGACCGCTATAACTGTCTGGGTAGACGACGCCCAGTATGTGATTAAAATCATCTTATATCATGCCTAATGGGTTTGATGGTTACCCATCTAAATGTGTTTAGAAATTGCATGATATGATGTCATGTGATGTATGACATAATTTTTTATCTTGGTTGAAATCTCCAAAACTGAAAATGTTCCCCAAACATTAAAATACAAGTCTAATTAAAACGTGTCGTCCATTATAATTGTTAGGGTGCAAAATCCTTTTCGGCGATACGAATATTTCACAAAGCATTTGCTCTAAGTCTACGAGGACTCGTGACCTTTCATAGACGTGTTAAAGTGAAAGTAGATAATAAACTTTTGTAGGTATTTACACCAAAGTGTTTGCATGCAAAGGCTAAATTTACTTAGGCACTTAAACGCAGTCGCATAATGGGGTTGACTTGTTTAGATAAATCTTGGCGCCAAAGTATTGGACTAATCTAAAGACGCAAGATTAAAATGAAAGATATTTAATCAAACCAAGAGTTGTGAATAAGTTTTACAATTGGTTGAGAACCTACCGAAGTGTGCTATCAAGTTATTAGCCAAAGAAAACGGATATAACATATATTTGGATCTTGGCCCATTATTACCTTTAAAATATTTTAGGTCCATATTCTACCTTGGGGTCGTAGAAGTATGCAAAATAGCGGGAGCTAATTAAACAAAATGCCATGTAAAATTAGCATATAAAGAATGTGTATAATTAGGAGAATGAATTTTGATTGCATTTTTCCGCCTACCTATATCTTCAAATCTTCGTAACGTCAAACTTCAATGAAAATGCTAATGGAATCAAATAGATTGACTGGACCCAACTTTATAGATTGGCTCAGGAATGTAAGAATAGTCCTGAGACAAGAGAAAATTGAATATACATTAGACTAGGTATTCCCTACAGTGCTTGCGGAGGACTCTGCCGAATATGCAACCTTTGATAAAGTGGCTTATCAAAAACATTATGATGATGCCATTTCAGCTCAGATGTTTGATGTTATCTTCTATGTCACCTACGTTACAAAGACAACATAGGGCCCAATGAAATGTTGGTACATTTGAAGAGTCTCTATGACTCTCAGTCTCTGACAATGGAGTATGAGTTGCTCATATAACTTTAAGTGTAAACTCATTGAAGGGGACCAGGTGTCTCCTCATGTGCTGAAAATGATTGAGTTGATAGAAAGGTTGGCATCCATTGAAATAAAGTTTCACGACAGAGTTTCTACCACACTCATCCTCCATTCACTTCCACGTTCGTTCGAGAGTTTCATTATAAATTACAATATGAATGGAACTAAGGCGAAGTTGTCATAATTGCACAATATGCTGAAAACTTTTGAATCTTCGGTCTCCAAAAGCAAACCTATTCTGATGGTTGGCTGCTCTAGTCATCCCAAACCGAAAGGTAAGGGACAACAGAAGAGGAAGGGCAAAGTTGTTGCTCCGGCAGCAGCAATGAAGCCCAAAAGAGGGGCGAAGAAAAAGAAACTTCCAGCATCGGATGTGCATGAACTACTTGACATGAAGGGGCATTGGAGGAAGGATTGTACTGCTCCAGGAGGAGGGATGGCACCAGGTGAACCATCCTCTAGTGGACAATGTATGTCAGTTACTTAAATTAATCTATCTATAAATGACTCTCATTCCTGGGTACTAGATACCGCTTGTGGCTCACACATTTGTACAAATGTGCAGGGGCTAACTAATAGCAGGAAGGTCGGACCTCGAAAGGTGGACCTGCGCGTCGGAAACGGAGCACGTGTTGATGTTGAGCGCGTGGAAGATTATAGATTAGATTTACCTTCCGACAATATTTTAATGTTAAACAATTGTTACTATGTTCCTTCTTTGACAAGGAACATCATTTCCATTCCTGTTCTTGTTACTGAGGGCTTTTCCTCAATTATTAATAATAGCAATATGATTTTGGCTTATGATAATGTTGTGTATGGAATTGCGTCTCTTGTGAATGGATTGTATATATTAAACTGCCGTAGAAAAAATTTCAATATACAAAATAAAAGAGCTAAATTAAATGAAAGAAATTCTACCTACTTGTGGCATTGCAGACTTGGTCATATCAATCAAACGAGGATAGAACGGTTGAGGAAATTAAATTACCTTGAACCATTTGACTTACAACCTTATGGTAACTGTGAATCATGTTTGAAAGGTAAGATGACCATTAAATCTCTTTCTGGAAGGGGATGCATGCAAGGAGGTGCTTGAGTTGGTACATACTAATGTATGTGGACCATTTTTGACTCAAGCTAGAGAAGGTTTCACTTACTTCTCCCTCAGACTTCGTATTAGGTCTGTATTCAGCTCAGTATTAATATGAATGATTCAGAAAATATAAGCATGTTAAATAATGAAAATTTATCTACCTCAAAGATTGCTAAGGTAGAAAGATAAAGACTTATCATTTTATTAATGATCACTTGTCTAATAATAATTTGTGTATACGTATCTAAACCTTCTGCAGGTTTTGATGTCTTATAGTTAGTTCTTCTATATTCTTTCTTTTAGATTTTATTAATCTATTACTTTCTATTATACAGCTAGAATCTCTTTTAAAAACCCTAAAAAAATTCTAATGAAAACCCATCCTTCCTTTTATCATATTAGAACAGATAATCATATAAAGCTAGACTGTATAATAGAAAGGGGTGGCCAATGTTGTTGCTGAATCCTGTTGGCTTCGTAATCTGTTACTTAAGCTCTATTATCCAATTTAAAAGGCAATATAGTTCTATTGTGACAATGTAAGTGTGATCTATTTGTCTGGCAATCATGTTCAACATCAACACACGAAACACATTGAGATGGATATCTTGTTTGTCACAAAAAAAATTGTATGTGGTCAAGTCCGGGTTCTCCATGTCCCATCCTGTTATCAGATAGATGATATCTTTACGAAAGGTCTTCTGCGCATATTGTTTGATGATTTCAGGGACAATCTCAGCATCCGAGAACCTCCAGCTAAGACTGCGGGGGACTGATAGAGTAATTATGGGCATATCACATAATTACCTCTCATTTATTATAATTGATATATAATATTTTATAATTATTATGATTGTAATTAATATCTCTTATTTTAGGTAAGATAAATTAGTCTTCCATTATTCATACATAGGAATTAGGATGATTGTGTATATATGGTATATTGGGGACTAATATTAATCAAGGAATTACCGAATGTTACTATTTCCAATCCTTTATATATTAGCATGTAAATAAACCAACTTAATATATATCACAGGTACAGAGATAGAATGAGCAAATGTACCAAAGAATTTCAACTTTCTTTTACTAAAAATATGATCAAGTTAACTCAGATCCTTGGAAAGCGTGCTTTCCATCACCTGTAATGTATAGGGGCCAAATAATGGTGAGGAAAGGAAGGTAAAAAATGAATCTTGGCCTAACTCAACCCCAAAAGGAGTCTGACTCAGATACCATGTAATGAATGGATCTTGGGCCTAACTCAACCCCAAAATATAACTTGTAGAGTGAAAATTGTCCAGGTATATATAAGGAGTTCATGTTCTCATTTCATTACCAATGTGACTCTTAACAAAAACTACAAAATTGTAAATGGAACCTAAAACTATATGATCAAACAATTGTCAAGAAGCAATGACCATCACCGCTTGGTATAACTTCCAAAAGCAAAAATACACCAGTCCTTTAATCACATAGGTTCCATTGATCTTTCAATCCGATCGAGAAAGCCCTATCCTCGACCTACTTCCATCTTAAAGCATTAAAAGAAAGGCAGGTAGCTTTGTCGAGTTTCAGAGGTGACACAGTATGATATTTAAAGTATATGTATGTCCTAGAGATAATCTGTATTAGGACAAAATATATTGTATACACATTCGTATTTATATTAATGCTGATTAATATTATGACATTTGCATTTGTTGAATTATTAGTTGATTGTTTATAATATTGTATAAATGCATCCCTAGAGTTTACGTGTTTATTAATGATGTGAGAATTAATGTTATAACGTAACTCTTAAATTACCTCGACTAATGATCATCGAGATTGGGATATCGGTCATATGTGATACGCCAACACGTGGTGCATCATATCCTTAGGGATGTAGTATGTCTCACTTGCTACGAGTTATGACAACTCGTGATGGACACCTGGATACTTGTTGAAGTATTGGTATACCCCTTGATGTCTTTGTTTTGTTATATGTCTATAATGTCATCAGCATGTGGGAGATAGAAGTCCTTAGACTTAAGGTCGATACCACATTGTTTACGAAGTAATGTACTTTGATCCTGTCCTAAGCTCAAATGCCTTATAGGTTGAGACGCGGCTTCTTTTGGGTGCATCGAAGTGGATTAAAGGTGGTATGTGAGCCAAGATTTGGATTTTTTCCTTGAAAGTATATTCAAGTGAACACTCAAATACTCATATGGTATTAGGTTGACTAAGTCATTGGCCAATGCAATCGACATATCTTTGATATGGTCATGTTGTCAACTAATATAGATGAGTTATAATGATAAAGCCATTTGGATAGACACTTGACAAATCCTAATATTGATTGAGTGTATCATGAATGAAAGGATTTTATCTTCCCACATAGAGGCTCAGTTCACATGTTTCGTGTAGCTAAATTTTATATATTGAGTTCGTCTTCCGGCGCAGTCTAGGAGTTCAGTGTAGACCCTAATGTTATTAGTGTCAATATGTAAAGGCCTGAAGGTAACACTAAGTCAATGTTCCGTCGATTCAAAGATGTAATCAGAGAGTATATAATTGGTCGGTTGATAATCGAGACATTAGATTAAAATAGAAACGGAGCAAAAATTATATCAGGGCCACGGCGCCGACACGCATCCAGTGGGTCCGAAATGGCCCACTATGGTTCGGTTTCTGGGCCTGGCCCACGAGGGAAACCCTAGCTGATTTATTCAGCTATATATACATGGTTTAGCCTCATATTTTATACACCATCTTTTCATAAGATTAAACTCTACTGAAACTCTGCTGGAATTCCTAGCTTTCCAAAGGAGAAATTACATCACAGTCTTTGACTTACAAATCGAGGGACTATTGCGTGCGCACCCTCGGACTACATAAGCTTCAAGAAATTTTAGATTGCTATCAATGTAAGTCTTCATTCGAAGTATTATATTCTTGCTTGTGTTTATTTTACATTGTATAATCATCCAACAGTTTGACCGTCGTAGGGTTTGAAACATAAATTTTTAAATTCCGCTGCGTGTACGAACCCCACAAAATCCTACAGTGGAATCAGAGTCTGGGTTGTTTTGTGTGATTATACAATGAATATTAATGATAAAATTGGTTATGATTTGTTTAAATTTGATTTATGTCGTTTAAAAGATTTAAATCCTTAAAATCCCATGAACACATAGTTTTGTCTTCAGATCTGTTAAACAGTGATGTAGTTGAGGAAGTTATTCAGATCTAACTTATCTAAGTTGATATGCGTAACCGGTTCGATTCGAACATGATGCATTGAGACGAAGAACGAGAAGAGATTTGATGATGGTCGATGAACGGGATGTAAAATAGTGAAAGGGGTACGAAATGGATGCAGAATGTGAGCCTAAACCGCTTTAGGGTTTGAATTCGCGTAAATTGTGTTTATGGGGTCGAGGCATCGTGGCTCCACCATGGAGCACCACAATGCTAACTAGGGGTTTACGACAGCGCCATGGCTCTGTTCAATAGGGCCACGGCGTTGTTCATCCAGAAAGCTTAAAATAAAATTCCAAAAATCAGTCTGCAGTTTTTTCATCTCTAAAGTTTCGGCGCTGCGGCGCCTCCCTACAGGGCCACGGCGCCGTAGACGAAAAATATATAAAAAAATTGAAATCAGAAACTGAAGCTTTAAGAGTTTCAGAATCAGATTCTGAAAGTTTTAAGAATTTTAGAATCTGGAAATAAAATTTTAAAATTGGACAGATTTGGTCCTTTCGGGCAAATCTGTAATTAAAGAAACTTTTTAGAAATTTAATTTTAAATTCTGGAAACTATAAACAGGTCCCTGAAACTTGAAAATATTTTCTGAGAGCCAAAATTGTATTTTCTGAATTTTATAGGGTTTGAATTGAACATTTAAATTCTTGAGGGACTAAACTGTAAATTTTAAGAGTTTGCAGAATTCCTGAAAATCATAATTTTAAATGTGTTTAGAAATTGCATGATATAATGTCATATGATGTATGACGTAATTTTTTATCTTGGTTGAAATCCCCAAAACTGAAAATGTTCCCCAAACATTAAAATACAATTCTAACTAAACCGTGTCGTCTATTATAATTGTTAGGGTGCAAAATCTTTTTCGGCGATACGAGTATTTATGTCAAAGCATTTACTCTAAGTCTACGAGGACTCAGGCCCTTTCATAGATGTGTTAAAGTGAAAGTACATAATAAAATTTTGTAGGTATTTACACCAAAGTGTTTGCATGCAAAGGCTAAATTGACTTAGGCACTTAAACGCAGTCGCGTAATGGGGTTGACTTGTTTAGATAAATCTTGGCGTCAAAGTATCAGACTAATCTAAAGAAGCAAGATTAAAATGAAAGATATTTAATCAAACCATCAGTTGTGAATAAGTTTTACAATTGGTTGAGAACCGACCGAAGTGTGCTATTGAAGTTATTAGCCAAAGAAAACGCGGATATAGCATATGTTTGGATCTTGTCCCATTATGACCTTTAAAATATTTTAGGTATGTATTCTACCTTGGGGTCGTAGAAGTATGCAAAATAGCGGGAGCTAATTAAACAAAATGCCATGTTAAATTAGCATATAAAGAATGTGTATAATTAGGAGAATGAATTTATTGCATTTTTCCTGTCTACCTATATCTTCAGATCTTCAGAATGTCAAACTTCTCAAAGAAAATGCTAATGGAATCAAATAGATTGACTGGACCCAACTTTATAGATTGGCTCAGGAATGTAAGAATAGTCCTGAGACAAGAGAAAATTGAATATACATTAGACCAGGTATACCCTACAGTGCCTGCGGAGGACTCTACCGAATATGCAACCTTTGATAAAGTGGCTTATCAAAAACATTATGATGATGCCATTTCAGCTCAGTGTTTGATGTTATCTTCTATGTCACCTACGTTACAAAGACAACATGGGGCCCATTGAAATGTTGGTACATTTGAAGAGTCTCTATGACTCTCAGTCTCTGACAATGGAGTATGAGTTGCTCATATAACTTTAAGTGTAAACTCATTGAAGGGGACCATGTGTCTCCTCATGTGCTGAAAATGATTGAGTTGATATAAAGGTTGGCATCCATTGAAATAAAGTTTCACGATAGAGTTTCTACCACACTCATCCTCCATTCACTTCCACGTTCGTTCAAGAGTTTCATTATAAATTACAATATGAATGGAACTAAGGCGAAGTTGCTGACTGCATAATATCTGAAATTTTTGAATCTTCGGTCTCCAAAAGCAAACCTATTCTGATGGTTGGCTCCTCTAGTCATCCCAAATCGAAAGGTAAGGGACAACAGAAGAGGAAGGACAAAGCTATTGCTCCGGCAGCAGCAATGAAGCCCAAAGGAGGGGCGAAAAAGAAGAAGAACTTCCAGCATCAGATGTGTGCATGAACTGCAACATGAAAGGGCATTGGAGGAAGGATCGATTGCTCAGGAGGAGGATGGCACCAGGTGAACCATCCTCAGTGGACAAGATATATTCATATTGAAATTAATCTATCTATAAATGACTCTCATTCCCGGGTACTAGATATCGCCAGGCTCGCACATTTGTACAAATGTGCGGGGCTAACTAATAGCGAGGAAGGTCGGACCTCGAAAGGTGGACTGCACATCGAAAAACGAACGCGTGTTGATGTTGAGCGAGTGGAAGATTATAGATTAGATTTACCTTCCGGCAATATTTTAATGTTAAACAATTGTTATTATGTTCCTTCTTTGACAAGGAACATCATTTCCATTCTTGTTATTGACACTGGGGGCTTTTCCTCAATCATTAATAATAGCAATATGATTTTGGCTTATGATAATGTTGTGTATGGAATTGCGCCTCTTGTGAATGGATTGTATATATTAAACTGCCGCAGGGAAATTTTTAATATACAAAATAAAAGAGCTAAGTTAAATGAAAGAAATTCTACCTACTTGTGGCATTGCAGACTTGGTCATATCAATCAAACGAAGATAGAACGGTTGAGGAAGTTAAATTACCTTGAACCATTTGACTTACAATCTTATGGTAACTGTGAATCATGTTTGAAAGGTAAGATGACCATTAAATCTCTTTCTGGAAAGGGGATCCGTGCCAAGGAGGTGCTTGAGTTGGTACAAACTAATGTATGTGGACCATTTTCGACTCACGCTAGAGAAGGTTTCACTTACTTCATTACTTCTACCTCAGACTTCGTATTAGGTCTGTATTCAGCTCAGTATTAATATGAATGATTCAGAAAATCTAAGCATGTTAAATAATGAAAATTTATCTACCTCAAAGATTGCTAAGGTAGAAAGATAAAGACTTATCATTTTATTAATGATCACTTGTCTAATAATAACTTGTGTATACGTATCTAAACCTTTTGCAGGTTTTGATGTCTTATAGTACTCTAGTTCTTCTATATTATTTCTTTTAGATTTTATTAATCTATTACTTTCTATTATACAATTCCCAATATTAGGTACCCAATTCCCAATAAAAGAGATTTATTAAAAAGAACTTATAATGCTAGCATCTACAGCAACTTCGACATGAAGCCATGATTCTGGAAAATTCAAGCCGAAGAAAATGATAAGTATAAAAAAGCTTTTAATGTTCCTTTTGGTCAATATGAATGGAACGTAATGCCATTCGGGCTTAAGAATGCCCCCTCGGAATTCCAAAACATCATGAATAACATATTCAATCCTTATAGTCCGTTTACAATTGTCTATATTGATGATGTTCTGGTATTCTCTGATAATATAGATCAACACTATAAACATCTAAATACTTTTGTTAATACCATTAAACATAATGGCTTGGCAGTAAGTGCTAAAAAGATAAAACTCTTTCAAACAACAATTAGGTTTTTAGGCCATGACCTCTATCAAGGTACTTATAAACCAATTTGTAGAGCCATAGAGTTCTCAGTCAAATTTCCTGATGAAATCATAGATAAGACACAGCTTCAGAGATTCTCAGGGAGTCTAAATTATGTATCAGATTTCATCCCCAAGGTCAGACAGATCTGTGAACCTTTGTATAAAAGGCTTAAGAAGAACACAGTCCCTTGGTCAGAAGATCAAACTAGAACTGTTAGATAAATCAAAGAAATAGTCCAGAAGCTTCCTTGTCTAGGTATTCCAAATCTGGATGCCTCCATGGTAGTTGAAACAGATGCTTCCGATATTGGTTACGGTAGTATTCTTAAACAGAAATTATCTCCTGAATCTACTGAACAATTAGTAAGATTTACCTGCGAGTCCGGAACGGGGCGAGAAAAATTACGATCTGCTTAAAAAGAAATTTTATCGATAGTGCTATGTATCACTAAATTCCAGGATGATCCGATTAATAAAGAATATTTACTAAGAGTAGATTGCAAAGCAGCCAAAGACATTTTACAAAAGGATGTTAAGAATTTGGTTTCCAAACAGATTTTCGTCAGATGGCAAGCTTTATTATCAAGTTCTGATTTCAAAATTGATTTTATAAAAGGAGAAGAAAACTCTTTACCAGATTTCTTAACAAAAGAATTTTTTGCAGGGTAACAATGAGACCAGACTTGCGCCCAATGAGACCTCCCTTCCAAAATAAACCAGGGGAAAAAATGAAACAACCTTTTTCCCCAGAAAGTTCAGTCAGACCCATTCTCCATAAACCCAACGTACAATCCAAGTTTATAGTTCTTGGAGACCTCCCTATTATACCGGTTCTTTCTAAAGAACCAAAAGCAAAGGAAAAAGTACAGGCACAACCTTTTAAGGCTACACCAGCAGCTACCCAGAACAGGGACAACTATAAAATGGTCCCCCAGATTCTTATTCTGAAGCAGTTAAACCAGCAACTCCTTTCAAGAAGGAAGTACCAGTCCCCGTTCCAAAATGGGAATACATTGCTTCACAATCTTTGCCAATAATGGCATTGGATAAACAGTATGAAAATTTTAGAGTACAAGACCTACTGAAACCCTGTTACACAGATCATCAGTATGTGGATACTCAGGATTCCATGAAAACCAGGAGATACTATGAGTTTATCTTGGTAGATACAGACTCCATAGAAGTCGAGCATAAACATTTTGATAAGACATGGGGAATTTAATACTTTAAGTTCACCATTAAAAAGATATTAAGTCCATTTAATTGGTATGTAGATCACCTACAAACACTGATACCATTATCCAGAACTCATAGACCACAAACCTATAATTGGTATGACTACAAGGATGCATGGTTTAATTTCCTATATGTCAGACCAAACACTCATACTTGGTTTGTAAAGTATGCGGAGAGCATTAAAGAAAAATTTATTCCCAGATGGTTCTACGAATGGTGGAACATTTTCGGAGGAAATTTACAAGTAGTAGCTCCAAGCTTCCAGAACAAATATGCAGGTTTCCAAGAGGAACAACAAATTTCCACCCTACTGGACCACATTAAATTATGTAAATTCTTCATTAATAAAAGAGTTTCATACATTATTAATTGGTCATTCGATATTCAAGAGATAAATAATATTCGTTATTTAAGCAAGACCATCAGAATCAAAGGATAGAGTCCCAAACTTAAAGAAGAAGCCAAGGTAAAGGTAGAAAGGAAGAGTCCATCTTCCTCCGGAGAAACTTCAGTTTCAAAAGAAGAAACAAGAAGAAGGCTCCTAGAAGCCTTATCAAGATTAGAGGATGACGAAGAAGTAGCATCCAATCAGAGTGAAACAGACAATAGAGACACCATGGTCCCACGAGGAATTACTCAGGCCTACGCCAACGCCTATCTCCCCGGATAAAGCAGTTGCCCCTTCGAAAAAGCAGAAAATTTTGTGATACATAGCACTATCGATAAAATTTCTTTTTTAACTATACTGTAATTTTTCTGGGCGTGGTTCCAAACTCCAGAGGTGAATCTTACTAACTGTTCAGTAGATTCAGGAGATAATTTCTGTTTAAGAATACCACCGTAACCAATATCGGAGGCATCTGTTTCAACTACCACGGAGGCATCCAGATTTGGAATACCTAGACAAGGAAGCTTATGGACTATTTCTTTGACTTATCTAACAGCTCTAGTTTGATCTTCTGACCAAGGGACTGTGTTCTTCTTAAGCCTTTTATACAAAGGTTCACAGATCTGTCTGACCTTGGGGATGAAATCTGCTACATAATTTAGACTCCCTAAGAATCTCTGAAGCTGTGTCTTATCTATGATTTCATCAGGAAATTTGACTGAGAACTCTATAGCTCTACAAATTGGTTTATAAGTACCTTGATAGAGGTCATGGCCTAAAAACCTAATTGTTGTTTGAAAGAGTTTTATCTTTTTAGCACTTACTGCCAAGCCATTATGTTTAATGGTATTAACAAAAGTATTTAGATGTTTATAGTGTTGATCTATATTATCAGAGAATATAATTGTAAACTGACTATAAGGATTGAATATGTTATTCATGATGTTTTGGAATTCCGAGGGGGCATTCTTAAGCCCGAATGGCATTACGTTTCATTCATATTGACCAAAAGGAACATTAAAAGTTGTATATTTATCCTTTTCTTCGGCTTGAATTTGCTAGAATCATGACTTCATGTCGAACTTGCTGTAGATGTTAACATTATAAGTTCTTTTTAATAAATATCTTTTATTAGGAATTGGGTACCTAATCCATTTTAATACTTGGTTGAGAGGTTTATAATTGATTACAAGCCCCAGGGCTCCTCTTTCCTTCTCGGCATTTTTATTAACGTAAAAAGGCTGAACAACTCCATTGGAATTTGGAGGGTCTAATAATCTTCTTCTGAAGAAGATCATTAACTTCCTTTTTACAATGTTCCATGAGCTCGTGGCTCATTTGGATTGGTCTGGCTTTAGTGGGAATGTCCTTTTCACTAAAGTCATCTGTGTAGGGTAGGTTTACCGTATGCCTCTTTCTTTCTCAAAAGGCATTTGGTAATTCTGAGCAAACTTCTTTTTCTATAGAATCCTGCAAAATCTTTATCTTGCTAATTACCTGCGGGGTTTTTAAAGTGGATTCTATCCTTTTAATTTTAATATCATTTTAAAAAAAATTAATTTGGTTAGTTAACAGTTGTATTCTGAAAACTGTCTTCTGTTTAACATGGTCGCTATGGTTAACTGAAAGAGGGTTCAGATATGGGAATACTAAATCCTTTTCCATAAAAGTAGTGTAAATACCATCTAATTTGGCGGTATAAGGCTTTATTTGGGTTAGGAATGGGATTCCTAATATGACTTCTTCAGTTATATTTCTTGTAATAATAAAGTCGTTAACAAAACAAACTCCACTATTACAAACATGAGCTTTTGAAAGCTTGTATTTAATTTTTCGCCTGTGGCGAAAAGAGCTTATGAGTACTTTTTCTAAGTATTTTGTTGGGATTAACCCTTCACAAATACAGTTTTGGTCAGCTCCTGAATCAAGCAGAGCTATTTTATGAAGAATAAAATCTTTGTTTATAACTAGTTTAATAGGAACATGATAGCTTAAAGCTTTGACTTTGGAGATTAATTTTAATCCTGATTGAGAGGTATTATATTCTTCTTCTTCGTCAGAATTAACTGTAGTTATTCCTTTGGACGTAGAGGGAGCAAGGATATCTTTCATAGGATCTAATTCTTTTAATAATCTATTAGCAAGGATATTTCATGTTAGGGTATCCATACGTTTTGATCATTAATATCTACTGAAAAATTAGGATAACAGTTAAAATAAACTGGACCTCTGGCTAAATTGCTTTGTAAAACTCCTAGTAAGGAATCATCAAAGTTTAATAGCCTGACATCTCTTAATAAGAGGCAGATGGGGGTGTCTAAACCTAAACGCTATAAAGGTTTGACAGCAATTTGAACCAATCCTATGTGTAGGAACTTAAAATCTTTTTTATATCTGTTTATGTCATGAACAGACAATAACTTAATAATTTCTTTGGAATTGTATATAGCTATCGTGAATTCACAAGTTTTAATATTATAATTTCTTATAAAATCAAACTTGCTTGTTACATATACTGTTCTGAAAGATTCTTTTGGAATATTCCAGTTCTGCAGGTCTCTTTCTACCTTAGCAATCTTTGAGGTAGATAAATTTTCATTATTTAACATGCTTAGATTTTCTGAATCATTCATATTAATCGAAATGAATACGACCTAATCTAAGTCTGAGGTAGAAATTATGGTTTCAATAAAACGGAGTCTCTCATTGATTTGAGAGATTTCTTTATAAAGACTTATCATTTTATTAATGATCACTTGTCTAATAATAACTTGAGTATATGTATCTAAACCTTCTGCAGGTTTTGATGTCTTATAGTACTCTAGTTCTTCTATATTCTTTCTTTTAGATTTTATTAATCTATTACTTTCTATTATACAGCTAGAATCTCTTTTTAAAACCCTAAAATTTTTCTAATGAAAACCCATCCTTCCTTTTATCATATTAGAAGAGATAATAATATAAAGCTAGACTGTATAATAGAAAGTAATAGATTAATAAAATCTAAAAGAAAGAATATAGAAGATATAACTAGATGACATTAGCACAGTCTAATTTACCATCTCTTCCTTAATTAACACGGAAAATGGCTAAGATATTTCTTTGAGGTAACAGCATACTCATCAGCACAAAAAGTGTGCTAGCAGCCATATTTACAATTCAGAAATGAATGAAAAGAATCACTCTTATTCATCTTGTTTGTAATCTAAACATTGTACCAACGTTCCAGCTTGATTTTCTGTACTAAACTATTTCTATCCAAAACACCTTACATTTATTTCTTTCCACACAGTCCTCATATGCATGTTGGGATAACATATATATAAACAACTCAATAATTGAACAAGATAGTGTAATAAAAATATCTCAAAGTTGTTTTGTGTCTCTTATACTATTTAATAGAAATGTGATTTTTTAGTAATACATATATAATTGTCAAAATTATAACTTTGTGGTTTTGTTCAAAAACCCCGTCCACCATGACTTTTTCCAGTTTTAAAACTATAAACTCCTTTATAGATTTTACATGTAGCTACTTGATTTTGTACGTCTCTATCAAAAAAATCATGCATGTGATTTTAATGATCGTTTTGCTGGACCTCGTCTCATACTAGGGGGAATAGGAGGTTTTCCAGTTGGATGTTCACTAGTGGTGTTTCATCTACATTAGTGGGTGTGTCATCTAGAGCATCTTCTAAATTAAAGTCTTGTTCGGTTTCAGAAAATATATGCTCGTCTAAATCATATGGTATTTCAGGGAAATGTTCAGTATCAACAAAAACATCTTGTCTAGGAGTATGACTAGGAATACTAGAAGAAGTACTCATGCCCTTGTTACCCCTACTAGAAGAAGCTTGACCCTTACCCAACATACCTTTGATTTTTTTCATTTTAGTTATGCTAATAAATAGTTAAAGATAATGAAATTAAGTGCGCTAAATCAGTAGTCCTATGAGAAGTGAAATGCAAGGTGACGGCCTTGGCATGATTAAACAAGGATTCTAAACATTGTACCAACGTTCCAGCTTTTCTTTTCTCCAAAACTCAAAGACAAAATATAATTCACCTTGATTTTCTGTACTAAACTATTTCTATCCAAAACACCTTACATTTATTTCTTTCCACACAGTCCTCATATGCATGTTGGGATAACATTCTACCATTTCTTTTGTCTCACAATACCTCCTACATTATTCCAGCACCCCGAAAGATCACATGTATTCTTAGGCATGACCATCTAAGACTGGACATATACTTAAAAAGAGCTAACATGGTGGGTGACTCCACAATGAAAATGGATAAGATATTAATTCTATCAAATGTTAAGGACTAACATGAAGGAGGTGCTAAGGAATCCCACAATCCCGTTACAATCTTGAATTTCTTTAAATTGTCTTCATTATTAGCTCATTTATGTTAATATCATCAACTTCTACACGCGGTAGCCATTATTTCCACCTCAAATATTCAAATATTACTTGCACACCACTTGACAAACGCAATGCATTTCACTACTTAAAAACTGGAGATTAACACTTCAAAATCAAAGCAAAGAGAAAGGGAGAGTAGGGAGAGATAAAAGAGAAAAGTTTGATATATTTTTTATTACTCCACTGAATAAGAAAAGAGGCTATGTATAGCCTTTACACTCAAATGCCTATATACAAACTTAGGATACTAAAATGTTAAATAACAAAACTTAAAAGAAACAAGTAAGATATCTGAGGACTACTTAAGTTACTTAGATACTTTAGGGACTGAAATGAATTAATGATAGTTGGTCACAATACTATATTGTGACATTCTATCCTCCTTAAGAATCTGCTCCTCCTCAAAAAATTGAGCTATATCCAGAAATTGTGATTTCACGAATTGGTAATCTTTCTACGTTGCCTCCTCTGGTAGCAACTTTGCTCATTGAACTAAAATTTGAGTAGTTGTCTTATTACCTTTTCTTATCAACCTTATGTCCAGTATTCCCACTGGTTCCACCAGTAATTGACCTTCTGTTGAGCAAAATGATGGATCCACCGAAGGTATAATTTGATCTCCTACTCTCTTCTTGAGTTGGAAGATGTGAAAGATTGGGTGTATCTTAGCAGTGTAAGGCCAGTTTGTAAGCAACAGGTCCAATTCTCTGAAGAATCTGATAAGGACCATAGATGTTTTCCTATAAGGTTGTAATTTCAGGAAGGCCTAATCACCTACATTGAATTCTCTCTCAGTTATTCTGTTGTCTGCATTGATCTTCATTATATATTATGCCTTGGCCAAATTTTCTTTTAGAACCTTAGCCATTAATTGTTTCTCTTTAAGCATCTGGTCCACAAAGGCTATCTTGGATTGAGAAATGAGCTCGAAAATCAACTGGGAGGATCATACCCATACAACATTTTAAATGGGGTCATTTTTAGAAAAGTGTGTTGATTGTTATTGTACTGCACTTGTGATAGCCATTTATGTAACTCTTTGAGTTTATGATCAGTCATGCATCTTAGATAATTCTCCAAGCACTTATTAAGCTTCTCATTTTGGCCATCTGTTTGGGGATGATAGGCTGAACTATAGCAAAGCTGGACTTGTAGATATTTGAACAATTCCTTCCAAAAATTGCTGATGAATATTATGTCTTTATCTGATACTATACTCATGGGCAGTCCATGTAGTTTGTAGATATTATCTAGGAAGATCCTAGCTAATTGTGAAGCGGTGAAAGAAAGAATGAGCAATAGCTACAAAGTGTGCATATTTACTATACTTGTCTATTATTACTAGTATAGTGTCCTTTCCTTGATTTAGGCAATCCTTCATAAAATCCATTGATATATGCTCAAGCTCCTTGAGGATATGTAGAGGTTGTAATAAGCCGTATGCTACTTGCTCATCCTTGAAATCTTTGACACACTTCACAAGACTATAATGTAGCCTTAACTCGCTTCAATCATAGTAAGCCAATAGAATATTGCCTTCAATCTCTGCTAAGTAGCCCAAACTCCTGAGTGCCCCCCAATCCAGACTTGCGTATGTTCTGAACTAGTTGTTGCCTGAGAGTTCCATTGTGTCCCATCCAAACTTTCCCTTTGTACCTCAATAATCCTGCTGCAATGAAATATTCAGCTAAGTATCATGATTAGCACTAAGGGTGGTAAGTGTCTGCAGCACTTCTGGATCTCTTGTGTAACTATCTAGAATTTCTTCAATCCATTTAGGTTGCATATGTGTGATTACTGCACATTGTGTGTTCTTTGTTGACATTCCTTGTTGAATCATACTTTGTAGATAGGGCATCAGCAACCACATTTTCCACTCCTTTCTATACTGTATTTCAAAACTCAACCCCATCAATTTAGTGAGCCCTTTATGTTGTAATGAGGTAGTGATTTTCCAATCTTGTAAGAATTTCAGACTGAAATGATCAGTTTTGATTATAAAATATTGAGGATGGAAGTAATGTCTCCACTTATACACAACTTGCAACAATAATATCAACTCATTTTCATAAGTGGACAGACCTTGATATTTTTTACTCAAAGTCTGACTCATGTAAGCCAAAGGTCTCCTTTCTTGCATCATCACATCACATATACCACTATTGCAAGCATCAACTTCTACAACAAAAGGCTTAGTAAAATCAGGAAGTGTCAATATTAGGGCACTAGACATAGCCCTTTTTAGTTGATTGAATGTTATTTCAGCTTCATAATTCCACAAGAATTCTCCTTTCTTTAATAAATTGGTTAGGGGTTTGCTCATGTGTGCATAGTTTTTAACAAACTTCATGTAATACCCTGTCAATCCTAAGAATCCTCCCAATTCTTTTATAGTCTTAGGATACTGTCAATCTATCATAGCAGCCACCTTGCTTGGATCAGTGCTTACTCATGTGTTGTTTATAATATGTCCCAAATATTCCACTTGAGTTTTTCCAAAGTCACATTTACTCAACTTTGCAAATAACTGGTTCTCTTTCAGTACCTTTAGGAAAACCTCCAAATGTACAAGATGGTCCTCCATAGTTCTACTGTAAACCAGTATGTCATCAAAGAACACTAAGATAAGTTTTCTTAATTGTTCCTTGAAGACACGTTCATTAGAGATTGAAATATTGCAGGGCATTGGTTAGACCAAAAGGCATTACTCAATTCCCAAAGACCATGGTGTGTCCTGAATGCAGCCTTGTGCTCATCACCTTCCTTCATCCTTACTTGGTGGTACCCAGCCCTTAAGTCAACCTTAGAAAATATTTTTGCTCCAAACAATTCATCTAGCAGGTCATCTATCATAGGTATTGGGTATTTGTTCTTAATAGTTAGGCAGTTTAACCTCTTATAATCTATACACAACCTCCATGTAGAATCCTTATTTTTAACCAGTAGTGCAGGTGAGGCATATTGACTAAGTACTACAGTGGTAGCCTTGAGCATATCAGAAATGATAGACTCTATTGTGTTCTTTTGGTCATAAGAATATATGTAGGGTCTAAACTAAATGGTTGGGCCCCTGGGACAAGGTTGATTTTATGGTCACAATCTCTTTTGGGTGGTAGTTTAGTAGGTTCTTGGAAGATACTTTGGTATTTCTGTAGTAGTTTATCAATAGCAGGGTGTAGTAATTGTGTATTTTTGGTTAATACCTCTGGTTGAATCAGAGATAATTCAGCCACAACTTCACAATTACCACAATGTAACATCCTTCTGAGCTCTTCAAAATTCACTATTGCTACCCTCTGGCCATTCTATTCAATCCATTCCGAAGATCATATCAAACTCCCCCCCCCCCCCCCCTCCACTTGTAACAATCTGAGTTTGAAGTTGAACTGCTCATTTTGCATTTTCCATCCAAATAAAGGTGTCTCTAATTGGCAAACCATCTCTTGGCCATTAGCTACAATCTCTCTCATGGGTTTCTTCATTGGTTGCACATGTTTCTTCAACCTCTTCAAAATGTAAGGATCAATGAAAGAGTATGTGGATCCACTATCTACCAGTACAGTCATAGGGATCTTGCCGACATATCCTATGATTTTGATAGTGGAAGCATGTCCTTTGGAAGAACTTAAGCCCAATAATGCATTAACTGATACCTCAGCATGTTCCTCTTCAGTTTCCTCTAAGGTTTCAGCTACATCCACAAATAATTCCTAGTTTTCTCCTCCATCTCCACCTTCAATTCCTTTTATAGTATTCACTGCCCTTATTTACACTGGTGCTCAGGAAAATATTTTTCCTTACATTTGTAGCACAACTATTGTTCTCTGAGAGTTTCTAGGTTGGGTGGAAGAATATTGGGTTTATAAGGTGTTCTGGCTAGTGTTGTTTGGTTAAGGTTGGTTATGTTAAGGGGTTGATGGTTAATAGTATTGGGGTTATATTTGGTAATGACAGTAGATGTGTTTCTGGGATAAGGCATAGTGTTGGTTTTGGTGTTGTTGTTCTGAAGGCTTCTTTGGGAAATAAAGGGTATAAGAGCCTTGAAGGACTCTTCATATAGTTTTGCGGCTTCATAAGAATCTAGAACAGTGGTGGAATTAGCCATCTTCACTAGGGGTTTTAATTCAGGTTTTAACCCACTAATGAAACTGGCTACATAATGGGTTCCATTCAGTAGAGGGATGATAATGGTCATGTATCCAGTGAGCTCCTCAAATCTGTCTTAACTGATCAACGATCAGCTTTGCATAATTTTGTTGAGCTCATCCACAATATCTTGTGATCTAACATTCCCAAACCTCCGACACACTTCAGCACAGAATGTTGACCAAGTTATTACTCCCATGTGATTCACGATGTAACTGCCTAACCATGTATCAACTTTTTCTCCAATATGGACTGATGCGTAGCTTAATTTCTCATGCTCGGGTATATTGAATAACTCAAAGAATTTCTCGCATTTTCTAAGCCAGCTCCTTGGGTAAGTTACATCAAATCCTAAAAAATTGATTTTCGGTTTTGGGGTTTGACGGTGGTTGCTATTGTCTGGGTTATGGGTTATCTAGTACTGGAGCTACCATGGTAAAATATGGGTTTTGGTAAATAGGTGGGATTGAGAAAATTGGAGCTCGAGGAAAAGTGAAACCCCTTCCTGTCGGATGGGTTGATCGGGTGTAAATGGCTTGAGCATTAGGTATAGATGATATGTTACCTGAAGAAGGTCCACCACTCGACCCGATGTTGGTGGGTATTCCTTCCGGTGTTGTACTCGAGTTTGCCGCTACTCCAATGTTTGTCGGTGACCCAGGGTTTAAACTCGTCGGAATCATCATTTTCGACAGAAATTCCTCAATTCTTCTATTTGTTTCTCTCGATTCTTCTATGTACGACTGAAACCGTGTCAACCCACTTTCTAGGGTTTCGAGTCTCTTGCCGGTATTGTCGATGAAGGTCGACAGTTGAGCCCTCAAAGCACGCATATCCTCTTGTAACTCCGAAACTTTCGGTGGTGGTGTCGTCGGCCCAGGCTACTCTGATGCCATTTGTAACAGAATACTCCAAATCGTAGAGAAAGTAGGGAGAGAGAAAAGATAAAAGTTTTATATATTTCTGATTACTCCGCTGAATAAGAATAGAGGCTATGTATAGCCTTTACACTGAAATGCCTACATACAAACTTAGGATACTAAAAAGGTAAATAACATAACTTAAAAAAACAAGTAAGATATATGAGGACTACTTAAGTTACTTAGATACTTTAGGGACTGAAATGAATTAATGATAGTTGGTCACAATACTATATTGTGACACAATATAAATATACATATGAAATAGATCAGACACAGTTCCAGAAATCTAATCTTGTTTCAAACCTATGTCTAATAATCTCCAAGAACCCTTAAAATTTCACCTTAACAACATAACCAAAGTATTTTAAGGGCAAAAAGGACAAAAAAATATAAATATAGAGATGAAATAGCTCAGGCCCAGTTCAAAAGATCAAGAAAATAGGACATTGAATGGCTCTAAAAATCATCAAACCCTTAAAATATCAGCTAAACAACTGAACCAAAGCTCCCTGAATAGTCCAAACATGACCTAATAATAGAGACCCAAAAAGGAATTATAAATATCTCAACTTTCTTTTAAGCCAAATTCCAAGAATCAAACTCAAAAATCATCAAACCCCCATCTATTCCTCTCACCCTCACGCAACCCTAAAAATCTGCTCTTTTTTCAAGAATCCTTAAATATCAACTAAACAACTGAACCCAGTTCCCTAAATAGCCAAACATGACCTAATAAAGACCCAAAAAGGGATTCCAAGTATCTCAACTTTATTTTAAGCCAAATCCACCAATACCCCAATAAAAGAAAGTATTTTTAATGGATATAGATATGAAATAGCATAGAACCAGTTCAAAAGATTTGATTTAAAAAAAATTAATATTTAAATTTTTAACCGGGTTTGACTGTATTTTTTTGTCAGCTTGCATGTTCTGAACTCTCAGAAACAGCCGCTCTTGCCTATCGATATAGAGTAAGGTCTACCTCCCCAGATCACATGTTGTGGAATTTCATATGTTGTTGTAATGAGTCCAAAAGAGGTAATTTTGATTCATATGACAAAGGTTCTTGACCTTAACACGCCCAAAAACATTGTGCAATTCTTCAAATACATCAACAACGACTTACAGATTATGTGATGTTTATTCAATTGATGAAACATAGACTTCTGTAAATTGTATTGCATTTTATTGGCGTGGATGTTCACAGTTTAACGGGTGATCGTCCTTTATTGTTTCTTTCCCTTCTGTATTGCAGTAAGTATAGAGAAGATAAAAGCTAAAAGGTCTTTAAAGGATTTAACATTGACAGAAAAATTAGACGCGTGCCGTAAGGTGCTCAAGGGGTGGGATGGGGTGGGCAAGGATCAAGTGGATTTATTTTTTGCACTTAATTTTAAAAAATAACATATATATAAACAACTCAATAATTGAACAAGATAATGTAATAAAAATATCTCAAAGTTGTTTTGTGTCTCTTATACTATTTAATAGAAATGTGATTTTTTAGTAATACTTATATAATTATCAAAATTATAAATTTGTGGTGTTGTTCAAAAGTTGCAAATGATATAGTAATATTGCAATTAAAAAAATTACCAATTCAAAATACTTTTTCTAGTTTCTTCACAATGTCTTGTGGTTCTTCGGTTGAAATTGGTATTTATAGGTCAAATTGCTCCACGTCGCTACTCATACTTTCAGATAAGATGTCGTTGTAGTTTTCGTCTTCTCCTTCGTTGATTTCCGGTTGAACGCACCTTCTTCGCTCCGCTCGTATCCAATCTCTGAATAATACTGCAATCACCAAGCTGTCTCCGGCTAATGAGTGTATGTGCTATCATATTTGAAATATGCAGGCAGAAAAAGCACTTCCAGACGTTGTTGATGACGCTTGAATGTTCAAAATATCTCGGGTCATTATTGAAAGTGTCGGAAAGGTCTTTTCATTCCCCCTCTAGTATTTCAGCAAGTCTTCGTATCCTTCTTCATTGAAAACTGCTTGGTACGGTAAAACACCCTGCAAAACAAAAACATCAAATTCGCTAATTTGGTTAGTAGTGTTACCACCGCACTTTCTATTTATGAGGCTTTCAATACTAGCCGCAGAAATAACATATCTTTTTTGAGGTTGTGTTGAAAAAGGTTGATTCCTAGGTGTAGCGCTTCTTCCCCTATGCTGCCTATTAGCGCGAAAAAAATGACACGGAAGTCGGTTGGTTGCTAGCACTTTTTTGCTGGTAATACCTATATATTTTTTTGCATTCGTCTTTTATGCTAGACAACACTTGTTCTTTCGTTTGTTCAATAGGTGGTGGGTCATTTGAATTTTTGGGAGTTGGACGTAGTACTGTTATACAGTTATAAATACTTTCAATAAGTGATTTACAACCGTCTATTTTAATAATCGGACTTAATACAACATCAATAATATAAATAGGGGAAATAGAAATAAAATATTTTTTAATATGTGCCTTATAAGCTGGTGTTTTCATATATTCTCTAAGCAGAAAAAATATTATAGCAATATAAAACAACATAGTTGAAAT
Organism: Przewalskia tangutica; assembly: GCA_029844215.1. Lineage (NCBI taxonomy): Eukaryota > Viridiplantae > Streptophyta > Magnoliopsida > Solanales > Solanaceae > Przewalskia > Przewalskia tangutica. The sequence continues at coordinate 128,239 of JAQGDG010000316.1, read as the reverse complement.
AGTAGGATAATACACCGAAAAATTCTTTTGTTGCTTGTGATTTTTCCCCCAATCGTTATCTACAATCATATCAGTTGGAATTTGATTATGGGCGTTAAAATAAAGTTGTACATCTTCTATAATCATAAGCAGCAAGTAGTTATCCATATAAAGAATTCCACCTGATGGGTACATTTTCGGAAATTTTTCTATAAGGTAATTGACATCGTGACAAGTTTTTTTATAATCTTTTTTTCGTTGTATTCTATTATTTATAAAAATAAAATTTATAGCAAATTGTATTTTCAAGAATATCTTGAAAAAGTAATAGACCATCCTTTACAACTAAGTTATAAATATGACACGCACATTTTATATGAAAATTATTTGGAAATGATGGACTTAAAGCATCTTTTAAACTGTAATAGCAGAATTATTAGAAGATGTATTATCTAATGTAATACTCATAATTTTATCAGTTAATCCGTAATAATCGCAAATTAAATAAATATTTTGCTGAAATAAAATCATTAGTGTGCCTACTATCTAAATATCTATACGCTAAAATACGTTTTTGCATAGACCATTTATAATCTATCTGATGACGGGTTACCGTTAAATAATCATGATCGTTAGTACTACGGCTGTATCAGAAGTGTGAGTCACTTTGCCATAAAATGATATAATGAATAACGTAAATTTTGTTGATATTCATGTGCATATTTAGATACCGTTGATCTAGAAAAACCTTTAAAAGCAGGATTATACATTTCTCTAATATAATGAATAAAATCAAGAGATGAAGGAAATGAAAAAGGCAAACCCACCACAACAACTAATTTTGATAATGCTTCTCTCCATGTTTATCGTATTTAGGGCCTACAATTCCCCCCGTCATAGGGTTAATTAGACCCTGTACTTCGTCCGGGACAGTATGTGAACCTTTTTCCGATGGAGAGGGCGCTTGCGCACCATTTTTTCAGCCTCGTATTGGGAATACCTAGCTTTGTGAGCCTTTGCAATGTGTATCATTAAAAAACCCCGTCCACCATGACCTTTTCCAGTTTTAAAACTATAAACCCCTTTACAGATTTACACGTAGCTACTTTATTATGTACGTCTCTATCAAAAAAATCATGCATGTGATTTTAATGATCGTTTTGTTGGACCTCGTCTCATACTAGGGGGAATAAGAGGTGTTCCAGTTGGATGTTCACTAGTGGTGTTTCATCTACATTAGTGGGCGAGTCATCTAGAGCATCTTCTAAATTAAAGTCTTGTTCGGTTTCAGAAAATATATGCTCGTCTAAATAATATATGGTATTTCAGGGAAATGTTCAGTATCAACAAAAGCATCTTGTCTAGGAGTATGAGTAGGAATACTAGAAGAAGTACGCATGCCCTTGTTACCCCTACTAGAAGAAGCTTGACCCTTACCCAACATACCTTTGATTTTTTTCATTTTAGTTATGCTAATAAATAGTTAAAGATAATAAAATTAAGTGCGCTAAATAAAATAAAGACACAACAATAATTTAATGAATACATGAATGTACTAAACGTCGACGTGTAATCGAGAGGTTGAAAATTGAAACTTTGCTCGATGAAAGATCCTCAAGCTAGTTCTGAACTTCACTCCCAAATAAATAAATAAAATTGAATATTTAGTAGACAATGTAGATTTGTAGAAGATAGATTGAGAGATTAGAGATATTGTAGGAAGATTTGTGAGAAGGATGAAGAGAAAATGAGATATTTATAGTCGGAAACTTAGGTTAAAGTGTAAATATAATAACTTAGGGGTTAAAATAAATATTAATGAGTAGGAGGTTTGGGGAAGCCAAAAATGATTGTTGTACAACGGCCAAAATATAAAATGGTCGTTGGTGTAACAGTTATTTTGTGCAAAGGGAGGTGGACGGGCGGGACCATGGCGGGCCTGGGTCGGGATGGGCCTGGCAGGACGAGACTATGTCCCATCCCGGTACCAAAAATTTATATTTAATTTTTAATTTTGGGCTGACCCGGCTCGTTGGCCACCCATAGAAAAATCAACATCGGACTATACAACAACACTAATATATCCAGTGTAATCACATAAATGGGGGTATGCAGAGCGCTCATGACAATGTGAGCTACAAAATAAGAACAAAAAACAAAAAGGCACATCCCAATATTGGAGATGCGGGGTATCGATCCCCGTACCTCTCGCATGCTAAGCGAGCGCTCTACCATCTGAGCTACATCCCCTACTTGTTATGAATTGTCGAGTTCATTACAAGTTAACATTAATTATTGGAATGTTTTTTCTCTAATTGATGGTTGCAATTCCCTCGCTTAAACATTGTTATCTTCATGAAACGTGATGGAGCATTAGATTGCTAAACAATTGGACATATTACAGTATAACCTATGATTTCCTCATATTGCACACAACCTAAATTTAACTCTGGATGCACTCTACCATCAATCTTTAATCTCCATACAATTTCTTCAAAGCAATCTTATTTGCTTGGGTTTTCTTATATTATCGACTTCAAGGCCACATATCGGAACTCAAGCAGGATAGCGACCAATGTAAAATGAGTTAATTTCATGATGAATACTCATTTTACATATTGTGAGCAATTACAATGGATGTACGGAAATATTAAACAACTATTACATGTGCTTCGAAAGGGTAAACAATAGGAATTACAATAGTTAACAATCTTGTAGCCAACAAGAGTTGTGGCAACAAAAATTTAGAGTTCTTGATCTTCGTTCTTGAATCTCCGTTTCAATTGCAGCAAGCTCCTTGTTCTTGATAACCTGAAACAAAGAGACACTAAATCTGGTAGTGTTATAAGGACACTGCTGAGTCGAGTGATATTCACTATACCTTTAAGACAAGATTGCCCCGTATATATTTTTTTACGTTAATGAGCAATTGTCTCCCAAGATAAAACAACAACTTGACAAATGAACAAAGCAAACTCAAGTGTCCCTAAAAGAAGAACCTTGAGTGTTTGAAAGTTTGCTTTGAGAGGAAGAAGATTTTCAGAACTTTGCAAGTCTTTCAAGTATGTTCTCCAATTGAGCCAAGTCCTCAATTTATAGTGTAAGGTAAATGACATGTCAACTAGCCAACAACTGGCATTCAATATCCATTTAATGACACTTATTGAGAGGTTACAATAAGCCAAATAATAGATGAATTCAAGTGTCAAGTAATGGAGGTTCAATGCTCCAAAACTAGCCTAAAAGTTAGAAATTTTCCGTCTCCCGTCGCACACACTACATGGAAAGCGCCGCGGCGCTGCAGAATAAGCTTCGCGGTGCCTGAGCTCTAGTAAGTTACTGCCCAACTAGCGCTGCGGCGCTGCCTGGGAGTAGTGGCGGTGCTTGGTGCCGCGATCCTCTCCGACTCGTTTCATCTAACACGTCGCACACTTGCTTCCTTTATTTACCAATGTGGAACACGCGTCATTTAACCAACGACCGTCCATCATTTTATGTCTCAAATGTTTACTCACGTACCAATATCTCTTTCACTAATGAAATTTATGATTTGGCATTACGAGTGCAAGTGTGTGGTGACGACGTTTCCGACGTGCTAGGCCTCAATTGTTCGAGTCATAAATAATGAATTAAACTTAATTCCACATTAGTAAATTTTCAATATGAATCTATATGGGCCAATTCACACAAATGTCCCTCTTTTGGGGTGGTCTTTAATTTGTGCCCCTCAAATTGGAAATCTTTAATTTTTTTCATTCGCCTAAAAATTTATGGGTTCGAACCTCAGCTCAATAAAAAATATGCAACTCTACCTTCAAGAATAAGACATACTCTACCTTAAGACATAATTTGTCGTATGCCTGAAGTGAGAGTTTGCAAGCAAACTATGCCTTGCGAAATCCAACTCTGCTTTGCGAATTATCTTTTATTTTTTCACGGAGCGGAGTTCGAACCCGGTACCTCGGAATATTTTCAGTCACTTTTTTAAGCGAATAAGAAAAATAAAGACCAACAACTTGAGAGAAAAAAAATTTAAGACCAGTGCCTTTGAAGGGAAATCCGTGCAAAAAAGTAATTTATATAGAGTAATATGGTCAGCGAAAATTCATATGCCTTCCCAACTGGTTTGGAATGAAGACATTGTTGTTGTATGTCAAATAGATCCATAACAATTTTTAACATAGTAAAGCATACCAAAAACAAAAGATTAAGTCCAGTAAATTCGACTTAATAGCCCCACCCCATATGAGGGAAGATACATAAGGTAAATCAAATTTAGTTAGATAATTAGAGAAGTTATGTGAAGATGTGGGGTGTATAAATAACTCATGTTGTTGAGAAACGAATGTGATCAAGAATCTGATTCTTCTCTTTTTATTGAGTTTAAAACTTTAAATAATATCTCCGGAAGCGTAAATAATTTTTTACACTATCAGATCATATTTACTCATTATTGGAGGTAACTTCATTTTTTAGATTACAAATCTCACTATTTACACAGAAGTACTTGTAAATAATAATATCATTTGGGTGATGATTTAATTGTAAAAAATTCTTTACACTATCAATTTATATAAGTTAAACTCGTCTATTTCCCCCCCCCCCCCCTCTCTTCTCCTCTCACTCTCTCTTTCTACTTCTCTTGTTGGGAGCAATCTGCCACCCTGGAACCAACTGAGCTACACCCATGCGGGTCTCTTTCTACTTCTTTGTTCTTATATTATGTTTCTTCTACTCTTCTCCTTCATTATCTTACTCCAAAAATGTATGTAGTTCCTAGAAGGCCCAACATTGTATCATTTAGTATCTTGAATATATCATTCCTTTTAATTTATGTTCAATAGATTGGGTTCATAACATGGAACACTGAAAAGTAACTACTCCTTACTCTTCCACAAGTAGTGAGAGCTAAAAAAGTAAACTTTTTGGGGTATATTTGTGTCATTTAACTTGTACCTGGACACCTCATATCTAAAGTTGTTTCGAAGTGGATAGATATGCAAAAATATACTCACTTCGTCTCAAATTATTTTTCATGGTTATTAAAAATAATTGTCTCAAATTATTTATCGTTTTAGAAGCTCAAGGCGTAATTAATTATTTTTTCTCCATTTACTTTTTTTCATTAATGAAGATGACACATAAATAGAATAAAATATTTAATAGAGATAAATTATAACTTAGACATAAATAAGGGTAAAGTACGTCAAATGACTCTTCTAATTAATATTTCTTAAAGTATGTGTAAATTAAAAAAATGACAAATAATTTAGACGGATGGAGTATAAACTTACGGCATAACTTAAACATTAGCACCAAAATGGGAATCTGTGCACTTCCTGCACCGAAAACAAACCAACTGAATAAATACCCTACAATTATTACTGATGGAGTAATTATGGGCATATTCCATAATTAACTTTCATTTATTATAATTGATATGTAATATATTGTAATTAGTATCTCTTATTTTAGGTAAGGTAGATTAGTCTTTCATTATTCATACATAGGATGATTGTATATATATGGTATATTAAGGAATAATATTAATTAAGAAATTACCTTCATACATGATATCAAGAGTCTAAAGATCATTGCCCTAATTATCTCTTACCCCCATCGAAAATCTTATTCCTTTCTACCTAGTTTTCGGCCACCAAACATATTAGGTTAATAAACCTAAACACTTCCTAAACCCTATATCTAAAATACTCTCTAGTTGTCACCCCCTCATCTTTTGGCTAGACATATTTTGTTCCAACTTTTAGGGTTCTTCTATCATCTTCCGTCAAAACATCACCAATCTCTCTTCTTCTTTTGTCTCTAAGTATACACTATGGCAACAAACGTTTCATCATGCTCTTGCCATTAATAACGTCAAGATTGGTACTTCAATTGATTACGAGGTTGAATGAGCAATATGATGGTGTTGCTACGTTTATTTAACAAAGCAATTCATTACCTCCCTTTTACGAGGCCCGTTCAAGATTAATTCTTGAGGAAAAAAGAAAGCAAAACAGGCATCCTTGGGAGCAACCACTGTCGGAACCGCTCTCGTATCCACCAACTCTTCTTCCACTGATTCGGAGCCCCAAAATTATAGTTCAGGGGACACGGTAATCGTTCTAATAATGGTAAAAAAAATAGGGTCCAAATCAAAATAATAAAGGAAAAATAATGGTGGAAATGGACGTGGACGGGGCATGGGTCAACCCGCCGGAGGCAATAGCCAGCCCGGGCAGTGGCGGGCTAGAAGTGGTGGGCGGTTCATCGGCAAGAATAACAATAAACGATGGGAAGTACCCATCGTGGGCATGGGCCCCACATTGGGTTGTCCCGCTATGCCCATTCCCGACGCCTTCATGGGCCCGACCTCCTCATTTTTCAAATCGCCAACCTGGTATTCTCAGATCTTGTCCACTACATGCATTTGCAGCTCAGGCACCATCTTTTGTCTGATATATACCCACGAATATTGAACAAGTCATAGGTCACATAAATCTAAATATTCCAGATGAATCATGGTACATGGATACAGTGGTATGTCACACATAACGACATCTCAAGGTAATCTTTCATCTTATTTAATACTAGCGGTAATAAAAAATATTGTTATCGGTAGTGGGCAGTGAATTCCAATTCGTGGTATTAGTCAGGTAACACTATCATCTCTCCACCCACCTTTACACTTGAAAAATATCTTACATGCGCCACAACTGATTAAAAATTTGATCTTTGTTAGATGTTTTATAACTGGCAACAATATTTCTGTGAATTTTTATGGACCTTTCCCTTAGGACAAAAATCACAAACCTATAACATTTTGAAATAATTTATTGTGTTTATCAAAATTTATTTTGGTAAAATGATTAAATGTTTTCAATGTGATAATGGGTGAAATTTATAAATGCCCAATTTAAAAAAATTTGTCACCAAAATAGGATGTATGTACGTATTTCTTGTCCACATACGTCTTCTAAAAATTGGAAAGCTGAAAGAAAGATTCGAACAATCAACAATATGACTCGCTTTATTGTTGTGCATTCTCTCACGCCACTAAATTTTTGACACCATGCTCTTCAAATGGATACATATCTCTTAATGTGAACATAATTAAGTCTAATGTGAACATAATTAAGTCTATCTGGGTGTTTTGCCAAAAAGAATTTTGATGGTTCTTTTGCGAGATACAAAGTTCATCTTGTTGGTGATGACAAGTCTCAGTATGTGGGAGTAGATTGCGGTGAAACATTTAGTTCGGTAGTCAAGCATGCAACTATCAGGATTGTTCTTAGCATGACACTCTATAAATCATGATCCATTCATCGATTGAATGTCAAGAATGCATTTTACATGGTCACTTGCAGAAAATGGTATACATGCATTAATAGTTGTGATTTCACGATCCTGTCCGTCCAGATCATGTGTGCCTGTTGAGGAAATCCTTTATGGTCTGAAAAAAACATATAATGGGTTTATAGGATTTATTTCTAAATTGAGATTCTCTCACAACAAGTCCGATCAACCTCTCTTAATTTATAGGAAAGACACTGATATGGCTTATCTACTTTTATATGTTGATGGCATTATCCTCAATGCAACCTGAACTTCATTTCGCCAGTCTATTATGTCTCTTCTTGCAGATGAATTTGCAATGAAGGACTTAGGCCTGTTGAATTATTTTCTTGGCATTGTTGTCACTCACTATGCAGGTGGTTTATTTCTCAATCAAAAGAAGTATGACAGGGAGATACTTGACAAAGCACAGATGTCTTCATGCAAATTTTCCCATACTTTGGTTGATACAAAGACGATGTTGAGCAACGCTTCAGGTGCTCCTTATAGCGACCCCACATATTACTGCAGCCTGGTTGGTGCATTGCAGTATCTCACTTCTACGAGACTTGATATTTCCTATGCGGTCCAATAAGTTTGTTTACATATGCATGATCCGAAGGAAGAACATATGGGGGCTCTCAAGAGGATTCTACGGTATGTTAAGGATACTCTTCATTTTGGACTACATCTGTATAAGTCCTCCATCTCGAGTCTTTCTGCCTACACTAATGCAGATTGGAGCGGTTGCCCAGTCATACGACGTTTCACTTTCGGCTATTGTGTATTTTTGAGTGACAATCTCATATCATGATCGTCCAAACATCAGTCCATACTATCTCAGTCAAGTGCAGGGGCAGAATACAAAGGGGTGGCCAATGTTGTTGCTAAATCCTGCTTCCGTGTCATTACTTAAGCTCCATTATCTAATTTAAAAGGCAATATAGTTCTATTGTGACTATGTAAGTGTGATCTATTTGTCTGGCAATCATGTTCAACATCAACACACAAAACACATTGAGATGTATATCTTGTTTGTCACAAAAAAATTACCCGTGGTCAAGTCCGGGTTCTCCATGTCCCATCCTGTTATCAGATAGATGATAACTTTACGAAAGGTCTTCTACGCATACTGTTTGATGATTTCAGGGACAATCTCAGCATCCTAGAACCTCCAGCTAAGACTGCGGGGGACTGATAGAGTAATTATGGGCATATCACATAATTACCTCTCATTTATTATAATTGATATATAATATTTTGTAATTAATATCTCTTATTTTATGTAAGATAAATTAGTCTTCCATTATTCATACATAGGAATTAGGATGATTGTATACATATGGTATATTGGGGACTAATATTAATAAAGGAGTTGCCGAATGTTACTATTTCCAATCCTTTATATATTAGCATGTAAATAAAACAACTTAATATATATCACAGGTACAAAGATAGATTGAGCAAATGTACCAAAGAATTTCAACTTTCTTTTACTAAAAATATGATCAAGTTAACTCAGATCTTTGGAAAGCATGCTTTACATCACCTGTAATGTATAGGGGCCAAAGAATGGTGAGGAAAGGAAGGTAAAAAATGGATCTTGGCCTAACTCAACCCCAAAAGGAGTCTGACTCAGATACCATGTAATGAATGGATCTTGGGCCTAACTCAACCCCAAAATCTAACTTGTAGAGTGAAAATTGTCCAGGTATATATAAGGAGTTCATGTTCTCATTTCATTACCAATGTGACTCTTAACAAAAACTACAAAATTGTACATGGAACCTAAAACTATATGATCAAACAATTGTCAAGAAGCAATGACCATCACCGCTTGGTATAACTTCCAAGAGCAAAAATACACCAGTCCTTTAATCACATAGGTTCCATTGATCTTTCAAATTCTGAAGTAACTTTTCAGGGGCATGCTCTTATGTAATAATGAGAAGATTGTTTTCATGTCCGTTGTTTCGAACAATGGGCCTCAAATGATCAATTTTCCATATGCCATCAATAACGAAATTGGTCTGCACGAAAAACAAAGAGGTTCGGCACATCACAAGATAACACAGTATGATATTTAAAGTATATGTATGTCCTAGAGACAATCTGTATTAGGACAAAATGTACTTTATACTCATTCGTATTTATATTAATGATGATTAATATTATGATATTTGCATTTGTTGAATTATTAGTTGATTGTGAATAATATTGTATAAATGCATCCCTAGAGTTTACGTGTTTATTAATGATGTGAGAATTAATGTTATAACGTAACTCTTAAATTACCTCGACTAATGATCATCGAGATTGGGATATCGGTCATACGTGATACGTCGACATGTGGTCTGCATCATATCCTTAGGGGATGTAGTATGTATCACTTGCTACGAGTTATGACAACTCGTGATGGACACATGGATACTTGTTGAAGTATCGGTATACCCTGTTGATGTACTGTTTTGTTATATGTCAATAATGTCATCAGCATGTGGGAAATAGAAGTCCTTAGACTTGAGGTCAATATAACATTGTTTACGGAGTAATGTACTTTGATCATGTCCTAAGCTCAAATGCCTTATAGGTTGAGACGCGACATGTTTTGGGTGTACTACGAAGTGGATTAAAGGTGGTATGTGAGCCAAGATTAGGATTCTTTCCTTGAATGTATATTCAAGTGAACACTCAGATACTCATATGGTATTATGTTGACTAAGTCATTAGCCAATGCAATGGACATGTCTTTGATATGGTCTTGTTGTCAACTAATATAGATGAGTTATAATGATCAAGCCATTTGGATAGAAACTTGACAAATGCTAATATTGATTGAGTGTGTCATGAATGAAAGGATTCTATCTTCCCACATAGAGGTTCAGTTCACATGTTTCGTGTAGCTAAATTTTACATATTGAGTTCATCTTTCGGCGCAGTTTAAGAGTTCAGTGTAGACCCTAATGTTATTAGTGTCAATATGTAAAGGCCTGAAGGTAACACTAAGTCAATTGTTAAATCGATTCAAGGATGTAATCGAGTATATAATTGTTGGTTGATAATCGAGACATTAGAATAAAATAGAAGCGGGCAAAAATTATAGCGAGGGCATGCGGCTGCGCCGACAGCGTCTAGTGGGTCGAAATGACCACTATGTTTGGTTTCGGCACGGCCACGAGGAAACCTAGTGATTTATTCAGCTATATATACAGGGTTTAGCCTCATATTTTATACACCATCTTTTCATAAGATTAAACTCTACTGAAACTCTGCTGGAATTCCTAGCTTTCCAAAGGAAAAATTACATCACAGTCTTTGACTTACAAATCGAGGGACTATTGCGTGTGCACCCTCGGACTACACAAGCTTTAAGAAATTTTAGATTTCTATCAATGTAAGTCTTCGTTCGAAGTATTACATTCTTGCTTGTGTTTATTTTACATTGTATAATCATCCAACAGTTTGACCATCGTCGGGTTTGAAACATAAATTTTCAAATTTCGCTGCGTGGACGAACCCGACAAAATCCTACAGTGGAATCAGAGTCTGGGCTGTTTTGTGTGATTATACAATGAATATTAATGATAAAATTGGTTAGGATTTGTTTAAATTTGATTTATGTCGTTTAAAAGATTTAAAACCTTAGAATCCCAAGAACACGTAGTTTTGTCTCCAGATCTGTTAAACTGTGATGTAGTCGAGGAAGTCATTCAGATCTAACTTATCTAAGTTGATATGTGTAACCGGTTCGATTCGAACATGATGCATTGAGACGAAGAACGAGAAAGGGATTTGATGATGGTCAATGAACGTGCTGTGAAATAGTGAAAGGGGTACGAAATGGATCTGCAAATATGAGCCTAAACCAGTTTTAGGGTTTCAGAATTGCAGAAATTGTGTTTATGGGGTCGAGACGTCGTGGCTCCACCATGGAGCACCACAACGCTAACTAGGGGTTTACGACGGCGCCATGGCTCGTTGATAGGGCACGGCGTTGTTCATCGAGCTTAAAATAAATTTCCAAAAATCGATCTGCGATTTTTCGTCTCACGAAGTTTTATTTGCGTATTCTCCTCTGAGAACGGCAGCGTGAGCGGAAAATATATAAAAAAATTGAAATCAGAAACTGAAGTTTTAAAACTTTCAGAATCTGGTCCTTTTGGGCAAATCTGTAATTAAAGAAACTTTCTAGAAATTTAATTTTAAGTTCTAGAAACTGCAAACAGGTACCTGAAACCTGAAGGGATTAGGGGTCGCCCTCGTCTAAGAGAATATCGATTGCTCGCTCGACATCGGCCTCTTCACCCACCGGGTCTCCGCTTTTGGGGGCGGGAGTGCTTGGTCGTTGGGGGTTCCTTTTCCTCAACCAATTCGGTTGTGAAAATATTTTCTGAGAGCCAAAATTATATTTTCTGAATTTAATGGGGTTCGAATTGAACATTTAAATTCTTGAGGGACTAAACCGTAAATTTTATGAGTTTGCAGAATTCTTGAAAATCAGAATTTTAAAATTAGAAAATGTTTAGGGACTATTTGGCATAGACATAGATTTGAAGTTTAGACAAATAGGCTCATGATTATCATTAATGATATATTATTCTTAAATATACAAATGTGCTAAGTGATTGAATGTGATGCATTTAAATTATTAGCATAGCGTCCTCAATTTGTCTGGGTAGGCGGCGCCCAGTAATTGTTTACTTTCAATGATCGTTATAACTGTCTGGGTAGACGGCGTCCAGTATGTGATTAAAACCATCTTTTATTATGCCTAATGGGTTTGATGGTTACCCATCTAAATATGTTTAGAAATTGCATGATATGATGTATGACATAATTTTTTATCTTGGTTGAAATCCCCAAAACTGAAAATGTTCCCCAAACATTAAAATACAAGTCTAATTAAAACGCGTCATCCATTATAAAAGTTAGGGTGCAAAATCATTTTCGGCGATACGAGTATTTCTGTCAAAGCATTTGCTCTAAGTCTATGAGGACTCAGGCCCTTTCATAGATGTGTTAAAGTGAAAGTAGATAATAAATTTTTGTTGGTATTTACACCAAAGTGTTTGCATGTAAAAGCTAAATTTACTTCGGCACTTAAACGCAGTCGCGTAATGGGGTTGACTTGTTTAGATAAAACTTGGCGCCAAAGTATCAGACTAATCTAAAGACGCAAGATTAAAATGAAAGATATGTAATCAAACCAAGAGTTGTGAATAAGTTTTATAATTGGTTGAGAACCTACCGAAGTGTGCTATTGAAGTTATTAGCCAAAGAAAACGCGGATATAGCATATGTTTGGATCTTGGCCCATTATGACCTTTAAAATATTTTAGGCCCGTATTCTACCTTGGGGTCGTAGAAGTATGCAAAATAGTGGGAGCTAATTAAACAAAATGTCATGTTAAATTAGCATATAAACAATGTGTATAATTATGAGAATGAATTTTGATTGCATTTTTCCTGTCTACCTATATCTTCAGATCTTCTGAATGTCGAACTTCTCAATGAAAATGCTAATGGAATCAAATAGATTGACTGGATCCAACTTTATAGATTGGCTCAGGAATGTAAGAATAGTCCTGAGACAAGAGAAAATTGAATATACATTGGACCATGTATTCCTTACAGTGCATGTGGAGGACTCTGCCGAATATGCAACCTTTGATAAAATGGCTTATCAAAAACATTATGATGATGTCATTTCAGCTCAGTGTTTGATGTTGTCTTCTATGTCACCTACGTTACAAAGACAACATGGGACCAATGAAATATTGGTACATTTGAAGAGTCTCTATGACTCTCAGTCTCAGACAATGGAGTATGAGTTGTTCATATAACTTTAAGTGTAAACTCATTGAAGGGGACCAGGTGTCTCCTCATGTGCTGAAAATGGTTAAGTTGATATAAAGGTTGGCATACATTGAAATAAAGTTTCACGACAGAGTTTCTACCACACTCATACTCCATTCACTTTCACGTTCGTTCGAGAGTTTCATTATAAATTACAATATGAATGGAACTAAGGCGAAGTTGCGAGTACCTGATATCTTTGAAAACTTTTGAATCTTGGTCTCAAAAGCAAACCTATTACGATGGTTGGCTCTCTAGTCATCCCAAACCGAAAGGTAAGGGACAATGAAGAGGATGGGCAAAGCATTGCTCGTGCAATGAAGAAGAGGCGAAAGAAGAAACTTCCAGCATCGGATGTGTGCATGAACTGCAATATGAAGGGGCATTGGAGGAAGGATTTTACTGCTCCAGGAGGAGGGATGGCACCAGGTGAACCATCCTCTAGTGGAAAAGGTATGTTTGTTATTTAAATTAATCTATCTATAAATGACTCTTATTCCTGGGTAATAGATACCGCTTGTGGCTCACACATTTGTACAAATGTGCAGGGGCTAACTAATAGCAGGAAGGTCAGACGGACCTAGAAAGGTGGACCTGCGCGTCGGAAACGGAGCATGTGTTGATGCTGAGCGCATGGAAGATTATAGATTAGATTTACCTTCCGACAATATTTTAATGTTAAACAATTGTTATTATGTTCCTTCTTTGACAAAGAACATCATTTCCATTCCTGTTCTTGACACTGAGGGCTTTTCCTCAAGCATTAATAATAGCAATATGATTTTGGCTTATGGTAATGTTGTGTATGGAATTGCGCCTTGTTATACCCCGTAGTTCTGACCCTACGTACGAGAGCGTACGAAAGTATGTAAGACTTAAAATTTTTAAGGATGGGTTGACAAATTGTTCCGGACGGGTTTTTAGTCAACTTTGAGGCGGGTTATGACCCGGAATATTGAGAGTTCCTAAGAGTTTCAAAAGCCTAGGGCGTAGCTCGTTGAGTCTAGATTCCAACGCAACCAACCGTTCGTCGATAGGACGTCGGAGTAGGAAGTTATGAGAGTTACAAGTTCAGTCAATGATCGACGGCGTGTTTGGACTAAAGCGACAGCGCGGCGCGGCCAGGTCGCGGCGCCTAAAGTGCTGCAGGTCGCTGAAGTTTGAGCCGCGCGCTGGAAGCAGGCGCGGCGCGCGAAGTCCGCGGGAGTCGCGCCCAGTGGCCAGCGCGCTGCGGAAATTTTGAGGCGGAAAAACTTAAAAGTCGATTTCTCTTTTAAAAAGGCCATGGGAGGGTGACAAGTGTCCCACCCCATCTGATTTTCTGCTACATGCAATATATTGACCAAGACTTGGTCATACTTCCCATCTTTCATCTTCACACTCTCTCTCCCTCTCTCTAAAATCTGCTCCTTCTCTAGAAACCCACGAAAAATCTGAAAGTTAAGGGCAAGAAAAGGAAGCTTGTAGCTAGCTTGTTGGCATTGTTGTGGTGGTGTTCTTGGCAAGGAAGCTAGCAATAGTGGGAAAAAGTTTTGGCTAAAACTTTAAGGTAACATTTCTTCCTTTAGAATTAGTTCTAAGTGTTGCATGTTTAGAAGAAAGAACTTGTGGTAGTAAATAATGCTTCTAGAATCTTTGCATGTTAGAAATGTGGTTTGGGTATGAAAGAAATGGCTAAGTAGTGATTATGAGCATGTTGTAGCCTAAAAACCACCTTTGAATGGTTAAGTAAATTGTAGTGAACTTATGGGAGAATTTTGGGTGTGAAATCCCTTTGAATTGTTGGATTGATTGAGCCTTGAATGTGGTGTGTTGGATGATAAATTCGGCCTTGAGAAAGGTGGCAAAGTGAGTAGAAACAAAGGAAATGCTGCCCAATTTTCCTTAGAATTTAGTGACTTTGAACTTGGTTGTTCTATATTAAGAGTAGAGGTTAATGAAACGTATCATGACTATTATAGGTTGAATATTACTTGCGGTAGTTTGGACTTGGCAAGTGGATTGACCAAAGAGGTATGTGAAGCTTTCCTATCTCTTGAGCATGAGTAGATGAAACTATGTAGTGCGGTGAGCGTCTGAGATTTGGTGTTCTTACTTGTTTTGAGTATAAAATGACTTTTCGTTTTAAGAGCGTATAAGTCCGTAGTTAAGGGAAAAGTATGATTTTTACTAAAGTATAGAGTTAATATAACAACTTTATGGG
Organism: Przewalskia tangutica; assembly: GCA_029844215.1. Taxonomy (NCBI): domain Eukaryota; kingdom Viridiplantae; phylum Streptophyta; class Magnoliopsida; order Solanales; family Solanaceae; genus Przewalskia; species Przewalskia tangutica. The sequence continues at coordinate 112,866 of JAQGDG010000316.1, read as the reverse complement.
AAGTGGGTCTATTAGCTTCATAAAAGGTTAATGAGAAGGGATTTACTCTAAGTAAGATAATTATATGAAGAGGTAAATTGATTTAAAGGCATCAATTGCCCAAGGGCTTTTATGTATAAAGAAGAGTCACTTTTGAAAGAGTTGAAGTATGTAGTACTTGGGCTAAATTCCCGGTGTTCTTTTATTAAAGATATGGTTAAGTGCCTTAAGTAAACTAAAATGAGAGAGTATGTGAACAAGACTAAAAAGAAGTTATAAGTTTTCTTAACTTATTATTATTATAATCGATGTGATGCGTGATAGGGTAAGAGTATGTCGAGGCAAGCCCCAGATCGTCATACCACCTCCTTCGGTAAGAGTATGTCCGAGGCGGCCACCAAGATCGTCATACCATCTGCCGGTGTAGAGTATATCGAGGCGGATCGAAGATCGTTATACCATCTGCACGGTATAAGAGTATATCGAGGCAAGCCCCAGATCGTTATACCATCTGCTCCGGTGTAAGAGTATATCGAAGTCTGACCCAGATCGTTATACCGTCTGCATTTGGTAAGAATATATCGAGGAAAGTCCCCAAGATCGTTATACCACTGTTCGTGGATTTGCTACCCGTGATGCGAGGAATACCTCACGCGAGTCCTTATGGGCTTATGCGGGTGAAATAGTCCCATGCGGGCAGTGCAGATCGCGAGTACCTCGTGCGGGTCCACGGGACCCGTGCGGGTGAAATAGTCCCGAGTAGGATGGTTTCTTTTTGATACTACGGCGAGTACCTGTTTTGATCACGAGCCTCCTATTTTATGCAAGATTATATATGTATATATATACTTGTCACTCATTGTTAGTAACGCACAGTAAAAAGGTATATTGACTATCTTCCATGACTACATATTACTTTTAAACTATGTTATCATCATTCTGATATTTTCGACTTTACATACTTGGTACATATTGTGTCTTCCCGCCGAAGCTGCGTTAAATCTGCCGCAGTAAGGGTAAGAAGATTGTGGATCCTCGTTCTTAGGATCATTGTTAGTTGTCGAAGCTCCATCCTTGGAAGCTTATTTTGTTGATGCGGTTTTCCACGATGTTATAGACATTGTGTATATTCGGGTATGGCGGCCCCGTCCGCCACGATTGTTATCTCTGAGTGCGTAGTCACGCGTACTTGTTTTGGGCTACAAGAACCGGTTGTATTATAAATACTTTGTTTAAGTATGTTTTATGGGAAGCGACCTTATCGGTGGCGGTGATGTTACTTTTATACGTATTACATTATGTATGTTCCATTGCTATTCTCGACTTATACGGCGAGTACCGGTAGGTACTAGTCGCGACCCGGTCGGTCGTGACAAAAGTGGTATCGAAGCGCTTAGTCCTCGGAAAGTGTCCAGGCAGTGTCTAGTAAGTCTTGATTATCGGTGTGTTGTGCGCACACATCTATAATCGAGGCTGCAGGATATGTAGGATTGGTTCCCGTTCTTTCACTCTAAGATCGTGCAATAAGCCGAGTTATAGGTTGAATCTCCCGATGTTTTCCTTTATGTATCGATTATGCCTCGCGCATGGCAACCGCGGCCCGAGAAGCGCAAGCGGTGAGAGTCTTGCTAGTGGGACGCGGAGAATCACGAGGCACGAGCCCACTCCTTACGAGAGATGATGTTTAGGCGGCGAGTTCCACGTCGTCGCGAGCCAGCGAGTTCGAGCGGCGGACGCGGCTCGAGACCGCTGAGCCTCCAGTCCCGATCGAGAACTGAGTACGAGATTATAGAGCAGTTGATTCTTGACCAGCATAGTGGCGAGCGGCGTAAGCGAAGCGGCGGCTAACCTAGGCCGAGGTTCTGGATTCGGGATTTCTTGGGTTGTCACCCACCCGAGTTCTATGGTTCGAGATTTGATGAGATCGCGAGAGTTTGTCCGATTCTGGACCGTGCGAGTTCTTAGGGCATCGGTAGTGAGTTATACTAGCTTACTGGGATTCTGGCGATATTGCGTTGGTAGTTTGAGTCGTAGGTATTGTCGAGGTGATGATGCTCTTCCGGTGATTGGGAGGAGTTCACGAGGCGTTCTAGACCACTTCTGCCTCACGAGGTGAGGAGAGCCGCGTGAATAGGTTCTTGACCTTGAGCGGGGCGGGAGGACTATCGAAGTCTGACACCGAGTTTGACTCCTTGGCGGATATGCACACACCATTGTAGGCGATATGGCGGCGGGGTTCATAGATACGTGATGGGGCTGAAGCCGTCACATGATTGCTTGCTTAGGAGTGGCACTTCGAGGATGGATATTGCGGAGATGCGAGCATACTGCGAGATAGAAGGGCGAGAGCGGGATCGATTAGATTTGGGCGGCCAGAGGCGAGACATCGGGTTCTCGGAGCGATTTTGGCGAGGCGGCCTGGCGAACAGGTCCACCTTCCGGCCGGCTCGAGTGCTCCTTCCGCGTTTTACGGCGGGAGGTGCGATCGGCGAGGTTATTCGAGCAGTCGAGGACTCGGGGCGTCGAGTTTCGAGGCGAGACCAGCGCTGTCGAGACCACCTACCTCCGGTGCGTTCGATGCGGTAGGTCTCATCCGGCGAGTGCCGTATGGGTTCGAATCATATTACTCTTGTAGCGGGGGCCATCGAAGAAATTGTCCGTCGCCAGGCGGCGGGAGCATTACAGTTCGGCCGACGGTGCATTCTTTGGATCTTCATCTTCGATGGTTAGACGCCCGGAGGCGAGTGTACTTATGGGCCAGGCGCGGCGAAGGTCGTGGTAGGGGTTCGATTCTAGCGGTCCTCGAGCCGCATCTATGCTATGTCGGTCAGCGAGGACCGAGGCGTCGCGGATGTAAATCGCAGTACATTATTGGTTTCTTCTTTGTGATGTATATGCTTTGATAGATCCGAGTTCTACCTTGTCCTACATATCTCCTCATATTGCCGATAGAATAGGGATAGAGCCCGAGTCCATAAGACCTTTCCGAGGTGGCTACGCGATGAGTGATTGATGGTAGGCGAGCGAGTGTATAAGGCTTCACTGTGACTATAGATAGCCGTCGGACTCTGGCGACTTGATAGAGTTGGATATGACGGACTTTGATGTGATTATGGGTATGGATTGGCTAGCATCTTGCTATGCCAAGCGTGGGTAGGGAGAGATTAGTTCGGTTCGGTTCGTGGCCGTTATCGAGTGGAAGGGAATCCGCATCGCCAGGGGTAAGTTTATTTCTTACCTCAAGGCTAGGAAGATGGTGCGGAAAGGGTATATCTACCATATGGTTCGGGTATTCGACACCGAGGTGAGGTACGGACCTTGATCGATTCGTCGTTAGAGAGTTTCAGGCGTGTTCGGATGAGCTTGGGTATCCCTCAGAAAGGAGATTGAGTTTTGCATTGATTTGGCGCGGATACTCGGCGATATCTATTCGCCATACGAGGATGGCACTTAGAAGTGAAGGAGTTGAAGGACCGGTGAAAGATTTCTTTGGAGAAAGGCTTCATTAGGCCAAGTGTTTCTCCTTGGGAGCACCGGTGTTATTTGTAAAGAAGAAGGATGGGGCCAGCTGCGTATGTGTATTGATTCTGACGGTGAACAAGGTAACTATCAAGAATAGATATCCCTCCCGGGATTGGCGATTTGTTTGACGGTTGCGAGTGCAAAGTGTTTTCCAAGATAGACCTACTGATGCAGTTATCATCAGTACGAGTTAGAGAGGTAGATATCCCAAAGATCGCATTCGGGACCGGTATGGGCACTATGAGTTGAGGTGATGTCTTTCGGGTTGACAGCCTTGAGATTCATGGATTTGATGAATAGGGTGTTGAGCCATTCTTGGATATGTTTGTTATAGTGTTTATTGATGATATCTTGGTGTATTCGCGCACGAGCGGGAGCATCTGGTCGTTTGAGGGCGGTATTGAGTCCTCGAGACCGGCGATTGTATGCCAAGTTCTCGAAGTCTGAGTTCGGGCGTCGGTGGCTTTCTTAGGGCATGTTATCGGGGCGATGGTATTCGGGTTGTCTGACAAAGATTGAAGCGATCAGACTTGGCCTAGACCCACTACCTGCAAGCAGTGCGCGACTTTTGGGCTGGCGAGTTATTATCGGAGGTTTGTGGAGAAGTTTGCTTCTATTTCAAGATTTTGACTAAGTTTGACTCGGAAAGCGGCTATGTTCGGTGGGCGGATACTTGTGAGAAAGTTTTGATTGCTAAAGGAGAAGTTGACAACCGCGATTCTTACTCTTCCGGAGGGCTTAGATGGATATGTGGTTTTATTGTGGCGTCGGTGTCGGGCTTGGAGTGCGTCTTTGATGCGGCCGGCAGGTTATAGCTTATGCGTCGGCGGCTTAGGAAACATGAGAAGAACTATCCGCACATGACTTGGAGTGGCGGCGATGATTCGTACCTTAAAGATGCGGAGACATTATTTATATGGAGTTCGTGGACATTTACACGGACCACAAGAGTCTCGGTATATCTTGACGAGAGGAGCCGAACTTGCGGCGAGGCGGTGGTTGGAGCGCCAAGGATTACGATGTTGATATTCTATACCACCCGGGGAAGGCGATGTGGTGGCAGATGCCCTTAGTCGCGGTCGATGGGTAGTGCATGCGATGTTCAGCGAGAAGAGGATATGGTCAGAAGTTACATCGATTAGCGAGCGGGGTTCGTTTGGTTGGTCGATAGTGAGAATTCGGGTTCGAGAGGTTGCGAGTCTTCATCATCGAGGAGGTAAGGAGGCGGCGATATGAGGATCCGATTTTGATACGATGCAGATCGGCTCTCGAAGAAGAAGAGTCTATTTGAGTGGCGCTGATGGGGTGCTAAGATTCGAGGCGGTTGTGTGTTCCCGATGTAGCGAGGACTTCGTCGGCAGTGCAGGAGGCGCGCGGTGCTCGTTATTCTATTCATCAAAGTCGACTAAGATGTACCATGACCTCGAATCGTGTATTGGTGGGATGGCCTAAAGAGGGCGTTGCGGAGTTCGTGGCGCAGTGCGGGTGTCGTGAGTTAAGATTGAGCACGAAGCCGGAGTGTCGCGAGCCATTGACATTCCGACTTGGAAGTGGGAGGTGATAAATATGGATTTTATTACGGGGCTACCTACCACTCGGAGGAAGCGTGATTCCATTTGGGTGATTGTCGGCGGGTTGTGAAATCGGCCCACTTTCTTCGGTCGAACGGCGTTCTCGGTGAGACTATGCGATTATATATTAGAGGTTGTGAGGCGCGCGGGTCGGTGTCGATTATATCGAATAGAGAGCCCGGTTCTCGGCTAAGCGGAGGTCTTTTCGAAGGGGTTAGGGACAGGTGAGTCTCGATGCGGCGTTTCATCCTCGCAGAGCGACGGGCGGTAGCGCCTATCCGCACAACGAGGATATCTGCGGGCTTGTGTTATTGACCGAGTAGTGGGAGGATCACTTGCCTGCGTGGAGTTTGCGTATAATAATAGCTACCATTCCGGCGACGGATGGCGCGCTATGAGGCCTTATACGGGAGGAAGTGCAGTCACCGATAGGCTGGTTCGAGGTGGGAGAAGTTCGATTAGTCGGGCGGACTTAGTCCGTGACGATGGATAAGGTGAAGCTTATTGAGAATCGGTTGTTAGCGGCTCAGTCGGCGAAGTCGTATGCAGATCATCGGCGACACTTGGAATTCGGTCGAGATAGATGATTGGGTTTTCCTAAAGGTATCGCCCATGAAGGCGTGATGAGATTTGGAAAGAAAGGGAAGCTTAGCGAGCGTACGTTGGGCGTATCGGTTGTCAGTAGGGTAGGCAAGGTTGCACTATGAGTTAGATCTTCCGTCCGATTTGGAGGCGGTGCATCGATTTTCATGTATCTATGTTGCGGAAATGTGTTGGAGATCCATCTAGAGTGCACCGATTCATGATGTCGGTGTGAAGAGTTATCGTATGAGAGAGTCCCATAGCGATACTCGATCGTCGAGTTAGGCGACTACGGACGAAAGGCGTGGCTTAGTCAGTCTTGTGGCGAGCGAGCAGGAGGAAATGGCGTGGGAAGCGAGAGGATGACATGATGAAGAAGTATCCTCACTTATTCCCTATACCCCCGGGTAACCTACTTTCACCTTGTAGTTTTGATTTTAGCATTTACGCTTCAGAATGTTGTGGCTCGTGGAGCTTCTTATTTGCGAAAGAATAGTTAAGAGGGTCTATGTCGATGTTGCGATTTGAGTAAGCCTAGAAGGAACATTCGGGACGAATGTTTCTAAGGGGGAATGTTATACCAGTAGTTCTGACCTACGTACGAGCGTACGAAAGTATGTAAGACTTAAAATTTTTAAGGATGGGTTGACAAATTGTTCCGGACGGGTTTTTAGTCAACTTTGAGGCGGGTTATGACCCGGAATATTGAGAGTTCCTAAGAGTTTCAAAAGCCTAGGCGTAGCTCGTTGAGTCCAGATTCCAACGCAACCAACCGCTCGATAGGGCGTCGGAGTAGAGATTATGAGAGTTACAAGTTGGTCGCGATCGAGGCGAAGCGTGTTTGGACTAAGCGGCGAGACGCCGCGGGCCGACGCAGGGCGCGGCGCCTAAAGTCTGCGCAGGTCGCTGAGTTTGAGCCGCGCGCTGGAAGCGTGCCGCGCGCCAAGATCCGAGGGTCCGCAGGAGTTGCAAGCGCCGCCGGAAGCAGGCGCCGGCGGAAATTTTAGGCGGAAAAACTTAGAAAAGTCGATTTCTCTTTTAAAAGGCCATGGGAGGTGACAAGTGTCCCCATCTGATTTCTGCTACATGCAATATATTGACCAAGACTTGGTCATACTTCCCATCTTTCATCTTCACACTCTCTCTCTCTCTAAAATCTGCTCCACCTTCTCTAGAAACCCAAGAAAAATCTGAAAGTTAAGGGCAAGAAAAGGAAGCTTGTAGCTAGCTTGTTGGCATTGTTGTGGTGGTGTTCTTGGCAGGAAGCTAGCAATAGTGGGAAAAAGTTTTGGCTAAAACTTTAAGGTAACATTCTTCCTTTAGAATTAGTTCTAAGTGTTGCATGTTTAGAAGAAAGAACTTGTGGTAGTAAATAATGCTTCTAGAATCTTTGCATGTTAGAAATGTGGTTTGGGTATGAAAGAAATGGCTAAGTAGTGATTATGAGCATGTTGTAGCCTAAAAACCACCTTTGAATGGTTAAGTAAATTGTAGTGAACTTATGGGCCAGAATTTTGGGTGTGAAATCCCCTTTGAATTGTTGGATTGATTGAGCCTTGAATGTGGTGTGTTGGATGATAAATTCGGCCTTGAGAAAGGTGGCAAAGTGAGTAGAAACAAAGGAAATGCTGCCATTTTCCTTAGAATTTAGTGACTTTGAACTTGGTTGTTCTATATTAAGAGTAGAGGTTAATGAAACGTATCATGACTATTATAGGTTGAATATTACTTGCGGTAGTTTGGACTTGGCAAGTGGATTGACCAAAGAGGTATGTGAAGCTTTCCTATCTCTTGAGCATGAGTAGATGAAACTATGTAGTGCGGTGAGCGTCTGAGATTTGGTGTTCTTACTTGTTTTGAGTATAAAATGACTTTTCGTTTTAAGAGCATATAAGTCCATGGTTAAGGGAAAAGTATGATTTTTACTAAAGTATAGAGTTAATATAACAACTTTATGGGAAGTGGGTCTATTAGCTTCATAAAAGGTTAATGAGAAGGGATTTACTCTAAGTAAGATAATTATATGAAGAGGTAAATTGATTTAAAGGCATCAATTGCCCAAGGGCTTTTATGTATAAAGAAGAGTCACTTTTGAAAGAGTTGAAGTATGTAGTACTTGGGCTAAATTCGGTGTTCTTTTATTAAAGATATGGTTAAGTGCCTTAAGTAAACTAAAATGAGAGAGTATGTGAACAAGACTAAAAAGAAGTTATAAGTTTTCTTAACTTATTATTATTATAATCTGATGTGATGCAGTGATAGGGTAAGAGTATGTGGCGCAAGCCCCAAGATCGTCATACCACCTCCTTGATGTAAGAGTATATGCGAGGGCGACCCAAGATCGCCATACCATCCGGTGTAAGAGTATATCGAGGCGGATCGAAGATCGTTATACCATCTGCGCGATATAAGAGTATATCCGAGGCAAGCCCCGAGATCGTTATACCATCTGCTCGGTGTAAGAGTATATCCGAGTCTGACCCAAGATCGTTATACCGTCTTTGAGTAAGAATATATCGAGGAAAGTCCCAAGATCGTTATACCAATTCGAGTGGATTTGCTACCCGTGATGCGAGGAATACCTCATGCGAGTCCTATGGGCTTATGCGGGTGAAATAGTCCCGTGCCGGATCTGATCACGAGAGTACCTCGTGCGGGTCCACGGGACCCGTGCGGGTGAAATAGTCCCAGGAGTAGGATGGTTTTTTTTTGATACTACAGGCGAGGTACCCTGTTTTGATCATGAGCCTCCTATTTTATGCAGTATTATATATGTATATATACTTGTCACTCTCATTGTTAGTAAGGCACGGTAAAAGGTATTTTGACTATCTTCCATGACTACGTTTACTTTAAACTATGTTATCATCATTCTGATATTTTCGACTTTACATACTTGGTACATATTGTGTCGACCCCTTCCCGGGGCTGCGTTAAATCTGCAGTAAGGGTAAGAAGATTGTGGATCCTCGTTCTTAGGATCATTGTTCATTGTCGAAGCTCCATCCTTGGAAGCTTATTTTGTTGGTGCAGTTTTTCCCACGATGTTATAGACATTGTGTATATTCGGGGTATGGCGGAGCCTGTCCACGATTGTTATCTCTGAAGTGCGTGGTCACGTACTTGTTTTGGGCTACAAGAACCAGTTGTATTATAAATACTTTGTTTAAGTATGTTTTATGGGAGGCAGCCTTATCGGCTGGCCAGTGATGTTACTTTTTATACGTATCTGTTATGTATGTTCATTTCTTTATTCTCGACTTATACGACGGTACCGGTAGGGTACTAGTCGCGGCCCCGGGGTCGGGTCGTGACACGCCTCTTGTGAATGGATTATATATATTAAACTGTCGCAGGGAAATTTTTAATATACAAAATAAAAGAGCTAAGTTAAATGAAAGAATTCTACCTACTTGTGGCATTGCAGACTTGGTCATATCAATCAAACGAGGATAGAACGGTTGAGGAAATTAAATTACCTTGAACCATTTGACTTACAATCTTATGGTAACTGTGAATCATGTTTGAAAGGTAAGATGACCATTAAATCTCTTTCTGGAAAGGGGATCCGTGCCAAGGAGGTGCTTGAGTTGGTACATACTAATGTATGTGGACCATTTTCGACTCAAGCTAGAGAAGGTATCTCTTACTCCATTACTTTTACAGATGACTTATCAAGGTATGTATATGTGTATCTTATGAGACACAAATTCGAGGCCTTCGAGAAGTTCAAGGAGTTTAAGTGTGAAGTTGAGAAACAACTCTCAAAGAATATCAAGACTCTACGATCTGATCATGGGGGTGAATACTTAAGTAAAGAATTTCTTGAATACTTAAATCTACATGAAGTTCATTCTGAATGGACACCTCCTGGAACACCACAGATGAATGGTGTTGCCGAGAGGAGAAACCGAACCTTGCTTAACATAGTTCGTTCCATGATGAGCTTTTCATCTCTTCCTACATACCTTTGGGGATATGCTATTCTAAGCTCGATATATGTTCTGAACTGAGTTCCTTCTAAATCAGTTGAAAAGACACCATATGAGGTATGGTGTGACAAGAAGCCATCACTTAGACACATGAGGCCCCAGGGGTGTCCTGCATATATCAAGAAGTTGATCACTGATAAGTTGGAGTCTAAAAGTGAGAAATGTTACTTCGTTGGGTATCCAAAGGAAACTAAGGGATACTATTTCTATCTTCCTGGAGAACATAAGATATTTATTTCTAGGAATGCAACTTTTCTTGAAGATGAATATGTCTACAAGGAAGAGAGTTGCACAGAGATAGAACTTGAAGAAATTCAAGAATAAAGTAACATAGATGTTGAACCCTTGCCGAATGAACAAGGCAAGGATTCAGTGGGAGCTTATGGCGAAGATTGGGTACTCAGTGTACGTCCTTCGGCCAGTGAGAGTGCTACAAGGAGAGATGCAGAAATGCAAGATCCTCCTACACAGACCTTTGGAGCAAGTGCACCAGTTGCACCTCCTCTCATTCAGGAAGACATGAAAATGAATTTCCTGAAAGCTCTAATGTTGGTGGATCAACCAACGAACAAGAACCTTCTCAAAATCAGAACATACCTATAACTGAACTGCAAGACACTCAACTCCGTAGGATTGTTAGAACTCATTGTCCTCCGGAAAGACTAAATCTACTTGTGGAAACACAAAATGAGCTAGATATTCCAGATGATGACTAGCCTAGAACCTACAGCGAAGCAATGATAGACATTGATTCGAAGAGATGGCAAGAAGCCATGAAATCCGAAATGGAATCTATGTAGATCAATCAAGTATGGAACTTGCTTGATTTGTCGAATGGGGTTAAACCCATAGAATGCAAATGGGTCTTCAAGAAGAAGATTGATGTATTTGACAAGGTTCAGACTTATAAAGCTAGACTAGTGGCTAAAGGTTTTACTCAGCGTCTTGGCGTGGATTATGATGAAACCTTTTCACCGTTGGCTAAGATAAAGTCTATTCGGATTTTGCTTGTTATAACTGCACACTATGATTATGACATTTGACAGATGGACGTCAAAACTGTTTTCCTCAATGGTAATCTAATTGAGGAAGTGTATATGAAACAACCCGAGGGTTTTTTATCCAAGTCCAGACCAAATGATGTGTGTAGGCTACAGAAGTCTATTTATGGACTTAAGCAAGCCTCTAGGAGTTGGAACATTTTCTTTGACAAGGCTATCAAATCTTTTGATTTCGTCAGAAGCAAAGAGGATCCTTGTGTTTATATCAAACGCAATGATGATGGTATTGTATTCATTATTATATATGTTGATGACATATTGATAATGAGAGATAATAAAACTCTCATGCAATCAGTTAAGGATTGGTTGTCCAAGACCTTCATGAAGAAAGATTTAGGTGAAGTCTGCTACATTCTGAGAATTAGGATCTATAGAGATAGACCTAATAGATTGTTGGGGCTATCACGGTCAATCTACATAGACAAAGTGCTTAGACATTTTTCAATAGAGAATTCCAAGAAATGTGGTCTTCCAATGTGTCAAGGAATCAAGTTATCTAAAAGGGGTTTCCCTTCTAGTACTGACGAACTTGAGCACATGAAGAGGATCTCATATGCTTCGACTATAGGATCGATCATGTATGCCATGACTTCTACTAGGCCAGATGTGACCTTTGCACTTAGTATGACTTGCAAGTTCCAGCAGAATCTTGGTGAGGAACACTGGAAAGCAGTCAAGAGTATTCTTAAGTATCTCAGACATACTAAAGATTACTTCTTAGTCTATGGTGGAGGAGATAAGTTGGTAGCCACTGGGTATACCGATGCTGGTTTCCAGACAGATGTTGATGATTTCAAATCTCAGTCTGGTACACGTTCATTTTCAATGGAGGAGCAGTGAGCTGGAAGAGTTCCAAATAAGCTACTACTGCTGATTCGACTACTGAAGCAGAGTACATTGTTGGATCAGAAGTTGCTAAAGAAACTGTCGCGATTTCTGAGTTCTTGAAGGAACTAGGGGTTGTTCCGAGTGCTAGTTGTCCAATAACCATTTATTGTGACAACACTGGTGCTATTGCACAAGAAAAAAAACCAAGATCAACTAACAAAAACAAACATATATCGAGGAAGTACCACATTCTCCGAGAGATGGTGGAAGCTGAAGATATTAGGATAGATTATGTTCCCACAGACAATAATCTAGCAGACCCATTTACTAAATCATTAAGCTTGGTAAAACATAATGGTCATTTTGAGAACATGGATATTAGATATGTTGGTGATTGACTCTAGGCCAAGTGGGAGATTGAAAGTATATGTATGTCCTAGAGACAATCTGTATTAGGACAAAATGTACTTTATACACATTCGTATTTATATTAATGATGATTAATATTATGACATTTGCATTTGTTGAATTATTAGTTGATTGTTTATAATATTGTATAAATGCATCCCTAGAGTTTACGTGTTTGTTAATGATGTGAGAATTAATGTTATAACGTAACTCTTAAATTACCTCGACTAATGATTATCGAGATTGGGATAAATATGATACGTCGACATGTGGTCTGCATCATATTCTTAGGGGATGTAGTATGTCTCACTTGCTACGAGTTATGACAACTCGTGATGGACACATGGATACTTGTTGAAGTATCGGTATACTCTGCTGATGTACTATTTTGTTATATGTCTATAATGTCATCAGCATGTGGGAGATAGAAGTCCTTAGACTTGAGGTCAATATCACATTGTTTACGGAGTAATGTACTTTGATCCTGTCCTAAGCTCAAATGTCTTATAGGTTGAGACGCGACTTGTTTTGGGTGCATTACGAAGTGGATTAAAGGTGGTATGTGAGCCAAGATTAGGATTCATTCCTTGATGTATATTCAAGTGAACACTCAGATACTCATATGGTATTAGGTTGACTAAGTCATTGACCAATGCAATGGACATGTCTTTGATATGGTCCTGTTGTCAACTAATATAGATGAGTTATAATGTTCAAGTCATTTGGATAGACACTTGACAAATCCTAATCTTGATTGAGTGTGTCATGAATGAAAGGATTTTATCTTCCCACATAGAGGTTCAGTTCACATGTTTCGTGTAGCTAAACTTTACCTATTGAGTTCGTCTTCCAGCGCAGTCTAGGAGTTCAGTGTAGACCATAATGTTATTAGTGTCAATATGTAAAGGCCTGAAGGGTAACACTAAGTCAATTGTTCCGTTGATTCAAGGATGTAATCAGAGAGTATATAAATGTTAGCTTGATAATCGAGACATTAGAATAAAATAAAAACGAAGCAAAAATTGGAGCAGGGCCACGGCGCCCGCACTCCGGCGCCACGGCGCGACAGCGTCGATGGGTCGAAATGACCCGTTACATTTGGTTCTGGGCCTGACCCACGAGGAAAATCCTAGCTGATTTATTGAGCTATATATACAGGATTTAACCTCATATTTTATACACCATCTTTTCATAAGATTAAACTCTATTGAAACTCTGTTGGAATTCTTAGCTTTTCAAAGGAGAAATTACATCACAGTATTTGACTTGCAAATCGAGGGACTATTGCGTGCGCACCCTCGGACTACACAAGCTTCAAAAAAATTCAGATTGCTATCAATATAAGTCTTCGTTCGAAGTATTACATTCTTGCTTGTGTTTATTTTACATTATATAATCATCCAACAGTTTGACCGTCGTCGGGTTTGAAATATAAATTTTCAAATTCTGCTGCGTGTATGAACCCGACAAAACCCTACATATATCAAATTCATGTTGATAGTCAAGGACAAGAAGCTCCTTGAAATCAACATCACAAAGTTCGTACAATGCATGAATATGATATCTTTAATTTAGGATTGTAATCACATTAGTTAGGATGATTGTAAATTAATATCTTATATTTTAGGCTAATTAGATAAATTTCATTATACCTTTGTATATATATTATACCAGTGAAATAAAATCACTCAAAGAATCAATTTCCCTCAATTTTTGTAAATGAAACAAGTCAATGATCCGTTAGATAATTCAAGATCATATAACATGTGATTCGCTTTGTCAGGACAATATCAATTAGTGTAATGCTTTGAATTTTGATTGACAATATTAAACTTAATGATGCAATAATTTATGCACAATAAAATGTAAGACACCTCTACTTGGATGAAAAAACATTTAGAACTAAAAATACCCTTGAAGTAACTATTACTTATATCAATTTATTATTTTTATTATTTGTTATACTATATAAGTACTTCCTTTCCTACATAAGTATTCACCTTATAACTTATGCTGTTTTATTTTTTATTACATAGGGTATGGATAATGAAAATAGGAAACAAATTACAACGTCAGGATTCGAATCCTCACAAGGTGAAAGTTCAGGTAGTAAACCAACTGAGTTATTAAAACTCTATCTTATGCTGCATTTTAGTAGGTCATAGAAACAAAAAAAAAATCATTTTTTTTAGAATTTTTGAAGTTAGAATTGTGTTTGATCATAGTTTTTGCAAATAATATTTGATTGTTAGAATGTACATTTTCTTAAAAAATATGAAATATGATTTATACCACCATTTTTTAAAAAGTAGCAAAATCACCCAAAACAATTACTCCCTATGTCCAATTTATATGACACAATTTCTTTTTTAGCCAGTAAAAAAAATGACATCTTTCCTTATTTGTCAATAATTTAACTTTAAGTTTTGCTTTTTATGCTTAAACAGATGATTTTAACTACATAAATATCTTTAGCTTGTTTTAGACCACAAAATTCAAAAGTATCTCTTTATTTCTTAAACTATTTGTCAAGTCAAACACCTTCATATAAAATTGGACAGAGTGAGTAATAAACATAATCGGTCGTAAACATTGTTCATCGTCATCTATTACATTAACCACGATTTATATAACTTTCTTTAATACGATGATATAACCAATTTCACAATTATTCACATCTTCAACATGTATTGTCATTCATGGACATGAACTTGTTCACTGATGCATACGAGCTACATAACTAAAATGACTCAATGCATTTCTTTTTGCATACGAGTTACTATATATTGCTATATTTCGTCAATTCTAAATATTATTACAACAATTCATTAGTATTAAAAATCAACAACACTAGTAATATTCTTCAATATAACCATCCACATTGTGGGTTATCAAAAAAATAATCCTCCCACATTGTGTGAACAATCTGTTTTCGTCGCGTATGCATTTTTCGATCAGCTGAATTAATGGGGTCAATTATAAAAATAAAAATATAGGGTAAAATTTAAAAAGTGAAAGGCAAAAGCAATAACAAAAAAAAGTGAAAACAAGATTTTAATTATTTTTCAAATTTCAAATACAATGCATATACTCTATCCTCGTCTTGTCAGCCCTACTTATGCGATTATATTGTTCCACAAGAAACTAAAGACCCGTTTGGCCATATATATTAATTACTTTATTTTATTTTCATTTTAATTTTTTTTAGTATTTAATCATAAAAATTTCAAATATAAAAAAATTTACATAAAAAATAAATAATTTTTATGACCAAACGAGGGCGTAGTTTCTTATGGGACAATATAATTATAATCCCATAAGTAGGGCGGGCAAGACGAGAATAAATATTTCAGATACCTCGGCTCGAAAAAAAGAAAAGAAAGGAAATATATATATATATATATATATATATATATATATATATATATATATATATTCATTTATAAATTGGGAAAGGTGCCACTCCGCAGAGTAAATTCCTCTGCTTCAACCCTTCAAAAACCCTTGTTCATCCACCGCCGTCCACGGCGGCGTACTCCTCATTTATCCCTCAACCTTCAGCGAACCACCAATGGCATCTACACCGACGTCAGAACTCTCCGACGGACCAGTACTGAGCGTGATCAACAAGCGCCTCCGTGCTCTTCGGAAAAAACAAAACCGAATCCTTCAGATGGAAGAATCGCTCTCGAAAGGCAAAGTTCTCAATAAGGAACAAGAAGAAACTCTCCGCTCCAAATCCGCTGTTATTTCTGGCATTGACGAGCTCGAGAAGCTTCGTCAACCACTCGCTGCTGCCGTAGTTGAAGAAATCAACCTTGCAACTGAACAACGTCAAGTTTCCGCACTTGATACACCTATTTTTGATACTAATTCTATTGAGGATTTGCTTAAGCTATTGTACTTTGGTAGTATGTTTGATGTGAAGTCATTGCAAAGTGATTTTACAGCGACGATGTTATCGAGGACTATGGAGAGAGCGTGTTGTTTGAGTTACGATTGTATGCCAGATGATGAGTCGAGTGATGTTATGGATCTGTTAGGGGAGAGAGATTTGGATTTTATTTCGATGCTTAACGGATTACTTGTTTCACGACCTGTTAACTCTCCGTTGTCACACAAGCACGCTCTGCAGAAATGTATGGAGCATGCTAAGCTATGGCTCTCGAATTCCGAGCAGCCTATTGAATCCAATTCCGATGCTACTTGTGAGTGTAATTTTTGGAACACTAATAGTTGACCTAATTCGTATACATAGATTATACACTGATTAAACACGGTTACACTCATATCATATATGGATTATACATGCATTATACACAAATAGTTGACCTGATTCGTATGCATAGATTGTACACTGATTAAACACGGTTACACTCATATCATATATGGATTATACATGCATTATACACAAATAGTTGATCTGATTCACTATTTACTTTTTCTAGCTGGTATACATATATTATATACTGATTAAACACGATTTTATATATATTATATATGGAGTATACATACATAATACTTCAGTTGATTATTT
Organism: Przewalskia tangutica; assembly: GCA_029844215.1. NCBI lineage: Eukaryota > Viridiplantae > Streptophyta > Magnoliopsida > Solanales > Solanaceae > Przewalskia > Przewalskia tangutica. The sequence continues at coordinate 96,386 of JAQGDG010000316.1, read as the reverse complement.
TTAGTTAAGATGTTGGGTGAGCAGCTATTGAATCCAATTCCGATGCAACATGTGAGCGCAAACTTTTGGGACTTTTGCACATGTAGTTGACTGGATTCACTATTTACTTTTTCTAGCCGGTATACATAGATTCTACACTGATTATACGCGGTTATATGCATATCATATATGGATTATACACACATTATACTTGCGTTGACTATTTTTAGTTAAGCTGTTGGGTGATCAATTCTGATATTACATGTGAGTGTAATTTTTGGGATTTTTACACAAATATCCAACTGGATTCACTATTTACTTTTTCTAGCCGGTATATATAGATTATACATGGTTATACACATATCATATATGGATTATACATGCATTATACTTACGTTGACTATTTTTAGTTAAAGCGGTTGGGTGAGCGGCTATTTAGGTTAATTCCTTGTAATTTTCTCTCCCTTGAAAATATGTTCTTACTTTGTAGAGAGTGGATATAGATGATGCATATAGTGCTAACCTCACTAGTTTGAGATTGAGGTTTAGTTGTTGTCGTCATTGTTATTCGGGCATTTACATAGTTAATTTGTGAGGAGCTGGATATAGAGGATTCATGTAGCGGACCCTCACTAGGTTAAAATGAGGTTTACCTGTTATTGTACAAAAATTTACATTTTTAGCTAGATATTTCAAATTTTGCGAGTCTTGGATGATTTTAGTTTGTTGTTTCCCCATTTTTTGCAGATGCTGGGGTGAGATCAAAGCTGGATAAGATCATTGGTTCACTGTATTTTACCACAGACCCTGTTAAAGTGGAGGCAGCTGCTGGTAAATATGGGTCTTATTCAGTGCCAGTAGAAGAGCATGTGGAGGCTGTGTCCAATGATGTACCCCTGCAAGTGGACAACCCAAGCTTACAGTATGAGCAAAAGGTAAATGCTTACAGAAGTAAAACATGTATAGTCTATTTGTATGAAAATCTGTTTGATTGTTGGATGCACATGGACTTTGCTTGTTTTATGTTTTTGTGGCTGAGTGGTAAGCTTTAACTCAGTGATCATTCTGTTATATCCCCTGTTTGCAATCGCTGTTTGTAATTGTTGAGGTACCGGAAACAGCCCCTCTACTCCACAAGGTAGGGGTAAGGTCTGTGTACATCCTACCCTCCATAGACATCACTTATGGGATTACACTAGGTATGTTTTTTTAAGGCTTAGTGAAGCTTCTGCTTAAGTTGGCGTGTTACCTTGCAATTCACTTCTATGGTACTTCAAAAGCACAAGCCTCCATTCCCCACTTCCTTTGGAGGAATAGTATGTTCATATCACTTGGTGTGTTGGTCTTTAACTTGTAAGAGTTTGCACGTATGATATCCTCTAGGTTAGGTAATGTGGTTGTCTTTATCCCATTGTTTTCGTGGAGGAGATATACATCTAAGTTGGTTAGGCTTTTTATCTTTCTAAAACAAAGGTGTTTTTTGTTATATATTGTGTCATGAAAAGCTCATAATTTCTTATACATTGGTCTTCTGCATCAATATTTTTCCTTATACATTGGTCTTTGTGTGCTTTCTTGTTTGGGTTTCTGATGAGATTCTTTGGAGTGATATTAATATATTGGACAAGATTTTCTTTGATATGAAGCTGTTCTAAATACCATACAACTAGTTGCCATCTGACTATCCACCAGTATGAGCATGGCTACATGACTTCAATTGTGGGACATGTTCAACATGAGAGTTTAGAAAGTAAGAGGAATTTAGTGGGATTGAGATAGTGCTTGAAGTAACTTAACTACAATTCAGGGCATTTTGGATGGTTGAATTAGAGAGGTATTCGTGTTAAAGAAGCAACTTTAACTTCATTCTCAAAATAAAGAAGTGACTTGAACTTGCTATGCATGTCATTGAGAAATATCTCTCTTTGAACTTGTTAAGTTTTGGAAAAAAATCTTAGAAAATTCATCTTAGAGAATAATATTCTTCTTAAGTTTGCTATTTTACTGAAGAGTCTTTTCGGCAAAGTTCCTAGCTAGTACTTACTGTCTTCTGGAACAAGTATAAAAAATGCTAATATTTCTGCAAAACCAAATATTCTACTATTTTCTAGGAAATTCTCAATTTTAAAATTGAAGATGACTACAAGAGTCTTCTTTGTAAATCACTTGTGATTTTATTAAGAGATCTTGTCCAAAGTTCCATGCCGACTCATGTAGCCTTGTAGGCGACTTACCATATGCCTTTTTCAGTATGTGTACGTTCTGAAGTGAATAAGACTTAAAATTTTCCATTTTCTTCTTTGTTCCACATCATTTTTTTCTTCTGACGCACTTAAGAGTTTAGCTGATGTGCCTGCTGGCACCTCCAGCCTTAACTAGAGTAGGCTTGTAGTAAATTGTTGGAAATGGGAAAAGATTTGAGATCGACAGTTGGTACTTGTAGTGTCTCGTTATATATTTAACAACTCTCTGGAGGTGAAGTCCACTGGGGTCCAAACTTGGTGACATGAAACAATTATTTATTAATTTACTTTGGGTTGTGGCGGGGGGGAGATTGAAGTTGACAAGTTACATAGAACAGCTTATTATCTTCTTTTTTGGGGGGGGGGAGGGGATTCAGATTCACATGGTTAGACAACCCAACAGATAAGTAACGACAAACCTTTCCCCTGGCTGCATGGATAAATTTCAGGAAAATGCTTATATCTTAATGTAAAATCCAAAGATGATAAGAAAGTCAATATCACAAGAGTGCTAACAATTCAATCTCAACCTAACAATTTTTGAGGGTAGAATGGGGTTCCTTTTGAAAACAAGGAGCAGAAGAGCCAATCACCAGATGCTCAGTTGGTAAATTCTTGGGACTTCTTTATTTGTGATCGGTTCTCTATGCAATGTACCTGTGTGAATGCTTAATTTGCATTTTTTGTGCTGAACAATGTTTATTCTCTTCAACTTTTGTTTCTTTTTTGAAATTGTCGTGTAAGACTGTAATTTGATTGAAAATAAAGTGGAATTTGCGTATTTCCCAGTTACCTGGTATATTAGCTTCATCAAAAGAAAAAGTCTGTATTGCACACATCTGGTGGTGATTTCTTAAGAGGGAGGAGAGATTGTACTTCTTCATTCAGCTTTGCATATGCTTCTCTAAAATGGTATAGGAAAGTAAACCCAAAAGTCTGGGTTACTCTTATGTGGTAAATGAACTAATAAAGGTGTAAATATAAATGGTGAAAGTCTAATGGAAGCAAATGGTCCATATAGACTACATCAACTGGTTAAGATTATGCTTAGTTGATGTATACTTAACAAGAGTCTGAGTTTCTTTTCATACCTATATATATGCCAGTGGAGGAATTACATGTGAAACTTAGAGCAGCTCCAGTTTTAGACAACCTCTAATTTCCTTAAAAGACTTGTTTAGCACTGAAATGAATGACCTACGACTAAAAGAGTGGAATAGATGAAGAGGATTCATACAAAAAACCAACTAGTTTTAGATAGGCATGGTCAGTTGGTTGATTGATACATTGCTGATGAGTTGAATCTGAAGAGGCTTGAAAACCTGGTCAAAGATGGACTTGCATTTTTGTCTTTATGTCCTGCTTCTTCAAGTTTGAAACCTTTTTGCGCAGACCTAGCTACATACTGGTCAGATTATGAGCAGAATTTTGTGAAAAGAACTTCTCTTTGCTTCAAGTCCGAAAACTTTTCGCGCAGGCCCAGCTCTGCATACTGGTGAGAGTATGAGCATGAAGTTTGTGAAAAGAACTTACTAACACCCTCTTTACTTCAAGTCCGAAAACTTTTTGTGCAGGCCCAGCTACATACTGGTCCTGAGTTTACTGAGGAGGAACTTATTAACCTTGGGTCCTGAGTTATTCCATCTTTCCTCACCTTTTTACATTAGTTTCTGGCTATTTATTTTTGCACTCTTTTGGCAACCTAAGCTTGCTTTTAGCCCTTTCACAGAAGCTAGTAAATTTAACCTATGTTATATGTAGAACACAAGTATTTTATTCTCACAAGAATCTCTTATCCTTGATTTGTAGCTGTAGAATATTTTGGCTTACAGTAATTTAAAATAAAATATGAGAACCCTTCCTCATCTATGTGTGTTTCAATGTAGTCATTACTTTTGGCATTGGAAGTGGATAACCTTGTTTTCTTATTAGAATCTGTGCTTTTTATTTACTCGGCTTTGGAAAGGGAATACTTGGTGTGCATTTACAGGGTTGAAAATGCATAGGAGTTTGTCTGTGCCCTTCTCATCTGATATCATAATTGTTTAGTGGTTCACATTGCAGCTTTCCTTCATGTTATCATCCAACTGTGAACATTAAAAAATTTCAGGAAGAAGAAGCTGTAAGTTCTCAAGTAATTGAAACTAAGGAAATTCACATTAGCGATGCCGAACTGCAGCAGGTATTCTTGTCTTTTCCAAGAGAATTTTCTGAAAGTTTAGTGGTTATATCCACTGTATATAACATTATGTCTGTTCTTTTTATACACTTCAGGATAACATGTCTGAACAACCTGCTGAACCAGAAGAAGCCGCACCTGAGGCTGAAGGTGTTGATAATATGAAGGATGCAGGTTTCAATGATCAACAATCTGTTCCCCGGAGGTCTTATCAGAATCAGAATTACAGGGGTAATCGTGGTGGGAGTGTGGGTGACCGTCGTGGATACTCCAATGGCCGTGGAGGACGTGGCAGGGGAGGGTCCTACCAGAATGGCCGCAATCAATACTACGACCAATCTGGTAATTACCAACAGAGGAACTATAATAACTATAGGGGAAGGGGTGGCAGGAGTACAGGTAGTGGCGGGGGTTATAATCACTATGCTTCAGGTGATCAAGCGGGCAGTTACTCTGCTGATTTAAGGTGATTATAGTAATTCCTTTGTTAGCTTCGTCAAGGTGGTCAATCTGTTTCCCTATTACATGTATGCACACAAGTGTTTTGTGCTTGCTCGTGCATCATTCTGGACACTTTATAGCTGAAACAGTTGGGAAATCTTATTGTCAATTTGAGAAAGAATAGAACTGTTGTAGCTTCTTCAAAGATCATTACTTGCAGATCGTGTTTTTGGCTCTGAGCGTTCTTAACATGTGCTAGTTCTATCTCGCGGCTGCAGATATTATATGTGAAAGGTGCCATTTATGTCACTGCTAGTTCAGGCAGGAGGTGATAATTATATGAGGCACGTAACAACTAAAATTTATGCTTAACTAAAACTACTAAGAATGCAGCACATGAAGCTCTCGGAGATTTATCGTATAAAAGAATTGTTTGTTTGCTTAGCAGTGGGAGTGTATCTTGGTACCATTCGACACCAATCTTTATGGAATGCTTTGACCCCCACTCCTAGTGTGCTAAGCCGTGTAGTATGTTTTTTAAGTATGATTTTAAGATCCTTCATAGTGTGCCAGCCGTGTCTGGGTCAATGAACTTGTTTCGTCCCCTGACAATTTCTCTCTGGGGATTTACATGATAGTCATGTACATAATTTTGTTTCCTCGATTTTTGTGTGGGGCAAAATACTTTTGCTTTACGAATTCTTCAAATTATAGCACAATAAACACTTCTCCATTGGAGATTCTACGTAGAAAGACTTCAATAGATTCATAGTCTGACATTTATATTTCCTTTTCTGTTAGTGATTGTTTGGTTATCGGTTAGAGAAGAGTTATTCATGTATTAAAACTATCATAATTTTATATATTTTTGGTAGAAAATTGGAAAAAAAATCTCCCCATAGATATAGCACAAGTTAAAATATGTCTTGTTAGTTTTTTCTCTTTTCCATATAAAACATAGCATTGCGAACACAATGTTTGATTCATGTTTGTTTTCCCCGCGTAAGTATTATATGTATAAGTTTTGAGGAAATTATAGAGTATTATCTTGTGTAGTTAAGGTAAAATAATTAATACATAAATAATTAAATCTTACATAACTAGATCTGACATAACTAATTCACGTATCACTAATGCCTGTATAACTCTAATCGACAACCAAACTACTCCGGCCTTGCTTGTTTGTTTGGATAAAAACCCACCTGAGCCGATTGGTTGCATTAAATAATTTTTCTTATCACTTTTGCGGATTTGGCCTCGCATTGCAACCAGCCAACAACCCCTAAAAATGAGTATGAAATGCTTTTTGCAATGAGCCCTTATGAGCCAGAAGATCAAGCAGTCAAACCATGCTAGATAAAGTTCATTTAGTTCTGCTGGACGCATCTATTATCTCACAAACGTTCACAAACCACGAAAGCAACAAGAAAATTAAATTTCTATTTTTCTTTTCCAAAATCATCAAGCTCAAAAAGATCATTTGATATGCTTTTACTTGAGCCGAGGGTTTATCGAAAACAACCTCTCTACCTTGAGGTAGGTAAGTTCGGCGTACACTCTACCTTCTCCAGACCCCACGGGTTTATCGGAAACAACCTCTCTACCTTGAGGTAGGTAAGTTCGGCGTACACTCTACCTTCTCCAGACCCCACTTGTGGAATTTCACCGCGTATGTCGTTGTTGAAAGAAACAGGTTAGCAAAAAGAGCAATTTCTGTCTCATTTGAAAATTGTGTTTTACATCAAATGTAAATTTAAAAACCAAAGAATTATAAAAGTCTCCAAATTTGTTAGTCATATAGCAGATGGTCCAGTGCATGAACAGTGTGTATCAACTCATTGCTGCTGACTCTTCCTGAACTGAGTCAGAACTGGATATATGTTCTCAAATGCAGTATATGTCTCATCTCTAACCTGAAAAACATATAAAAATTGTGTACTAAGGTAAACCACCAGCGTAACATGTTAGAAATTTAGTAAAGAATCCATTAACTGACAGATAATATGTACTCCCTACGTCCCAATTTATGTGAAACCTTTAGCCTTTCAACATTCAAACAAAATTTTCTTTGACGCAATTTATTCATAATGCCTTGTAAATATTTTGAATTGTCACTTATAAAGTAATTTTACCTAGTTTTCAAATATGTAAATGCTATTTCAAAAAATTAAAGATTTTATGTCCGTATTCATGATCAAAACTGAAAAGTTTGACTGTCGAAATTCGAATTGTGCCATATAAATTGGGACAGAGGAAGTATTATAACCTTGGCTCCTGTGATGACAACTTTCCCGGAAGTAAAACTATTTTTTGGTTGTTTCATGCGATATATTAATCCAGGAAATATTTCTGGCTCATAACTTGCAAAAGCACCATGGGCGCCACACTGTTAAATTTATGAATGTAGTGAAGATTTGGTTAAACAGAGGAGAAGAAAGCGGAAGTAAAATCGAGAAAAATGAAGAACGTAGGGAGAGAAGAGAGGGAGGGAGAAAGATATTTTTGGGGCTCCAAAAGAGCTTCTGTCACGACCCGACCCGACGTCCTAATTAGACGTCATTACACTAGCCCATCACGTAATCAACTGACCCTTAAGGATAATAGAAAATTTGGCGACCTGTGCTGCGTCTATAACTTATACCCAAAATGGCGTAGCCGAAAGGTATCTCTTACACAACTATCCAACCGTCGCGACTAAGTTTGAACGCCGAATAGCATCACGTAAGCAAAGGAGTAATCATAATAGACAATGGCAAGCGTGCCACTATATCTGGGAACGTCCCAAAACAAGTGCACAATCTGACTAACTCAACCGCGTAAGCGTTACACAAGTCAAACACATCTATCACCCGTGTTGTCTACGGACCTCAAGAGTACAATCTTGACATATGGCCAGGGGGGCCGTCGTGCCCAAAATATACCTAAATGCGGAATGTAAGGATGCATGCAAAATAAGCGCTCGGAACAAGGGAGCTCTTCAGCGGCCGGTAGATGTCCTAAGCTGGAGGGTTACCTATCTGAACACCTGAACCTACGGGCATAACGCAACCCCCCGAAGAAAGGGGGGGTCAATATGAAATAATGTACTGAGTATATAAAACATGAAATACTGAAAATAAAATCACAACTGTGTCAAGTAAAGATAGAGAGTCATCAAGCTTAACAAAAATGAGAGTCATATCAGAAATTATGAATGCTTACTCATACTGTCACTATGTCTATGTTTGTATATCAATTTGTATAACATGTCTCGGCCCTCTAGTGAGGGACTCGATGGAAGTATGTATATGTGCGCATATCATGTCTCGGCTCTCTATGGAGGGACTCGATAAAATCTGTATATATGTATATAACGTGTCTCGGTCCTTTAGTGAGGGACTCGATGAATTCTGTAAAGCTGCGCACGAACATGATCCGGCCCGGGACTTGGTGGAGTGAAACAATAATACTTAGCACGAGTAGATATCATGAGCAACCATATGCAATTAAAAATCATCTTTGACTCTCGATAATATCATCATAATAAACTCTTTTCTTGAAAATCATAGACCTAATCAGCAATTATCCTTTAAAAGCGAACTTATAGGAATTACGTCGTCGTAGTACTTTCATTAAAATCATGCCAAAAGAAGGAAGGAAGAGTTTTACATACCTCTTAGTCGCTCGACGATGTAAAACTAGACGCGCCTCGTCTAATATGTCTATAATAACAATGATACGATCATTAATTCTAGGACTTAACGTAAGTTATATTGAATATCGTCTTCTATTTCTATAAAAAAATTGGCGACACTTCAGTGTTTATGTGCGTATCCTGATTTATCAACAAGCCAACAACACCAATAACCAAACATCATTCCAAGATATAATCAAATTAATCTCAAATACTCCTTTTACGCCATAGTGTACATTCTTTCTCTTTTACACTTATACAATTCAACAACTTCAATAACCAAGGCGATTAAGTCATATAGTTAGCATAGAACACCTTTTCCATTTTAATCCTTTTAGGACATGTATTAGTGATTACCATAATGTGTGTATATATGCACAACTCATATTTCCGTCACCATAATTTCACCAAAACAGCCTCTTAAATTGCAATACAACATGTCCACTAATTTCCATACAAATTCGGCCAACAACATTCTCAATTTCATATTTTCTTTCTTAACTTCTTATAATACAATTCATGTTCCAATAATTCCTTATGAACACTATGATCTAATTATCAAGATTTCTTCTTCAATTCCCACATGCAATTTGTGATAATGATAACAACACAACCATTGAACACAACAACTCCAAAATTGATAGAACTAGCTTCAAAATCGGTCAAACACATTTCAACAATCACATGCATGTTTTAATTCTAATTTTCCTCTTAATCTAATCTCATGTCTTAACACAAGTTTATTTCCTTAATCTACAACAACATGCAACTACAATTATAGCATAGAAAGAAGAATTTTCATACCTTAATTTAACCCCCAAAACAGTCCCGATTTTTAGTCACTGCTTTGTCAGCTGAACTTGTAACGTCCATAACTCCCTACTCCGGTGTCCTATCGACGAGAGGTTTGTTGCGTTGGAAACTAGACTCGACGAACTTCATTTTAGGATTTTGAAACACCCAAAAAAACCTAATATACGAGGAGATATACCCCTCCAAAGTTGACTAAAAATCTGCCAGTAACCAGCGATTTTCTGCCCATTTTTCTTTCACAAAATTCGATTTTTCTTCGCCAATCTTCACTTCTTCAACTCCAATCCAACATGCAAGCATTCTACAATGTTAGACCAACATCCTTACATGTTTTTCTTCTTAAAAACTTATGCGAAACTTAGCGAAAATCCCAATCTCTCTGCTTGTGATCCAGAAAACCCCACTATTTTTGGTTCTTATTTGGGCTTCTAATTGTTAGATGAATTAATCTAGGAAGAAGGTTATAGAATGACTTCAGTTCTTGCTAATAATGGTGCAATTTTCGGATTTGGGTTGAGAGAGGAGGAGACGAATTTGGTGTTTAGAATGAAATTAAAATTAGAATAGAAGGGTTTTGGTATTTTAAGGAAATCTGAAAATACTTGTTTAGACTTACACTTTGGTCCTCTTTAATGCCCTCTTAGTTAAAAACAACCCCAAGTAATAAATCTTAACCCCTCCTTCAATTAATCTCAACACTCGTTGCCTTAAATTCTTATAAATGCGTATCTTATATACCTTACTAATCCATACGAAATTATATATGTATATATACCACCATTACTAAAGAATTTTCCGACGTCGCATTCGTCATTACCAAAAATTATTCTATAATCACATCCTTAAGTATATTAATTTCCAATACCCGAATCCTATTTTCCTTAATTACGTCTTTACTTATTGTCTTAAACTCACGAGGTGTAACACTTCTGGATCTTCTTTTCTTATTCATGAAAGTTACAATTGACTTCTATTTATAAGCTAGTTTAACTACTAACCCATCTAGTTTAACTAACCCAAACTAATTCAAATGACAACTTTGAGAAATCGGGCTGTAGCACCACCATTGTATTAATAATTTATGTAGCTCAATGGCCACTCTCAGCCCAATGAAGGGTTGTCTTGATGGCTATGGCAGCAATTCAATTGTCTCTCACTAGCTTTTCAAGCTAGATGCACCGTGCATCAACTAATGCTTCCGTCACATTCTTCTTCATCATTTCTTGCATTGACGGACACCCAATAAAGGTCCTGGTTAGTGATTTAAAAATTGACACTTTTTGTTTTCAATCTCTCATCAAACACTTCCATGTAAGGTCATTGATTGTGAAGCATTCCATCAACTAAGTTTACATTCTTTAGCAAGCGGCTCAATTCTGTCAATTTTGAGACAGCTTTCTCATACCATTCAAAAGAAAGATTACTCAAAATCTTAGCTCTAGGTATAAGGCTGCTCACACTACTATTGCCATTATATGGCCAACTTAAAGTAACCATATATATTAGATGCAATTTAAACAACCGGAAACACAAAAACTGCTTTATTTTCTGCTTCTGTCAATTGGGTCCTCCGTTATACCTTTTTGTGTTTATCTCAATGCTTTACTTAGTATACCTAAACCATTGACGGAACCAAAATTTATATAAGAAAATTAAAATAAATCCAAAACATCACGTATCGTCTTGAGCACGTGACTTGAAAACCTTTTAATCCCCTTTGCCTTCACTGGAATTTTTCGATACGTCAAGGAGATTCAGTAAGTTGTCAGCTTAATCATTATACAATAGGGTCATACTCGGCTAACAATCGTTAACGTGAGGCGTCAGGTAAAGGCACTATAAGGCATGAAATTCACGTGTTAAAGATATTTTTGTCATTTTTAATTTTTGGCACTCATTTTCGTCACAAGAATAGTTTTTACATCATTTTAGTTCTGAATTCGTATAAGTGCACATTATCTTACCCCAGTAAGTTCAGCAACTTTGCAGTAATTTACGTTTTTTGGCATTATTGTTAGCATCAGGTTCTACAAAACACCATTAATCCTAGTGGAACTAAAGACACTTAACTTTGTCTATTGGATTACATGATTTGCTCATATTAGGATTCAGAAAGTTATTTCCCCAAGAGTATGGCATTATTCTTTTAATAGAGTTGAAAATATTTGTTTGTTATCTATCTTCCATTCTATAGAAGTAAAGACAAAATTATCCCACATCGGATGACACAAAGAAAAATAAGTATCTGGATGGATATAAAAGAACAAGAAGGAGCTACAAGAAACATACTTACCTGGACGGGGTCAATGGGCAATCAACAAGGCTCATGGCCTAGGTTAGTGACCTCCATTGCACTCTGGAGGGGCGCTCACCTAAGGTCGGCCCAAGTGGTCGAGCCTACGTCATAATTTGTGGTAGCGGGGGCATGCGTTCGCGGCCCTACCCAATTCTAAAACAAATTTTCTTGTTTTTAGTTTTTACTTAATACTTGTTGTCTGAAATATGGATACGTTAAACTTGGAATTCAATTTTAATACTAAACATAGATTAAGAATCAATCTGTTTTTGACTCACCATCAAAACTAGTGGTCATTAACATTGAGAATGAAGTGGCTCAATTTTGTTAATTTTTAGAGCTTTCTCATGCCATTCACAAGGCTCCTCAAGGACTTCTTTTGAGGAGTGATGAAACTGCATCACTCCACTTTCTTTGGGTATCGAAATCTTAGCTCGAGATAAAAGGTTCCTCATGCTACTCATTTCCATTATAAGATATGTTTATCGGACTCGTCAAAAATAAGGTTCTTCAGGCTACTCAATGCCATTATAAGATATGTTCATCGGACTCGTCAAAAATATCGACGGGTGCATGTTGGATCATAAAAAATAGTGCATTGTTGGAGGATATTTTGTGAGAGTTCGAACAACATAGATTATAAGGCCAACTTAAAGTAACCATAAAAAGATGCAATTTAAACTACCTGCTTTAAAAATCGCACCCGCATTGGAATTCAGCTATTCAAGATGCTCAGTCCAAAGTATCCCATGCCACATTTCATCGATCAACTTATGAGCATATATTTCTTCAGACTGGCCAAGAAAGAAGCTAAATCAAATCTCAAATTAATCAAACTAAAAAGTATACACCACAGCACAAGTCTTTTCTATTTGAAAAAATATGTCGGTTTCCGATCATATAGATATTGAAGGAATGTGAAGAAGAACAAGCAGCAGAGAGCAATAATAAGCAAAGGAGTGTGGAGATTACCACATCGATAAATAACAAATAAATTCAAACTCTGCTGCAATATAAAAAAGCACATAAAAACTGAAGAACTCACGCAGCCACGCAGTGAGCACAAAGCGAACTATTCTTTCGCCTTTTACTAAAGAATACCGTGTGCGCGCTGCAATCAGTGGCATACGCCAATTTTTGGAGGGGTCTCTTCTTTAGAGTACCCCAACTATTCTAGTTTCAACTTTTTATACATTGTTCTTTATATATTGTACAGTAAGAAAATAGTCTATTTTATGGGAGTTAAAATTGCACTACTTTTCTGCAGTGATGACAGATAGAACAAACGGCAAGGAGAAGAAGTCATATTATGTAAATAGTGTGTTTGGTATACAAAAATGATGTCTGATTGTCTGTTCCAATTTAAGTGTTTTAGTCTGTTTAAAAAAGAGTTTTTATATTTAGTAAATAAATTTAAAGGATTACACACATATTTAATTTAAAAATCTTTATTTATTTCTTAAACTCCGCATGTAATCAAACTAAAATATTAAAATTTGAGAGTTAATTCACTCAAAGGTCACTAGAATTTTAACAATTGACTTCTAATATCACTTTTATTTGTTTTAGGACTATACCATCACCCAACTAAACACCACAAAACCTTCTTTCTCTCCTAGGTGACATGTCATGTCACATTAAAGTTTTATTTATTAATAATAAATTTATAGATGTAATTTCAAAGTCCTCCCTCCAAATTTGTCTCTGTAACACTTAGTTTCCTTGTGGTTTGAGATATTACATTAGCCTCCCTTTGTATGATTCTTTGTAACCAAACTAAGTTTAATACTAAAAATGATTTATGTTCCTAATATACCCTTTTATCACTTAATTATTTGAACAATGTTTCATAACACTTCTCTCCCGTAAAATTATTATTATTATATATATTACAATAGTTAGGCTAAAAAATTAAAACTTTCTATATCTGAATAAGAAATCCTAAATTCTAGTGTTACAATCATGTTATTAGTAACAATATTTAGGCTATAAAGTTCACATTTCACTTTTAGTTTTAAGAGATCAGTGAGATGAACAATCCATTTTTAAAATTCTAATAATTGTATGATAAATACTGTGTATGATTTCATTTAATTAATTTGGTCCCTCAAGTTTAGATACTTGAACAAATTAAAAACAAGTAACCTAGTAAATTGGTTTATTTTTTGTAGGAAAAATAATGGAATATATAAACGAGGATGGAGATTTCATAACACTATGTTGCTAAATTAACTTTATTCATTTTTTTGTCATTACCCTTACACTTTTACAATATACTCGGAAGAAGATTCATATTTTCCTCTTGGCACCAATGAATGAGCTTTCGAACAAAATAATAAAACATATTGTCAGTGAAGAAGCTATATTTATACCCATTTTAATGAAATTTTACTTTTGCTCATTTTATTTTTTATAAAATTATATAGTTGAAGATACATATGACATACCACTCCGTGTCTCGGAACTTACGCCTCGCCTCGTACTACTTCACTCTCTAATATATATCTGAGATTGACATTTTATGAAGTAATATATTCCATTTTAAATTAATCCATGTAGATAAAGATATAGTGTGTAATTCGAAATTTCGGTCAAACATTGAGGCTCATTTGACCATTTTAAAAAATATAGATAGAGGAGGCTGTGAGATCCTACAAAAACTAAACCATAACCTAAACCTAAATAATTTTCCTTTTCTCCAAAATTTATTCACTTTAACTTTTTTTATCGTTTGATCATGAAAATTACAACTTGAGTTGAATTTGGAATTTGAAAAATACTCCAAACTTTGTTTTCACAATTTTTTATTTTTTATTTTTGGTCATTGCTTTTATCTTTCACTTTTCAAATTTTACCCTCTATCTTTTATTGTTATAAATTTGACCAGTAGTAGATTCGACCAATGAGTTTCATAATCGAGAGGATATAAATGAGGTCGTATGCATCGATGAACAAGCTCATCTGCAATTATTGTTGCCTTGAGGTGATAATATTGTGTTCTTCTTTGAATCAATGTCAATAAGAACTTTTAGTGCAATTTTCTTGGTTTAAGAGGAATATTACAAATATAATGATTTTCTTGTTTAAGTTGGATATAGACATTGATGTACTCCGAATTTATTGTTTAAGCAAATTGATTGTTGAAATTAACCGTTCCGAGATGGAAAACAATTTCGTATAAAAGGGAGGAGGAAGAAGACAAGCGAAGATTTTGAACTAGAAAATACAAAGAAATGTGTGGTCTAATGACGATACTTGCTGAAGATGTGAATAATTGTAAATTTAATTATATCATTATATTAAATAAAGTCTACATAAATCATGCTTAATGTAATAAGAAATGATTGATGACCAGTGTTTACACACTCATTATGTTTACTAATTATTTTGAGTGATTTAGCTAGTTTTTAAAAATTGAGGGACATGCCTGCCACCTGTACATTTGATAAAAATAATTATTTATATTATTTTCTTATTCTTTTTCATAATTTTCTCTTTTCCCTCTTTCTCTTTAATTGAACCCAACTAACAATCCCCACTCCCTAACGGACATACAACGCATGAGCACTCCACGGCGGACTAGTGCGAGGTTGCGAGTTAAACAACAACAAAAAGTCTAAAACTAGTGCAAACAAATTCAAAAGCAACACGTTGAAAAACGAGCAACTAACGGAAGCATAATAGAAAATAAAGCAAAGCGGTGATAAGAAACCATGGGCGAATGGGTTAAATGGCATTTAACGATTTCAGTCAGATCTTGACTTTTAAGGGTGTTGTCGTGATGGGATAACAGTGGGAAAATGAGAATTCATGAAGATGGGGTTGGTGGTGCCGTTGTGGTGTCGAGGGTTGTTGTACTTCGACGGAGTTGGGGTCATTTTGTTGGTCGAGAAAAACGAGAGAGGTGATGGAGTGGAGTTAGCTGGTGGTTGCGGTGGGTTTTGGGTTGTTCCATGACTGCTCCGGTTCACCGGAGTTGGAGCTCTCGGCCGGAGCGCGGGAGGAGAACGGAGGATCGATGGTGTGGTGGTGGGCGTTGCTGAGTATAGCGGTCACGGTGGCGGCTTTGCGGTGGTTTGTGATTTCGTCGAACTCACGGCGGTGGAGGGTCGGCGACTATGAAAATGGGAGAAGGAGGAGAGCGTTTTAATGAAGAAGGCATTTTTGTGTGAATAGTGATTGTTTTTAATATAGAATAAAATAAAATAAAAAGAAAGGAAATACTTTAAAAATAAAAAGTTAATATTAAATAAAATATACTTTATAAATACATTTTCTTTGCCACCTCAGCATTTAGGGAGCAATATATTTCATTTTAAATTAGTCTAGGGAAGTAATAGGACTCCGCAAAAGTATAGTGTCTAATTGAAATTTCAATCAAATCTTAGGGCTCATTTGGCCATTTTCTCCTTAAATGTACATGATTATTCATCTTGACTCTTTAGGCTTTAGGTTCAAATTTTGGCTCTGTTGGTGTATGCATTTGTTTATTATATGATATACTTTTAGAAATTAGTCTTGGTTAAGTAGAGTAACTTACAGTTAGATAAAGTCTGTTAGGCGAAACTTACGGAAAAGTGTTTCTTTTCTCAAAAGTAGTTTTGCAGAAACTGTTTCTGAAAAAGTTGTTAGGGTGTTTGACCAATAATTGTAGAAGTAGTTCTGAGAAACATAAACAGTTTTCTGTTTGGCTAATTTTTCTGCAGAAACTGTTTCTAAAGAAGCTGTTACTTTTATTAAAAAAATAAAAAATCTTACCCCACTATCCATACCCCATCCATTTCCTACCATCCTCAAATTTCTATTTAATATTTTTGTTACTTTTATAACAAAATGAATTTTTGTCTTACCAGCATAACCCACACCCTACCCCACCTACCATTGACCTACCTCATATCAAATTTCTATTTCATATTTTTGTTACTTTAATAAAAAAAAATTATCTTACCCACCCTATCCACACCTACCTCCACTTTGGCCTACCCCATCCTCAATTTTTATTTCATATTTTTGTTACTTTTATAAAAAAAAATGATTTTTGTCTTACCCCACACCTGACGAGTCCCCAGCTACCCTGCCTTACCCCCTTTGCCCTTTGGCATATCCGTCCTCAATTTCTATTTCATATATTTTTTACTTTTATAAAAAAATGAATTTTTATCTTACCCCACTCCCGCCCTACCCACACCCCTTTGACCCCCAGCATCCTCAAATTTCTATTTCATATTTTTGGGATTTTTATAAAAAAATGATTTTTGTCTTACCCTCCTACCTACCTCATACCTCGTTCTCAAATTTCTCTTTATATGATGATATTATATGAGATTAAAATGAATTTTGTGAAATGAAGCGGTAAATAAGTCCAAAACAAAATTAATGGGCAAAAGTGTTTCTCGAAACACTTACGAAGCACCAATTTGGTGTTTACCTCTTCCCATCTGAAACACTCTTTTTACACGGAAAAAGTGTTTGTCTTACAAAATGACATGTTTGACCAGGGTAATTCGGGAAGTGATTTCGATGCATAAACTAGTTATTCCTTAATAACCACGGATTCAGTCGGCAAGTGCGGTCAAGTGCAAGTCCTCTTAGGTTATTTATATATATATATATATATATATATATATTTTTATTTCTAGTATTTATTTTCTATAATATAAACTAAATTCAATTTAAATATGTAATATAATAATATAATATATAATTTAGTTGTATATATTAAAATTGAAACTTTAAAGTTAACTTTCTATTTTATAGTTTATAACTTTATACTTTATAGTTTATAACTTTATACTTTATCTTTATTTTATAGTTTTACTTCATAAATCTTTGTTAATCATATAGTTATACACTTATAGTCTTATACGATTATATTTTATAGTTGATAACTTTATATTGTAATTATACTTTTATTAATTTATTAGATTAGTAGATATAAGTTAACAAATAAGTAATATGATTAACAACTAAATAGATAGTAAAATTAAAATTAATGATAAGATGTAAACTTTTGAACTTTCATAATGTTAATAAGAGTAAATAATGAAGTAATAATAATTTTATTTACATATTATGCATCTTTCTTGCAAGTTCTTCGTAATCTATAGGTTGATTGAATTGGTTATGCTCCATAGCCTCTAAATATGGAGTATTAATTCGATCCATCTCGCTCCCGCTTCCAAAATATTGTCTATTTCTTCGTCTTAGGAGAATTAACGTCTCCACGGCCTTGATTTCTTCTCTTTGATCTGATTGATCCCTAGCGGACTAACACTTCAATGTGCTTCCACTGATGAGTGACGTGTGTCTCCTATTTGATCTCGTGCTTGGCTAAATGCACTTTCAGAAGCCACTGTTGAGATCGACACATTAAGAACATCTCGGGCCATCGCTGCAAGTACCGGGAATTGTCTTTTGTTATCCTGCCACCATTGTAAAGGGTCAAAACTTTTCTTCGGCTCCGCTGGCTTTTGCAAATAAAATTGCATCTCATCGCAAGATCGATTTGTGCTTGATTGTGTTGTAAAAGTGCTCCATATGTCTAAAGATTCTTCTTCATCGTCATCGATTGAATCTGCGGTGTAGACACGAGCGGAACTAGAAGAAATATTAGTAGCAGAGTTGTTGTTATCATGTAATGTAACATAATATTCATATAATGTAGTTAAATTAGTATCAAGTTTACTTATGCAATCAAATGAATATGGAGTTTCTGTTTCACCTATTTCCATATAAGTATATAAACTAAATATTAAATTATGACAATCTACTTTTTTAATAGAAAGATTTAAAATGCACCAATACAATAAACATCGGAATAGGAAAACATATTTTTAAACTTTTCAAACATAAGTGTATTTGCATCTTTATATTTCACATTTGATTTTAAACCATAAAGTAAATATGAAATTTATTTATATGAGCTAAAGCATTACAAGCTGTTGGGTAATAAGATCACGAAAATTCTTGATTCGATGTAAAATTTACGTAATTTTTTAAAAGTTCACCAATTTATTTCCAATGTTAGTCGGTTAACATATACATCACGTTCTTACAATGCGCATTTGCAACATGTGTTATGGGGTCTTTATACTTATAACATTCTTTTAAAAATAAATAAGATTAATTACAGTGTAATAATCTCTTACGCGTGAATTTAGGTCTCAAATTAAATTGTTTACATTTTTATTTAAATTCTATAATTCTATTTTTCCTATTATTACTGAATAACTCCAATGACTCTTTTGACAAGTTTTATTTGGTGAAAATAAATCAAGACCACTTTTAACAATTAAATTATAAATATGACCCGACAATGAACATGAAATATATCGAAGTGGTGGTTGTACTTCGCTTTTAAAAGATCTCTGACGGTATTATTAGATCGTTATCGAATGATACACAAATTATTTTATTATAAAGATTATATTTTGGGATAAAAACAAATAGTTTAAACATATATTTTCGGTATGACTTTGATCCTCGTCATACGTAAAAAAGCAATATCGTTTTCCATTCTAAATTTTCATCGATCGATGACAAGTAATTATTAAATAATCATAGTAGTTTAATGCATGTCGATATGCGAAGTAAAACTAACGTGGCATGGAAGGTTAGCAAACAAATATTGCAAGAAAATAACATAATCATTATGAAGTCTAAAAATATCGGCTCTAGTAGTACTACGAGGAACACCTTTAAAAAAGATTATATACTCTTTGAATATATGTAATTAAATATGAAGAAGAAGCGAAAAGAAAAGGTAAACAACCTCAACAATCATTTTTGCTAATTGATGCGATCCTTTTTGGATCGTACTTAGCCACCAGGTTAATGGATTAATTTGTTGTTGACGGATTCTAAATCGGATACAACATTCCATTGTCTGAAGTATGATCGTGTTTTATATGTCTACCTATAGTGTCGTCCCGTCGCCACCCGTCTTATGTTTATAAGTTCTCCCACAAATATTACATCTAACTCTATCGGTACCACGATTTTATCATAAAGAGCCACACTTTACTCCTTTTTTCTTGCTCTGGTTACGGTAAAGGAGGTCTACGACTACGACAGCGACTACACTAGCGATGCCAGCGTTGTGAAGGAACACTGAAGTAGGTGTAGGAGGTTTTGTTCTTGAGTTCATCGATATTATCTAATTGAGCGTTATCGTATTCATTATCTTATTCCAAAATCTTCTTGCATTTGATCATAATCTATATTTTGATTAGATGATGAAGAACCTACATATTTTACCCGCTTGAACTAGATTTCTGCGCGATCCGGCCGATTCCATAGTAAAGACATTATAAAATATTTAAATAATCAACAAATAAATATGACGGTCGAAATGAATATGGCCAGTCGAAATGGCCAGTTAACACCCCTTCCCCACCTCCAAGTCAGCGGTAGCAATACAGTTGGGCGCATTATATATTTTTTTATTCTGGTCGGATCGGTTGCCGTAATGGAGCAGGTTTTTCGTTCTGGCCTAACTGCCGTCGAGGGCACTACGGGTTTTTCCTAACGTGCGGATTGGGGTTGAGGGCCGATTCAACTGACGGTATGCCCTAACCGGTCGGGCGATCGGTTTGACTCTGGTCGACCGGCCGATGAGCGGTATAGTCGCGACTTTGTTTGATCTCGCGAACCTAGCTCTTGGGATCTCGATCTGCTAGGTAGAGTTACCGCCGTGATGACTTGTCCGCGCCAACCCCGTTCGTTGATGATCTACTAACTCCTGCAGACGGGCCTTTTGTAGCGGATGCGCCACGTTATCTCTTGACTTTACATAATCGGTGTGATAACGCCATTAGAAAGGAGTTGTCTAGCGATATTGTGTCTCGTCGTATGTGACAAGATTTTCAGTTATCATTCGCTCCATGCCTACCTATTCTTTGCTTGATCGCGATGTATACATATAGGAGCCAAAGGTTTGGGCATAACGGAATATCTTCTAAGAAGTGCGGAGCCATTCAAATTCTTCAGGCCTTGTCTAAAGGTATAAATTCGATTCCATTGTAGGCGGGCGTCGTATACATTTTGATGATTTCAAGACACTGCTCCTCATGACGGTGAAAAGATATCACTCGTGGATTTAACTTCAAGTGATACGGTGATTGATTTGCATGACTATATCCGCAAATCTTTGCGGGATATTTATTATAATGCAAAGCATAGTTTTGGGTGTGTTGTAAATATCCAAGACTCGTTTCATTGTCATCGATGAGTTTGATTGGGATTACTCGTGAATCGACTCGACTTGCTTATAGCACGTGCTATATCTGTCGTGTACAATTCATAATATCGTCAAACTTCTCAAAACTCGTGCAAAGTCGATTGTGAGTCACTTTCACGCCGTTCTTTTGAAGTGCAAAACTTACGTCAATTGAAGTCTTTGCGATATTGAAATTAAATACTTGAACTTGTCAAATACTTTTCAATATAATGTGGTTGTGATAATGCTAGACCTTGTGGAGTTTTATGGATCGTAATTCCTAAGATCAAATCGTGAACGCAAGTCTTTCGTGTCAAATTTGCTGGCGGCATCTGACCGTAGCATTTACATCGACAATATCTTTACTCATTATCAGCATGTCATCAGCATACAAACAAACAATGACCGTGATTTGGAGTATTTTTAATGTAAACACATTTGTCACGCTCATTAATCTTAAATCCGTTTGCAGCATTGTTTGGTCAAATTTAGCATGCCGTTGTTTGGGTGCTTGTTTAAGTCCGTAAAGTGACTTAACAAGTGCGCACACTTTCCTTTCTTTACGGGAACCACAAAACCCTCGGGTTGTTCCATGTAAATTTCTTCCTCGATTCTCCGTTTAAGAAATGTCTTGACATCCGTTTGATGGATTTGAAGACCGTATCTGACAGGCATGCTAACACCGAATAGATGTTATTCTTATTCTGGTGAGTATGTGTCAAAGTAATCAAGACCTTTCTTTTATCTATAACCTTTGACCACAAGTCTTGCCTTATATTTGTCAATAGTGCCATCGAACTTTCATTTTCCTTTTAAAAATCCATTTTGATCTAAAGGTTTATTTCGGGAGGAAGATCGACTAATTCTCATGTATGGTTGTTTAAAATTGATTCAATCTCACTATTATTGCTTCTTTCCAAAATGTTGAATCGAATATGACATTCTTGCTTTAAATGTTTGAGGCTCGTTTTCAAGCAAGAATGTTACAAAATGCAGTCGAAGGAAGTAGATGTCTTTTGGCGTTTTCGCCTTGGATCCTCTTTGCTTGGTATACTTTCCTTTGGTTCTTCCGCGGTCATTTAGATCTTTCACTTGGCGACTCACATTCGGTTTTATACGGATAGATGTTTTCAAAGAATTGGCGTTATCGATTGATTATCGTATTAACATGAATTTGGGATTGTCAGATTTGTGAACCAAAGCCGACAAGCTTTGATGTTTGTAACATAGCGATAAAAACACAATCCACGATTTTGGTCGATTTTTACCCTTTTGGGCAAAGGAACTTGGACGCCGCTAAACGCCTTGGCTTTGAAATATTTCAAGTTGCGTTTTCTTCGCTTTCCATAGATCATATGGAATAGATTGCGTTTTCTTTGTGGGGTACTCTGTTGAGTATTCGATTAGGCTGTGAGGATAGCTTCCATGAATCTGCGATGGCAGTAACTAATTAGTAAGACATTAATCATTTCCTTTAATGTTCGGTTTTTCTTTCCATGATTCCATTTGATTGTGGTGTGTAAGGAAGTAGTTTGATGAATAATTTCATATTCCAAACATGTCTGCAAGGGAGATTCGTACTCTCCACATATCACTTCTAATCATTTTGATCTTTTTATTGAATTGATTTTCCGCCGTTCTTGTATTGCTTAAATCGTTAATTGTTTCATCCTTACTATTAAGCAAATACACAT
Organism: Przewalskia tangutica; assembly: GCA_029844215.1. NCBI lineage: Eukaryota > Viridiplantae > Streptophyta > Magnoliopsida > Solanales > Solanaceae > Przewalskia > Przewalskia tangutica. The sequence continues at coordinate 73,851 of JAQGDG010000316.1, read as the reverse complement.
ATGATGCTCGAGTCTGTCGTCGATAGAAGTTATAAAATATTTTTCCCGCGAGATGGTATTGACCATATCACGTATATTTGTGTGAATTAAGTCTAAAGGATTTAATTCTATCAATAGACTTACATGGATGTTTAACAAACTTAGATTGACCACAAATTTCACATTTTGATTTATTACACTCAAATTTAGGCAATCTTCTAAATTGATCAATTTTATGAGGTTTTGTAATTGGCGTATCTAGCGAACATGCCGTAAATCATTTGACTCGATAAGTAAGGCGAAGGTGAATTTTCATTAATCATCAACAACCGTTACATTGAGTTTGAAAAGGCCACGGTGAGGTAGCCACTCTATGAACATATCATTCTTACTTATTACAATTTTCTCACTAACGACAGCCTTAAACCCGTTTTTGTGAGTAGTCTGCTGAAACTAAATTCTTACGAATTGTTTGATCGTGCGAACATTGTTGAAGTCGGGACGCTGCGGAAGTCATCTTGATATCTTCCGTATCCTTCAACCTTGTACATTGCGGTATTTCCATCATGATACCTCTTGGGTCAGCGGAGCATAGGTTGCAAATGCTTAACTGCGTATAAGCATGTCGAGTGGCACCAGAATTCAGCCACCACTCATTTGGGTTTCCAACCAAATTGCTCTCTGACAGCATTACACACAAATCATTCATTTGATCATTTATTTCCACCATATTGGCTTGTCCCTTTTCCGCTTTTAGGAGGCGACAAATGCGGGCTTTTGTGGCACTTTCCCACAATTCGCGATTGCCCTTGAACTTTTTCTTGTTAGAACCGCCTGCTTTTCGGAGGGCCTCTTTATTTTCTTGTTTATTTTGAATGACATCTTGGCGATGTTGGCTCCTTGATTAGTGAACTCTTACGATACCATACCGGCGGTTTTGTTATCTTCGCCGATCTTGAGGCGAATCACAGATCCTCGACTTCATTTCCTTTCTTTTGTGCTTAAGATAATTCTTGAAATCTTTCCACGAAGGCGACAATTTCTCAATCATTGCGACCACTTGGAATGCTTCATTCACTACCTTGATAATAAGGTCATGGAAGATAAGTTGAAGCTCTTGAACTTGGGTTCAGCGATTTTCCATCAACCGTTTTATAGTCTAGGAATTTGGCAACCCTGACTTAAGCATCTTCTGTCTTTTACTTCTTTTCAAGTGCATTCCACGGTTCTTTGGAAGTTTCTCTTGCTTGTAGACATTGTACAAGTCGTCTTCTAAGGCCTTAAAATGTAGCCTTTGCACAAAAATCAGCTGTTTCCAAGCCTCGGTAACCGTGAGCTGCTTTATCGGGCATGTCGTAGCGAGACGGGAGGTCTCGCTTGTGAACTTTTGCAAACCAAGGGTGGTAAGCCAAAGAACATTCTTTCTGCCGTCCTTTAAAGTTAGCACGATGAACCGAGTTTCTCGATCGGTGAAATGCTGCGGTATGGGTTGTAGTAATGTAGTTGGTGCGGTATTTGCGGTAGTTCGGTTTCAATTGCCATTGTTTGTCCTTTGTCGAATCGACAATTGTTTTAGTTAATAAAACCAAAATAGCAATTAATTCACGACTTGGCGATGAAGATTTTATTTCTTCAAATCGCGATCGAATTATAAACTTAAGCGATGAAGATTTTATTTCTTCAAATCATAGTATAATTATGAAACTTTAGTATTTCAACGAAGATTTTATATCTTAGTCGAATACTAATATTAATATGGAGTGAAAACTACACAAGTTTTAATCTCCTTAAGCGAGCGATGAAGATTTTATGTTCTTCAAATCGTTGTACAAGTATCACATGAGTAAGTCAAATTCATTCTTACTACCTTGAAAATAATCTTCACGTATTTCATGCGACAAATATCATACCTGACGGTGAATATTTTATTTCTTCAATCAGAATCAAAATTGCTTGAAGCGAAGTGCGATGGGATTGTATGTTATATACTTGATGAAGTTTTATATCTTGAATCAAGTACGAATGAGTAGAAAGTTATGAAAACTTTAATCTCAATGGAGTAGAAAATCAAGATTTTAGTCTCCAAACAACATCTGAAAACACTTTTTTCCTCACGAAAAACACTTTTTTCCTTTTGGAAAACACTTTTCTGGACTTTAATATTCCAAGTTTTTATATCTTGAAGTTAGAATATGAAATTTCATCACAGTAGAAAATCACCAGGTTTAATCTCGAGCCGGATCTGATTAAAATAAAATAAGCGTAATTTCCTTAAGATTGTTGGTATAATAATGCGTATTTGGCTAAATAATGTTTCAACACAATCTGTTAATCACTTGGTGAAGCAGATAACAAGATATAAACATTACTTAACGATAAATTGATCATGAAACAATAAGCGAAAGCAGAATGTTTTGGAAAATAATTCGAGAATGTAATCGAGTCCACTTAGTTCAAAGTGTGTCCTTGAAATTATTCCCCTCGCGATGCTCGAGGTTAACGAATATCGTCTCGAGGATAGAGCGATTATCTTGCAAAATAAGTACTCCAAATTAGGTGATGAACCACTCAGCGGCGTTATATCGCGCAGAATGAAAAATTTGAGTTGAAGATGAAATTGAATTGAAAAAAATGAATGATTAAATTCTTGGAACAATCGAGAATTTATAGGTTTGGAAATGCTTGATTACGAATGTTTGCAACCATTCGAATAGTCGCCTAATTTTGGAGGAAATTCGAAAAAGAGAGGAGAGTCGAAATTCGGTCGGCGGTCGATCCGTTTGGATTTATTTTTAATTAATTAATTAATTAGAAAACATTTGTCCAAAAGATTATCAATCCAAAGCAGAACGGCGGCGACAGCGACAGCGAGAGGTCTTTGCCTCTCGACCACTTTTAGCAACTAAAGAAGGTGTAATGTAATATATCTCTCTTTTCTTCTCTTTTTCGATGTGGGACAAAGAGTCTTTTACTCCCTTTAATTCTCATCCCATCATTTTCCATTCACGATATCAAAACCCGACATAAGGTTATCACACGACGATGCCATTATATGGCAAACTTAAAGTAACCATATACTATATAAGATGCAGTTTGAACTAGGATTGTTTATCGGGCGGATTATTACGTTTTATGGTTTTGCTTATCGATTATTGGAGCCAACTGATAAGATATCAGTTGGTTCGGTATCGGGCTAACACTTATCGGGCGGTGTAACAACTATCACTTTATAATACCTCCACGGCTCTACATTACTTACTATTTTAGTGATATATATCAGATCATGCATTTGAGTTCATGTGAAAACCCATTCTGCAGCAAACGACTCGTAAGCTGCATGCTAGGGCATTGCCTCTAGGGTCTAAGTTAATTGTTTACATTAACAACCAGAGCAAGCAGCAGGTAGCAAACATTCTCAGATGATCAAAACCAGCCTAAATTGTATCAGCAAAATGTTACGAATCAGCCCAAGCCTAATATGAATATGGATGCCACAGAATAAGTTATTGGGCCAAAAAGAAGTAATAGAACCAAAATTTCCTTCACAAAGATTGATTTGGGGTCTAGACCCAATTTAGCAACTAGTTAAAAGGGGATTAAGGTTTAAAAAGAAAGGAGTATGCATATGGTTATTGTTAAATGAAGCCCAGCGCCGCGGCCCTGGCCATCTAGCTCCGCGGCCCTAAACATAGATTAAGAATCAATCTGTTTTTTGCCTCACCATCAAAACTAGTGGTTGTTGACACCCAATTTTGACCCTCCCGTCCAGCCATTAACTATAAAATTGCACTAATTTTGTAAAATAATTCTTTAGGATTTTTATAATAAAATGCAGCGAATAAAACATTAAATACAGGCATAAATAAATAATTTAATAATGGCGTCGCGTCTTACGTGGAGTTTTAAACACTTAGAGTCCCGCGCCCGCATTTATTAACTTTAAGCTTTGTCGTAATTCTTAAATAATTAATAAATGCATAAAATAAATAATTTAGCGATAACGTCGTGTCAGGTAGCATAGCCGCATTTATTAGTAATCATTTGTAATTTAAAATCAATTTTAATCTAATACATGCATCTAATAGCGTCGCATTTATAAAAGCTTTAAAACATCACACTTGCATTTAGCATTTAAATAATTTAATCTAAACTCAATTCAATTTTAATTTAACCGCAATAATGCACAATAATAAGATTCTAAATAATAGCGCGCGTTACAGAGCATTAAGCATTAATTAAATAGCACGCGCGTTTATTTATTATAACAATTAGACTAATTTAGCACCTAAATAATTAGACTAATGTAGCACTAGATAATTATAATAAAGCACCTTATTAATTTAATCACATTTGTTAATCAATTAATAATACACTTACTAAATTAACTAGCTAATTAATTAAAGCCTAAAATTAATACCTAATTAAAACTAACCTAACACTAATAGCCCACCTAAATTAATACCTAATTAATTTCTACCCGATGACATGGCTGAGCAGTCATTGACGCCCTTATTTCCGCTTCCCGTAATGACCCGTTTGATTTCCACTATCGACCACTTATCCGTCGTCCTAAGAAATAGAAAGTAGGGTAGAACCGCAACCTAAAGCGGCCGCGCATGATCCTGCGCCGCTGGCGCGATTCTCGGGATTTTGTTTGAAAATCCGGCTCATATCCTTTCCCTTTACCGCGCGCCCGGCCGGTTTCGACCATATTAAATCACCCCGAATCCACAAATCGCACTAAAAATCTTTTGGCCAGAACCAAATCGCATACGATCAAGCGCAGTATCAACGCTTTATTCGTTTACCTTATTAGAACTCAAAGGAGGGCTATTTAAGCACATGCAAATCGAGCACAGTTGGCAAGGGCAGAGATGGGTCGAGCACAGACCTGTGAGCAGAGGAGGGCATAGCTCAGTCGGGGAGAATCGACAGGCATCGAGAATTAGGGAACTTCGGTATCTAGGCCGTTAGCGTCTCGAGAATAGGTAATCTGAATCCTCTCTCGATTCTGGCCAAAAATCGTAGCAACTTTACCGCCATTCGCATCATGAAACCCAAACGTCGAGTGGCAGAAGCGCGCGATCTGTTGCCGGTCATTGTTGCACGGAGAAGGTAAAATCCACTCCCTCGACTTCTGTTCATTTCGTATTTGTGTATGAATTTGTGTTAAATATGTGTTAATTCATTCATGTTGTCGTATTCATTAATGTAGGAATATGACATTGAATAAGTCTGCTTTAATTAATATGGATGCATAATATCTAAATGTTAGGATCTTTGTTACGAGGTGTGATGTATAATTTTGATCGACCACGATTTAATTGCTCAGTTAGGTGTTTATTTTGTATGTTTTAAAAAGGTTATAGCATCGTGTCATGTGTTATAACTATTTGTCAAGTTGTCGAATAATATCTATACTAATTTGTATGCTCACTTGTTATATGTGTATTGGTATTCTTGCTTTGGCGTTGTCATATCGTGTTTAGTGTGCTTTTGGATTATTTAAGTATTCGGGTATCGCGTCATTAAGCATCTGAGACTTGAACGAGTCTAGGTTGTATTAATCCGTCATTACATTCTACGCTCGATTTACAATCATGTTTCATATAGTCGTCTGAAGTGTAATCTAATGTTGAAATCGTTTAATTGAATGAGAAGTGTCTTGACTCTTACTAGTTGTATCGTGTCTAAAGCGCTTGTTAGGAATATGTGTTATCTGCTTTGCTTAATGTACTTTCACGATTTTCCTTATTTTTTTAGATATGTCCTGGCAGTAGGAGTAGATTCGACATGTATCAAATGTATATCATATGTGTCCTCAAAGCATGCTAGGAATCCTTGAACCGTTCACGTATATTCCTGTTAGTGTCTGTTTACTTATTTGAATTACCGTTTGCACCATGTAGCGATAAATGCATACTATAGGTTAAGATCTTGTATGTTCTAAAATTGAATAAAGGAAATGTTTGTCTATTTCTTGATATTGTAATATCACCAAAAGGTGCGAGTTGATTCTTTGAAATAATATGTTTGCATGGTCGTATAGTGCGAAATGGCGTAGAGTTTATGCATTATAGTCTGTTTTGGTATACATTAGCGATGGTCTCTTACAGTCGGTGGAATTGATATTCTTATCTCAGATATCGATGGCATGCTTATCTACGATTTGCAATGGTAGTCGAAATATGTGTAGATTCGAATCTATTATTAACATCGTAGACCTTATACATGCGATATCTGAAACCGGTCACTGTGGCGTCCATATTGAGCTAGAAATGTTAGTTCTAGTGTGCAGGAGTCTCTGATTGCGATTAGGCCTCTGCCACTATTTTCTTGCAAAAATGATAAATTTGACTTTGCCTAACTCTGAATTTCTCTGTCTTGGTTGCTTGTTACTGCAATTAATATTTGCCCATAATTGGGCGGTATTCTCTTTAAAACATGGATAAGATTGTTATGATATATTTCAAGTGCATCTGGTGATGTATAATGAATTTGACTTTACTTTGCATCTTGGCATGTATGCATACACTCTTGAAAATTTGAAATTGGATTGGATTGCCCACACTGTTTATTTTCTTGTTGCTTATACTTAAGTCCCAGTGGGTTGAACAAGCATTTTTATCTATTTCCCTCTTAATAAAGTTTGGAATATATACTAATCCTTATCTTTTCTTTATTTACATAGCGCGTCGGCAAAACAAAGAGTCTCGCGGCGAGACTACGTATGGCCATTTCAAATGGCGACCAGCGTCGCGTTCGCATTCGCTTGAAACTCTAGAAAAACAAGCGGTGAGTCGTCGCTCGATCCTTCACTCTCTTAACTTTCTTGTCTTATTTTTATGCCTTTATTTGTTTATTGTAATTTTATTATTTAATCTTGTAATTAATAGGAGAACTTACAGCAATTAGGTCTTTAAATATATGAGGCGGAAGTAATTACATTTAAGAATACGCTACTTTATTTGTCTTTTGGGGCTATTAGGCATGTTCAGCGGCAAAAAATAATAATCTAACTTGCGTCATAAAATCGACAATTTGTTAAAATCCATAAATGATTTTCTCTTAAACTCTCAAAATAGCATCTTAACATTTTGCATTCCTTAGCACCCTTTAGCCCTCTTTAAACTTTAGTAACATTTTAGCACCTTCTAGCATTCTTTGTACTTTAGCATATAGCACCTTTTGCCCTTTTAATACTTTAAGCACCTTTTAAACATTTTTACATGCTAGCATCTATTTCCTAACATTGACTTTAGTATTTAACACTTTTAAGCACCTCTTGCACTTTAGCACCATACATCATTTAATGCCTTTTAGCAACCTTTAATATTTTAAGCACCTTTAAACATTTTAACATTTTAGCATTTTCCAACATTTAATTAAGCGAAGAGCTTATTTTGCATTTCTTAAACATAATAATTACCTAGGTTTGGCGGGACAATATGAGTTAAGCGGATCTTAGAGGGTGCTAACCGCTTCCTCTAGATTAATAAAGAACCGCTTACCGGAATCTCATTAAGTTTAGCGGACCATTAAAATGGAGTTAATGTTTTACTTCAAACTAGTTAAACATTTAGGTGTCTAATTCGCGATTAATTAGGTGGCGACTCATGAACCATAGCATTCTAGCAACCCTTTAGCATTTTGGCACCCTTTAAAACTTTAGCATCCTTTGCAATTTTGGCATCCTTGTAGCATTTTTAAAACCCTTTTAAACCTTTTAGCATTTTATTATTTATTTTCTAACATTTTGCATTTTTAAGCGGGAGTTTAGAAAATAAAAATGCCGCGGCCGAAAAAGGGCGCGACAGAAATGGCGACTCCGCTGGGGATTTTAGGTTCTTAACCACAACAGACCTAGGGTTATTACTTGGCAATTATTTTGCATTTAATTTTTTGTGTATTGTATTTTGTTTATTTTTTGCTACCTGCTTTCTGCTTTCCTTAAAGCGGCATTCGCTCGTATTTCTTCCACTGGAAAATTCACACGATCACGCGCTGCATGCGAGTGCGCTTGGTGCATCGACAAAATTCTTTCTTCAAAACCCAAAATTAGGAGAGTTGGTAACATCGTGGAGTGCGGTCTAGCAGGTGGCGCGTAGCCTTCTCGCTCGAGTTGTCGCTCGGGAACGCTGCGTCTGAAAAGCCAAATCTTAGAAACTTAAGATAGAGCTATACCACTTATTTTAGGGCATGCGTCGTTTACCTTAGGTGGGTCGGTCCTTGCATCGGCACGATTAGGAAGACACGAGCTTGTCGGCGGGTTTCTCACCAACGACCAACGGCGTATTATGTGTGGCGTGGCAATGTGGACAAATCCAAACCCGATCATGGCGTGCGAAATTGGGAAAAGTGCCGTCGTTTGGTCGCCATTTCAACAAAGGCATTGTAGTTGGGCGACTTGGACAAATCGTCATAATCTCGCGTAAGTGGCGTTTAGGCTTCCTACGGCGTAAAGAGGTCTCCTGCGTGTTAGGAAGCGTTTGAATGTGCTATGTGCGATATATACGCTACGTACGCAAATTATGTGCTTTATGCTAACAGTTTGTTGCATTTCTAGAAAGATTTATCATCTTCCCCAAAGGTCGATTTGTATTTGGCGTAGCAATGGCGAGCGTGATATTTCACAAGATCAAAGGCGCGGTCGGCATGTGGTCGAGGGCATCGAGCGGAGCAGTCGGAACATCTTAGTTCTATAAGCAGCGAGTCTCGAAGAAGAAGCGGCGTGACACGCTTCTCAAAGCGGGACAAAGCGAGAAACGGACAAGGGTTGCAAGTCGAAGCAGGCGAACGCGATGCTCGAAACAGCGGCGAAGTCAAATGCGAATCGACCCCGAAAACTTCACAAATTTTCTTTGGCGCGGTCTTTTCATATTAACAAAGCGGCAAATGCAATAGCCAGGCGAAAATCTGGCGAAGTTTCTTCATGAAGAAAGCAATGAAGCGAAGATATGACAAAAATCCCAAAATTCAAAGTCGCGTCGAAGCGGCCCGTGAAAGGCATCAGCGATCGGCAATCAAAGTTGAGTTCGCGACAAAACCTAGTCATCGACTCGGGCGTCAAGTCAAATTGGCAACCAGCGCATCGCGCACCACGAAGGCATCATGGCAATCGTCGGTGCGCTTGGCGTGTCGTGCAGGACAACGTCGGCGTTCATCGAGCGTATCGGGGCGACATCTACATCCGTAAAATTGCACTTCTCGTATATATTTATCATTTTGTTTAAGCGGCGTACACTAACGTTTTCTCGAAGCAGCTTGCGGGAGCATTATTCACGGGAGCGGCAACCGTCCGAACGCGGCGTTATCGGCCGCAGCCAGTCTGCAGCGGCGCCCGGCAATCGTCCGAGCGGCGGCGTTATCGGCCGCAAGTCCGCGCAGCGGCGCCCGGCAACCGTCGAACAGCGGCGTGATCGAGTCCGCGCAGCGGCGCCCGGGCAAAGCGTCGGACAACGGCGTGTCGGCAAGTCCGTGCAGCGGCGCCCGGCGGCACGTCCGGACAGCGGCGTGTCGGCAAGTCGCGCCAGCGGCGCCCGGCGGCAGCGTCCGAGCGGCGGCGTTATCGGCCGGCAAGTCGCGCGCAGCGGCGCCCGGCAATACGTCCGAACAGCGGCGTTATCGGCCGCATCAAGTCGCAGCGGCGCCCGGCGGCAACGCGTCGAACGGCGGCGTTATCGGCGCGGCAAGTCTGCAGCGGCGCCCGGCGGCGCGTCGAACAGCGGCGTGATCGTGAGTCAGCGCAGCGCCCGGCGGACGTCGAGCGGCGGCGTTATCGGCCGCAATGAGTCCGCAGCAGCGCCCGGCGGCAACACGTCCGAAGCGGCGTTATCGGCCGCGGCAAGTCGCAGCGGCGTTACATTACGCGAGAAGATTTTCTGTTCTCAAAATTGCATTTTATCATTCATGCTTTATTATTACGTCTTGCGATTTATGCACTAACTCTTCCTTTAGCTTTAGTCTACGGAGCGGCGGACAAGTCCAAAAGCGGCGCGAGTCACGAAAGCGGCGCCAAGTCAGCGGCGTCAAGTCAAAGCGGCGCCAAGTCCAAGCGGCGCCAAGTCAGAAAGCGGCGCCAAGTCCAAAGCGGCGACAAGTCGAAAGCGGCGCCAAGTCGAAAGCGGCGACAAGTCAGAAAGCGGCGGCGAGTCGAAAGCGGCGACAAGTCGAAAGCGGCGACAAGTCGGCATATCACGTCTGCGGGGGCGATTTCTCTGCTCTCGAAGTGCATTTTTCTCGTATATTATTACGTCTTAGCGGTTATGCACTAACTCTTTCTTGAGCTTTAGTCTGAGGAACAATTGCGTGAAGGACAGCGTATCGCGTTCACAATCGCAACACGTCGTGCAAAGGCGAAATCACGACATTTGCGACGTCGCGTCAACGCGTGGCGTCGTATTTTTGCGGGATAACCTTTTACACTCACGGTTGCATTACTTTAAAATTATCATCGTCATTTTGCCTTAACGGTATGCTAACCGTTTGTTCAAGTCTTAGCGTGCGTGGCGAGAGCCTGGCGTGGATTTTCTCTTCTGACGGGGCAATGTTGGGGGCGACGCTGACGATTGTGAAGCGACCTCAGCGTCGGTCGCTCGCTCGCGTCACCGTAGAACCAGGCCGCGGCCGTAGCGATGCCCCGAGTTGAAATCGGTTATATTCTTTTACTTTTTACACAGCTTGTGTCATTATAACTCGACCTTTGGGGCGGCTTTAGTCGCGTTAGCGCGCGGTGTTTTGACCATGGTAGCCCGTGTCGTCGTAACCGATCTTGGGGCGGCTTTAGTCGCGTTAGCGCGCAGTGTTTTGACCTTGGTATCGGTGTCGTCGTAACTTCGACAACGGGGCCGATTTTGATTTTTTTGTGTCGGCCTTGTCTACGCGACATTTTTGCAATTACGAAGATCGAGACAAAATTGGCTATAGTCAGCGTCTTTGTCAGAAGATTCTTCCATCGTCTCCATCTGAAAGGGACGTCTGTTGACACGATTTTGACCCTCCGATCGGCCATTAACTATATAATTGCACTAATTTTGTAAAATAATTCTTTATGATTTTTATAATAAAATCACGTGAATAAAACATTAAATCTGGCATAAATAAATAATTTAATAATGGCGTCGCGTCTTACGTGGAGTTTTAAACACTTAGAGTCCGCGCGCGTTTATTAACTTTAAGCTTTATCGTAATTCTTAAATAATTAATAAATGCATAAAATAAATAATTTAGCGATAACGTCGTGTCGGGTAGCATAAGCGCATTTATTAGTAATCATTTGTAATTTAAAATCAATTTTAATCTAATACATTATCTAATAGCGTCGCATTTATAAAAGCTTTAAAACATCACACTTGCGTTTAGCATTTAAATAATTTAATCTAAACTCGATTCAATTTTAATTTAACCGTAATAATGCACAATAATAAGATTCTAAATAATAGCGCGCGTTAGAGCATTAAGCATTAATTAAATAACGCGCGCGTTTATTTATTATAACAATTAGACTAATTTAGCACCTAAATAATTAGACTAATGTAGCACTAGATAATTATAATAAAGCACCTTATTAATTTAATCACATTTGTTAATTAATTAATAATACACTTACCTAAATTAACTAGCTAATTAATTAAAAGCCTAAAATTAATACCTAATTAAAACTAACCTAACACTAATAGCCCACTAAATTAATACCTAATTAATTTCTACCCAATGAACCGTCATTGAGCCGCTTATTTCCTTCCCATGACCCGTTTGATTTCCGCTTATCGACCACTTATCCGTCGTCCTAAGAAATGAAAGTAGGGTAGAACGCAACCTAAAGCGGCCGCGTGATCCTGCGCCGCTTTAGCGCGATTCTCATGGATTTTGGTGAAAATCCGGCTCGCCTTCCTTTCCACTTTACCCGCGCGCTGACCCGGTTTCGACCATATTAATCACCCGAATCCTAAAATCGCACTAAAAATCTTTTGGCCCGAACCAAATCGCATACGATCAAGCACAAGTATCGACCTTTATTCATTTACCTTATTAGAACTCGAAGGAGGGCTATTTAAGCACGTACAAATCGAGCACGATTAGCGAGGCGAGAGATGGGTCGCGACACACTGTGAAGCGAGGAGGGCATAGCTCGATCGGGAGAATCGGCGAGCGTCGAGAATTGGGAACTTCGATATCTAGGCCGTTAGCGTCTCGAATAGGTAATCGAATCCTCTCTCGATTCTAGCCAAAAATCGCCAACTTTACCGCTTATTCGCATGAGCGAAACGTCAGTGGCAGCGCCTTGATCTGTTGCCGGGTCATTGCACGAGAAGGTAAAATCCACTCCTCGACTTCTGTTCATTTCGTATTTGTGTATGAATTTGTGTTAAATATGTGTTAATTCATTCATGTTGTCGTATTCATTAATGTAGGAATATGACATTGAATAAGTCTGCTTTAATTAATATGGATGCATAATATCTAAATGTTAGGATCTTTGTTACGAGGTGTGATGTATAATTTTGATCGACCACGATTTAATTGCTCGATTAGGTGTTTATTTTGTATGTTTTAAAAGGTTATAGCATCGTGTCATGTGTTATAACTATTTGTCAAGTTGTCGAATAATATCTATACTAATTTGTATGCTCACTTGTTATATGTGTATTGGTACATTTCTTCTTTGGCGTTGTCATATCGTGTTTAGTGTGCTTTTGGATTATTTAAGTATTCGGGTATCACGTGCATTAAGCATCTTGAGACTTGAACGATCTAGGTTGTATTAATCCGTCATTACATTCTACGCTCGATTTACAATCATGTTTCATATAGTCGGCATACATGAGTGTAATCTAATGTTGAAATCGTTTAATTGAATGAGAAGTGTCTTGACTCTTACTAGTTGTATACGTGTCTAAAGCGCTTGTTAGGAATATGTGTTATCTGCTTTTAATGTACTTTCCCACGATTTTCCTTATTTTTTTAGATATGTCCTGGCGATGGGTAGATTCGACATGTATCAAATGTATATCATATGTGTCCTCAAAGCATGCTAGGAATCCTTGAACCATTTACGTATATTCCTGTTAGTGTCTCTGTTTACTTCTTTGAATTACCGTTTGCACCGTATAGCGATAAATCATACTATAGGTTAAGATCTTGTATGTTCTAAAATTGAATAAAGGAAATGTTTGTCTATTTGCCTTGATATTGTAATATCACCAAAAGGTGCGAGTTGATTCTTTGAAATAATATGTTTGCATAGTCGTATAGTGCGAAATGGCGTAGAGTTTTGGCATTATAGTCTGTTTTGGTATACATTAGCGATGGTCTCTTACAGTCAGTGGAATTGATATTCTTGCTCGAATATCGATAGCATGCTTATCTACGATTTGCAAGCGGTAGTCGAAATATGTGTAGATTCGAATCTATTATTAACATGATGACCTTATACCATGCGATATCTTGAAACCAGTCCACTGTGGCGTCCGTATTGAGCCTAGAAATGTTAGTTCTAGTGTCTAGGAGTCTCGCGATTGCGATTAGGCCTGCCACTATTTTTCTTGCAAAAAATGATAAATTTGACTTTGCCTAACTCTGAATTTCTGTCTTTGGTTGCTTGTTACGCAACAATTAATATTTTGCCCATAATTGGGCGGTATTCTCTTTAAAACATGGATAAGATTGTTATGATATATTTCAAGTGCACATACGGTGATGTATAATGAATTTGACTTTACTTTGCATCTTGGCATATGCATGCACTCTTGAAAATTTGAAATTGGATTGGATTGCCCCACTTGTTTATTTTCTTGCTTATACTTAAGTCCCAATTTGGGTTGAACAAGCATTTTTATCTATTTCCTCTTAATAAAGTTTGGAATATATACTAATCCTTATCTTTTCTTTATTTACATGGCACGTCGGAGCAAAACAAAGAGTCTCGGCGAGACTTCATGAAGCCATTTCAAATGGCGACTGCATCCGCGTTCGCATTCGCTTGAAACTCTAGAAAAACAAGCGAGTGAGTCATCGCTCGAATCCTTCACTCTCTTAACTTTCTTGTCTTATTTTTATGCCTTTATTTGTTTATTGTAATTTTATTATTTAATCTTGTAATTAATAGGAGAACTTCTAGCAATTAGGTCTTTAAATATATGAGGCGGAAGTAATTACATTTAGGAATACGCTTCTACTTTATTTGTCTTTTGGGGCTATTAGGCATGTTCAAGCGGCAAAAAATAATAATCTAACTTGCGTCATAAAATCGACAATTTGTTAAAATCCATAATGATTTTCTCTTAAACTCTCAAAATAGCATCTTAACATTTTGCATTCCTTAGCACCCTTTAGCCCCTCTTTAAACTTTAGTAACATTTTAGCACCTTCCTAGCATTCTTTGTACTTTAGCATATAGCATCTTTTGCCCTTTTAATACTTTAAGCACCTTTTAAACATTTTTACATGCTAGCGTCTATTTCCTAACATTGACTTTAGTATTTAACACTTTTAAGCACCTCTTGCCTTTTAGCACCATACATCATTTAATGCCTTTTAGCAACCTTTAATATTTTAAGCACCTTTAAACATTTTAACATTTTAGCATTTTCCAACATTTAATTAAGCAAGAAGAGCTTATTTTGCATTTCTTAAACATAATAATTACTCTAGGTTTGGCAGGACAATATGAGTTAGCGGATCTTAGAGGTGCCTAACCGCTTCCTCTAGATTAATAAAGAACCCTTACGAATCTCATTAAGTTTAGCGGACCATTAAAATGGAGTTAATGTTTTACTTGAAACTAGTTAAACATTTAGGTGTCTAATTCACGATTAATTGGGTGGCGACTCATGAACCCTTAGCATTAGCAACCACTTTAGCATTTTGGCAACCTTTAAAACTTTAGCATCCTTTGCAATTTTGGCATCCTTGTAGCATTTTTAAAACCCTTTTAAACCTTTTAGCATTTTATTTTTTATTTTCTAACATTTTGCATTTTTAAGCGGGAGTTTAGAAAATAAAAATGCCGCGGCCGAAAAAGGGCGCGACAGTGGTCATTAACATTGAGAATGAAATGGCTCAATTTTGTTAATTTTGAGAGCTTTCTCATGCCATTCACAAGGCTCCTCAAGGACTTCTTTTGAGGAGTGATGAAACTGCATCACTCCACTTTCTTTGGGTATCGAAATCTTAGCTCGAGATAAAAGGTTCCTCATGCTACTCATTTCCATTATAAGATATATTTATCGGACTCGTAAAAAAAAGGTTCCTCAGGCTACTCAATGCCATTATAAGATATGTTTATCAGACTCGTCAAAAATATCGACGGGTGCATGTTGGATCAGAAAAAATAGTGCATTGTTGGAGGATATTTTGTGAGAGTTCGAGTTCCGGGACCCGTTTTTTTTTTAAAAAAATTGAATTTTCAATATTAAAATTGACATTCTCGGACACATTACCACGAAATTTGAACGTTGAAATCTATTGTATATCGCGAGATATTTAGCTTTGAAAAGGAAAAAAACGTAACAATTTGGGGGAAAGTGAAATTGATTGGCAAGACGGACGTTTTTGAGAAATTGGCTGCTCCAAACCGCCCGGCCCCGTCTAAAAAAGATATGCGAAATCAAAAAAAATTAGGTGAAACGGACGTCCGAGCGCAGAGTTATGACCATTTAAAGTTTTACTAATTTACAACTAATTAGAAATTTGGTGGGGGTTCTTGGGTATTTCTGGGTTATCGGTCAGCTCCTTATCGGTCGGGTAATTATTTAGTACTAAATGTCGGGCCGTTAAATTTTGGTCGAGTATCGGTCGGGTTGCTCGATCGATTCTCGGGTAATTCTGGGAGTATCAGGACGTAACATCACTAATAAAGACTAGGAAGGAGCTACGAAACATACTTACCTGGACAGGTCAATGGGCGATCAACAAGGGCCATGACCTAGGTTGGTGACTTCCATTGCACTTTGGAGGGGCGTTTTCCTAAGGTCGACCCAAGTGGTTGAGCCTACGTCATAATTTGTGGCCCCTACCCAATTCTTAAACAAAATCTTCTTGTTTTTGGTTACTTGATGTCAGAAATTTTAATTGATCGTCAGACTTGGGAATCAATCTAAAACTAACATATTTTTATTGGTTTTGTTGGTTCATTCAAATGACAACTTTGAGAAATCGGGCTGTAGCACCACCATTGTATTAATAATTTATGTAGCTCAATGGCCACTCTCAGCCCAATGAAGGGTTGTCTTGATGGCTATGGCAGCAATTCAATTGTCTCTCACTAGCTTTTCAAGCTAGATGCACCGTGCATCAACTAATGCTTCCGTCACATTCTTCTTCATCATTTCTTGCATTGACGGACACCCAATAAAGGTCCTGGTTAGTGATTTAAAAATTGACACTTTTTGTTTTCAATCTCTCATCAAACACTTCCATGTAAGGTCATTGATTGTGAAGCATTCCATCAACTAAGTTTACATTCTTTAGCAAGCGGCTCAATTCTGTCAATTTTGAGACAGCTTTCTCATACCATTCAAAAGAAAGATTACTCAAAATCTTAGCTCTAGGTATAAGGTTGCTCACACTACTATTGCCATTATATGGCCAACTTAAAGTAACCATATATATTAGATGCAATTTAAACAACCGGAAACACAAAAACTGCTTTATTTTCTGCTTCTGTCAATTGGGTCCTCCGTTATACCTTTTTGTGTTTATCTCAATGCTTTACTTAGTATACCTAAACCATTGACGGAACCAAAATTTATATAAGAAAATTAAAATAAATCCAAAACATCACGTATCGTCTTGAGCACGTGACTTGAAAACCTTTTAATCCCACTTTGCCTTCTTTGAATTTTTCGATCGTCGAGGAGATTGATAAGTTGTCAGCTTAATCATTATACAATAGGGTCATACTCGGCTAACAATCGTTAACGTGAGGCGTCAGGTAAAGGCACTATAAGGCATGAAATTCACGTGTTAAAGATATTTTTGTCATTTTTAATTTTTGGCACTCATTTTCGTCACAAGAATAGTTTTTACATCATTTTAGTTCTGAATTCGTATAAGTGCACATTATCTTACCCCAGTAAGTTCAGCAACTTTGCAGTAATTTACGTTTTTTGGCATTATTGTTAGCATCAGGTTCTACAAAACACCATTAATCCTAGTGGAACTAAAGACACTTAACTTTGTCTATTGGATTACATGATTTGCTCATATTAGGATTCAGAAAGTTATTTCCCCAAGAGTATGGCATTATTCTTTTAATAGAGTTGAAAATATTTGTTTGTTATCTATCTTCCATTCTATAGAAGTAAAAGACAAAATTATCCCACATCGGATGACACAAAGAAAAATAAGTATCTGGATGGATATAAAAGAACAAGAAGGAGCTACAAGAAACATACTTACAGGGCGGGGTCAATGGGCAATCAACAAGGCTCATGGCCTGGGTTAGTGACCTCCATTGCACTCTGGAGGCGCTCACCTAAGGTCGGCCCAAGTGGTCGAGCCTCGTCATAATTTGTGGTAGCGGGGCATGCGTTCGCGGCCCTACAATTCTAAAACAAATTTTCTTGTTTTTAGTTTTTACTTAATACTTGTTGTCTGAAATATGGATACGTTAAACTTGGAATTCAATTTTAATACTAAACATAGATTAAGAATCAATCTGTTTTTGACTCACCATCAAAACTAGTGGTCATTAACATTGAGAATGAAATGGCTCAATTTTGTTAATTTTGAGAGCTTTCTCATGCCATTCACAAGGCTCCTCAAGGACTTCTTTTGAGGAGTGATGAAACTGCATCCTCCACTTTCTTTGGGTATCGAAATCTTAGCTCGAGATAAAGGTTCCTCATGCTACTCATTTCCATTATAAGATATGTTTATCGGACTCGTCAAAAATAAGGTTCTTGAGCTACTCAATGCCATTATAAGATATGTTCATCGGACTCGTCAAAAATATCGGCGGTGCATGTTGGATCATAAAAAATAGTGCATTGTTGGAGGATATTTTGTGAGAGTTCGAACAACATAGATTATAAGGCCAACAAAGTAACCATAAAAGATGCAATTTAAACTACTGCTTTAAAAATCGCACCCGCATTGGAATTCAGCTATTCAAGATGCTCAGTCCAAAGTATCCTATGCCACATTTCATCGATCAACTTATGAGCATATATTTCTTCAGACTGGCCAAGAAAGAAGCTAAATCAAATCTCAAATTAATCAAACTAAAAAGTATACACCACAGCACAAGTCTTTTCTATTTGAAAAAATATGTCGGTTTCCGATCATATAGATATTGAAGGAATGTGAAGAAGAACAAGCAGCAGAGAGCAATAATAAGCAAAGGAGTGTGGAGATTACCACATCGATAAATAACAAATAAATTCAAACTCTGCTGCAATATAAAAAAGCACATAAAAACTGAAGAACTCACGCAGCCACGCAGTGAGCACAAAGCGAACACCACAAAACCTTCTTTCTCTCCTAGGTGACATGTCATGTCAATTAATAATAAATTTATAGATGTAATTTCTTTTGCCTTTTACTAAAGAATACCGTGTGCGCGCTGCAATCAGTGGCATACGCCAATTTTTGGAGGGGTCTCTTCTTTAGAGTACCCCAACTATTCTAGTTTCAACTTTTTATACATTGTTCTTTATATATTGTACAGTAAGAAAATAGTCTATTTTATGGGAGTTAAAATTGCACTACTTTTCTGCAGTGATGACAGATAGAACAAACGGCAAGGAGAAGAAGTCATATTATGTAAATAGTGTGTTTGGTATACAAAAATGATGTCTGATTGTCTGTTCCAATTTAAGTGTTTTAGTCTGTTTAAAAAAGAGTTTTTATATTTAGTAAATAAATTTAAAGGATTACACACATATTTAATTTAAAAATCTTTATTTATTTCTTAAACTCGCATGTAATCAAACTAAAATATTAAAATTTGAGAGTTAATTCACTCAAAGGTCACTAGAATTTTAACAATTGACTTCTAATATCACTTTTATTTGTTTTAGGACTATACCATCACCCAACTAAACACCACAAAACCTTCTTTCTCTCCTAGGTGACATGTCATGTCACATTAAAGTTTATTTATTAATAGTAAATTTATAGATGTAATTTCAAAGTCCTTCCTCCAAATTTGTCTCTGTAACACTCAGTTCCTTTGTGGTTTGAGATATTACATTAGCCTCTTTTTGATTCTTTGTAACCAAACTAAGTTTAATACTAAAAATTATTTATGTTCCTAATATACCCTTTTATCACTTAATTATTTGAACAATGTTTCATAACACTTCTCTCCCGTAAAATTATTATTATTATATATATTACAATAGTTAGGCTAAAAAATTAAAACTTTCTATATCTGAATAAGAAATCCTAAATTCTAGTGTTACAATCATGTTATTAGTAACAATATTTAGGCTATAAAGTTCACATTTCACTTTTAGTTTTAAGAGATCAGTGAGATGAACAATCCATTTTTAAAATTCTAATAATTGTATGATAAATACTGTGTATGATTTCATTTAATTAATTTGGTCCCTCAAGTTTAGATACTTGAACAAATTAAAAAACAAGTAACCTGGTAAATTGGTTTATTTTTTTGTAGGAAAAATAATGGAATATACCAAGCGAGGATGGAGATTTCATAACACTATGTTGCTAAATTAACTTTATTCATTTTTTTGTCATTACCCTTACACTTTTACAATATACTCGGAAGAAGATTCATATTTTCCTCTTGGCACCAATGAATGAGCTTTCGAACAAAATAATAAAACATATTGTCAGTGAAGAAGCTATATTTATACCCATTTTAATGAAATTTTACTTTTGCTCATTTTATTTTTTATAAAATTATATAGTTGAAGATACATATGACATACCACTCCGTGTCTCGGAACTTACGCCTCGCCTCGTACTACTTCACTCTCTAATATATATCTGAGATTGACATTTTATGAAGTAATATATTCCATTTTAAATTAATCCATGTAGATAAAGATATAGTGTGTAATTCGAAATTTCGGTCAAACATTGAGGCTCATTTGACCATTTTAAAAAATATAGATAGAGGAGGCTGTGAGATCCTACAAAAACTAAACCATAACCCTAAACCCTAAATAATTTTTCCTTTTCTCCAAAATTTATTCACTTTAACTTTTTTTATCGTTTGATCATGAAAATTACAACTTGAGTTGAATTTGGAATTTGAAAAATACTCCAAACTTTGTTTTCACAATTTTTTATTTTTTATTTTTGGTCATTGCTTTTATCTTTCACTTTTCAAATTTTACCCTCTATCTTTTATTTTTATAAATTTGACCCCGTAGTAGATTCGACCAATGAGTTTCATAATCAGAGGGATATAAATGAGGTCGTATGCATCAATGAACAAGCTCATACTGCAATTATTGTTGCCTTGAGGTGATAATATTGTGTTCTTGCTGAATCAATGTCAATAAGAACTTTTAGTGCAATTTTCTTGGTTTAAGAGGAATATTACAAATATAATGATTTTCTTGTTTAAGTTGGATATAGACATTGATGTACTCCGAATTTATTGTTTAAGCGAATTGATTGTTGAAATTAACCGTTCCGAGATGGAAAACAATTTCGTATAAAAGGGAGGAGGAAGAAGACAAGCGAAGATTTTGAACTAGAAAATACAAAGAAATGTGTGGTCTAATGACGATACTTGCTGAAGATGTGAATAATTGTAAATTTAATTATATCATTATATTAAATAAAGTCTACATAAATCATGCTTAATGTAATAAGAAATGATTGATGACCAGTGTTTACACACTCATTATGTTTACTAATTATTTTGAGTGATTTAGCTAGTTTTTAAAAATTGAGGGACATGCCTGCCACCTGTACATTTGATAAAAATAATTATTTATATTATTTTCTTATTCTTTTTCATAATTTTCTCTTTTCCCTCTTTCTCTTTAATTGAACCCAACTAACAATCCCCACTCCCTAACGGACATACAACCCGCGAGCACTCCACCGGCGGACTAGTACGAGGTTGCCAGAGTTAAACAACAACAAAAAAAGTCTAAAACTAGTGCAAACAAATTCAAAAGCAACACATTGAAAAACGAGCAACTAACGGAAGCATAATAGAAAATAAAGCAAAACAGTGATAAGAAACCATGGACGAATGGAGTTCGTCGGCATTTAACGATTTCAGTCAGATCTTGACTTTTAAGGGTGTTGTCGTGATGGGATAACAGTGGGAAAATGAGAATTCATGAAGATGGGGTTGGTGGTGCCGTTGTGGTGTCGAGGGTTGTTGTACTTCGACGGAGTTGGGGTCATTTTGTTGGTCGAGAAAAAAAAGACGAGAGAGAGGTGATGGAGTGGAGTTCGCTGGTGGTTGCGGTGGGTTTTGGGTTGTTCCATGACTGCTCCGGTTCACCGGAGTTGGAGCTCCTCGCCGGAGCGGGGAGGGGGAGAACGGAGGGATCAGTAGTGTGGTGGTGGAGCGTTGCCTGAGTATGACAGATCTGGTGGCGGCAGCTTTGCGGTGGTTTGTGATTTCGTCGGAGCTCTGACAGTGGAGGGTCGGCGACGACTATGAAAATGGAAGGAGGAGAGTGTTTTAATGAAGAGGGCATTTTTGTGTGAATAGTGATTGTTTTTTAATATAGAATAAAATAAAATAAAAAAGAAAGGGAAATACTTTAAAAAATAAAAAAGTTAATATTAAATAAAATATACTTTATAAATACATTTTCTTTGCCACCTCAGCATTTAGGGAGCAATATATTTCATTTAAATTAGTCTAGGAAGTAATAGGACTCATAAAAGTATAGTGTCTAATTGAAATTTCAATCAAATCTTAGGGCTCATTTGGCCATTTCTCCTTAAATGTACATGATTATTCATCTTGACTCTTTAGGCTTTAGGTTCAAATTTTGGCTCTGTTGGTGTATGCATTTGTTTATTATATGATATACTTTTAGAAATTAGTCTTGGTTAAGTAGAGTAACTTACGGTTAGATAAAGTCTGTTTGGCCAAACTTACGGAAAAGTGTTTCTTTTTCTCAAAGTAGTTTCTGACTGTTTACGAAAAAGTTGTTAGGGTGTTTGACCAATAATTGTAAGTAGTTAGAAACATAAATGATTTACTGTTTGGCTAATTTTCTATGACTGTTTCTAAAGAAAACATTACTTTTATTAAAATAAAAAAATCTTACCCACTATCCATACCCATCCATTTCCTACCCGTATCAATTTCTATTTAATATTTTTGTTACTTTTATAACAAAATGAATTTTTGTCTTACCCAGCCTAACCCACACCTACCCCACCTACCCATTGACCTACCTCATCATCAAATTTCTATTTCATATTTTTGTTACTTTTATAAAAAAAAAAAATATCTTACCACCCCCTATCCACACTACCTCCACATTTGGCCTACCCGTATCAAATTTTTATTTCATATTTTTGTTACTTTTATAAAAAAATGATTTTTGTCTTACCCCACACTCTGACGAGTCCCCAGACCTACCAGCCCCCTACCCTTTGCCACCCCGTTGGCCTATCCGTCTCAATTTCTATTTCATATATTTTTACTTTTATAAAAAAATGAATTTTTATCTTACCCGCTCCCACGCCCTACCCCGGCTCCTTTGATTGGCCTACCCGTCCTCAATTTCTATTTCATATTTTTGGGATTTTTATAAAAAAAAATGATTTTTTGTCTTACCCTCCTACCTACCTCACCCTACCTCATTCTCAAATTTCTCTTTTATATGATGATATTATATGAGATTAAAATGAATTTTGTGAAATGAAACGGTAAATAAGTCCAAAACAAAATTAATGGGCAAAAGTGTTTCTCGAAACAACACTTACGAAGCACCAATTTGGTGTTTAACTTCTTAAATCTAGAAACACTCTTTAGCTTACGGAAAAAAGTGTTTGTGCTTCTGAAAATGACATGTTTGACCAAGGGTAATTCAGGAAGTGATTTCGATGCATAAACTAGTTATTCCTTAATAACCAAGGGAAGTTAGATATTGGATAATTTTCAAGGTTTGATATCTTTGAACCGTCGAACTTTGTTGTATACCTAGACAACATAAGACCTGTAATCGACCCTCAGCCGGTTTATGGTTCTCACGGTTGTGTTCGTTTGACCATGAACACTGCTTTGGTCTCGTGAGTGCATATAGAATGGGTCTTTCTTGTCATTCCCTTTAAAGCGGCTTACACTTAAGACTCGCATAGGTGATTTCTAAACATGTGGTCTATAGCCACGTTATCACGGTCATCGTCGTCGATTTAGATAACCATTAAAAAACCTTAATGCTTTATTAACTCATTAACAAGCCATAAAGTCTTATCCTTATTTCTGAACATTGTCTTCATCCGAGAATGGGTTGAGTTATTTGACAATGTTGAACCGTCAGTCACAACTAAAGGTGTCTAACGGGCGAGTCGGATCGGTAACCCTTCACTGGGTTTAGCAGGTCGGACCGATTCTGGTCGATTCACTTGAACTCTGGACCAACCGATCCGGTTCATTCTGGATTCGAGTCGGCCGTCGGGTCAGTGCGAACGATCTCTGGTCGATTTATATATATATATATATATATATATATATATATATATATATATATATATATATATATATTTTTATTTCTAGTATTTATTTTCTATAATATAAACTAAATTCAATTTAAATATGTAATATAATAATATAATATATAATTTCGTTGTATAGATTAAAATTGAAACTTTACCGTTAACGTTCTCTTTTATAGTTTATAACTTTATACTGTATAGTTTATAACTTTATACGTTATCTTTATTTTCTAGTTTTGACTTTATAGTCTTTATTGTCTGTTATAGTTATACACTTATAGTCTTATACGATTATATTTTATAGTTGATAACTTTATATTGTAATTATACTTTTATTAATTTATTAGATTAGTAGATATAAGTTAACAAATAAGTAATATGATTAACAACTAAATAGATAGTAAAATTAAAATTAATGATAAGATGTAAACTTTTGAACTTTCATAATGTTAATAAGAGTAAATAATGAAGTAATAATAATTTTATTTACATATTATGCATCTTTCTTGCAAGTTCTTCGTAATCTATAGGTTGATTGAATTGGTTATGCTCCATAGCCTCTAAATATGGAGTATTAATTCGATCCGCCCGCTCCGCCTTCCAAAATATTGTCTATTTCTTCGTCTTAGGAGTGCGTCTCCTGGCCTTGATTTCTTCTCTTTGATCTGATTCGATCCATTAGCGGACTAACACTTCTAATGTGCTTCCGCTGATGAGTGGCGTGTGTCTCTATTTGATCTCGTGCTTGGCTAAATGCACTTTGAAGCCACTGTTGAGATCGACACATTAAGAACATCTCGGGCCATTTGCAAATGCAGAATTGTCTTTTGTTATCCTGCCACCATTGTAAAGGGTCAAAACTTTTCTTGACTCGTGCTTTTGCAAATAAAATTGCATCTCATCGCAAGATCGATTTGTGCTTGATTGTGTTGTAAAAGTGCTCCATATGTCTAAAGATTCTTCTTCATCGTCATCAGCATTGAATCCTGCAGTGTAGACACAGAAGCAGAACTAGAAGAAATATTAGTAGCAGAGTTGTTGTTATCATGTAATGTAACATAATATTCATATAATGTAGTTAAATTAGTATCAAGTTTACTTATGCAATCAAATGAATATGGAGTTTCTGTTTCACCTATTTCCATATAAGTATATAAACTAAATATTAAATTATGACAATCTACTTTTTTAATAGAAAGATTTAAGACTGCACCAATACAATAAACATCAGGAATAGGGAAAACATATTTTTTAAACTTTTCAAACATAAGTGTAACTGCATCTTTATATTTCACATTTGATTTTAAACCATAAAGTAAATATGAAATTTCAGCTATATGAGCTAAAGCATTACAAACTGTTGGGTAATAAGATCCTGAAAATTCAACGATTCGCGATGTAAAATTTACGTAATTTTTTTAAAAGTTCACCAATTTATTTCCAATGTTCGTCGGTTAACATATACATCACGTTCTTACAATGCGCATTTGCAACATGTGTTATGGGGTCTTTATACTTATAACATTCTTTTAAAAATAAATAAGATTAATTACACCGTGTAATAATCTCTTACGGCGTGAATTTAGGTCTCAAATTAAATTGTTTACATTTTTATTTAAATTCTATAATTCTATTTTTCCTATTATTACTGAATAACTCCAATGACTCTTTTGACAAGTTTTATTTGGTGAAAATAAATCAAGACCACTTTTAACAATTAAATTATAAATATGACAAGCAATGAACATGAAATATATCGAAGTGGTGGTTGTACTTTCGCTTTAAAAGATCTCAATGGCGGTATTATTAGATCGTTATCGAATGATACACAAATTATTTATTATAAAGATTATATTTTGGGATAAAAACAAATAGTTTAAACATATATTTTCGGTATGACTTTGATCCTCGTCATACGCAAAAAGCAATAATCGTTTTCCATTCTAAATTTTCATCAATCGATGACAAGTAATTATTAAATAATCATAGCCGTTTAATGCATGTCGATATGCAAGTAAAACTAACATGGCATGGAAGGTTAGCAAACAAATATTGCGAAAATAACATAATCATTATGAAGTCTAAAAATATAGCTCTAGTAGTACTACGAGGAACACCTTTAAAAAGGATTATATACTCTTTGAATATATGTAATTAAATATGAAGAAGAAGCAAAGAAAAAGGTAAACAACCTCAAACAATCATTTTGCTAATTGATGCGATCCTTTTTGGATCGTACTTATACCCAGGTTAATGGATTAATTTGTTGTTGACGGATTCTAAATCGGATACAACATTCCATTGTCTTGTATGATCGTGTTTTATATGTCTACCTATAGTGTCAGTCCCGTCGCCACCCGTCTTATGTTTATAAGTTCTCCCACAAATATTACATCTAACTCTATCGGTACCCATGATTTTATCATAAAGAGCCACGCTTTACTCCTTTTTTCTTGCTCACGGTTACGGTAAAGGAGGTTGCGACTACGACTACGACTACCACTAGCGATACAGCGATGTGAAGGAACACTAGTAGGTGTAGGAGGTTTTTGTTCTTCAAGTTCATCAATATTATCTAATTGAACGTTATCATATTCATTATCTTCTATTCCAAAATCTTCTTGCATTTGATCATAATCTATATTTTGATTAGATGATGAAGAACCTACATATTTTTTACCCCTTGAACTAGATTTCTGAGCGATCCGACCAATTCCATTAGTAAAGACATTATAAAATATTTAAATAATCAACAAATAAATATGACAATTTAATAAAATAATTAGAGAATGAAACGAGTGTACCAAACTTCGGCATTCAGAATTCAATTGAAACTCGAAGCTCGAAGTCTGGCGTCTTGCTACTTTGAATTTGAAAACTAATAATAATAATAACTTGAAAATTGATAATAAAGATGATTAAGAGAGTATGAGAAATTGCGAATAAGAGAATTGAGAGAAATGTTGTGTGATAAAAATGAAAAAATGTAGAGAATTTATAGATTTTTAAAGGGTAAAAATGTAATTAAAATAAATAAATAAACAAAAAAACAAACAAATAGCCAGTCGAAATGGCCGTTGGCACCCACCTCCCGAGTCCCAGCGGTGGCAATGCCGTTGGGCGCATTTATATTTTTTATTCTGGTCGGATCGGTTAGCAGTAATGGAGCAGGTTTTAGATTCTGGGCACTAGCCGTCCGAGCCTTACAGGTTTTCTAACCCGTGCGGATTGGGGTTGAGGGCCAATTCAACTGACCGGTATGCCTGCGGTCGGGCGGTCGGTTTGACTAAGTCGACCGGCCGGTGAAGCGGTATAGTCGCGACTTTGTTTGATCTCCTTGAACCTAGCTCTTGGGATCTCGGTGCGCTGGGTAGAGTTACGCCATGATGACTTGTCCTTGGCCTTAACCCCATTCGTTGATGATCTAACTCTCTCTGCAAGCGGGCCTTTTGTAAGCGGATACGCGCGTTATCTCTTGACTTTACATAATCAATTGTGATAACGCCATTAGAAGGAGTTGTCTAACGATATTGTGTCTCAAATCGTATGTGACAAGATTTTCCGTTATACATTCACGCTTCATGCCTACCTATTCTTTGCTTGTATCACGATGTATACATATAGGAGCCAAAGGTTTGGGCATGCGGAATATCTTCTAAGAAATTGCGGAGCCGTTCAAATTCTTCAGGCCTTGTCTAAAGGTATAAATTCGATTCCATTGTAGGCGGGCGATCGTATGCATTTTGATGATTTCCAAGACCTTTGCTCCTCATGACGGTGAAAAGATATCGGCTCGTGGATTTAACTTCAAGCGATACGGTGATTGATTTGCATCACTATATCCGCCGAAATCTTGCGTGATATTTATTATAATGCAAAGCATAGTTTTGGGTGTGTTGTAAATATCCCAAGACTCGTTTCATTGTCATCGATGAGTTTGATTGGGATTACTCGTGAATCGACTCGGCTTGCTTATAGCACATGCTATATCTGGTGGTGTACAATTCATAATATCATCAAACTTCTCAAAACTCGTGCAAAGTCGATTGTGAGTCACTTTCACCGTTCTTTTGAAGTGCAAAACTTACATCAATTGAAGTCTTTGCAATATTGAAATTAAATACTTGAACTTGTCAAATACTTTCAATATAATGTGGCGTGATAATGCTAGACCTTGTGGAGTTTTATGGATCGTAATTCAGAAGATCAAATCGGCAACCACAAGTCTTTCATATCAAATTTGCTATGAGCATGCGACCGTAGCATTTACATCGACAATATCTTTACTCATTATCAACATGTCATCAACATACAAACAAACAATGACTTCATGATTTGGAGTATTTTTAATGTAAACACATTTGTCACGCTCGTTAATCTTAAATCCGTTTGCCAACATTGTTTGGTCAAATTTCGCATGCCGTTGTTTGGGTGCTTGTTTAAGTCCGTAAAGTGACTTAACAAGTCGCACACTTTCCTTTCTTTACCGGGAACCACAAAACCCTCGGGTTGTTCCATGTAAATTTCTTCCTCGATTCTCCGTTTAAGAAAGTGTCTTGACATCCGTTTGATGGATTTCAAGACCATATCTGGCGCCACTAACACCCGAATAGATGTTATTCTTATTCTGGCGAGTATGTGTCAAAGTAATCAAGACCTTTCTTTTGTCTATAACCTTTGACCACAAGTCTTGCCTTATATTTGTCAATAGTGCCATGTTTCATTTTCCTTTTAAAAATCCATTTTGATCCTAAAGGCTTATTTCGGGAGGAAGATCAACTAATTCTCATGTATGGTTGTTTAAAATTGATTCAATCTCACTATTATGCTTCTTTCCAAAATGTTGAATCGAATATGACATTCTTTGCTTTAAATGTTTGAGGCTCGTTTTCAAGCAAGAATGTTACAAAATGCAGTCGAAAGGAAGTAGATGTCTTTTGGCGTTTTCGCCTTGGATCCTCTTTGCTTAGTATACTTTCCTTTAGTTCTTCCGCGGTCATTTAGATCTTTCACTTGGCGACTCACATTCGGTTTTATACGGATAGATGTTTTCAAAGAATTGACGTTATCTGATTGATTATCGTATTAACATGAATTTGGGATTGTCGATTTGTGAACCAAAACCAAAGCTTTGATGTTTGTAACATAGCCAATAAAAACACAATCCACGATTTTGGTCCGATTTTTACCCTTTTGGGCAAAGGAACTTGGACGCCCTTCGCTAAACACCAGCGCTTTGAAATATTTCAAGTTGCGTTTTCTTATTTCCATAGATCATATGGAATAGATTGCGTTTTCTTTGTGGGGTACTCTGTTGAGTATTCGATTAGGCTGTAAGGATAGCTTCCCCAGCGAATCTGCGATGGCAGTAACTAATTAGTAAGACATTCATCATTTCCTTTAATGTTCGGTTTTTTCTTTCCGCAATTCCATTTGATTGTGGTGTGTAAGGGGAAGTAGTTTGATGAATAATTTCATATTCCAAACATGTCTCTGCAAAGGGAGATTCGTACTCTCCTTTATCACTTCTAATCATTTTGATCTTTTTATTCAATTGATTTTCCACGTTCTTGTATTGCTTAAATCATTAATTGTTTCATCCTTACTATTAAGCAAATACACATATGATGCTCAGTCTGTCGTCGATGAAAGTTATAAAATATTTTTCCCTTTGAGATGGTATTGACTTCATATCACGTATATTTGTGTGAATTAAGTCTAAAGGATTTAATTCTATCAATAGACTTACATGGATGTTTAACAAACTTAGATTCAACACAAATTTCACATTTTGATTTGTTACACTCAAATTTAGGCAATCTTCTAAATTGATCAATTTTATGAGTTTTGTAATTGACGTGTCCTAGCGAACATGCCGTAAATCATTTGACTCGATAAGTAAGGCGAAGGTGAATTTTCATTATCATCAGCAACCATTACATTGAGTTTGAAAAGGCCTCGGTGAGGTAGCCCTTTCCTATGAACATATCATTCTTACTTATTACAATTTTCTCACTAACCACCACGCCTTAAACCCGTTTTTGGAGTAGTCTGCTGAAACTAAATTCTTACGAATTGTTTGATCGTCGCGAGAACATTGTTGAGAGTCGAGGACCTTCTTAGGAAGTCATCTTGAAGTATCTTCCCGTATCCTTCAACCTTAGGCATTGCGGTATTTCCATAAGCAGTACCTCTTGGGTCCAGTGAGCATAGGTTGCAAATGCTTCTTTTGCAGCGCAAACATGTCGAGTGGCACCAGAATCCAGACACCACTCATTTGGGTTTCCAACCAAATTGCTCTCTAACAACATTACACACAAATCATTTATTTCCACCATATTGGCTTGTCCTTTTCCCTTGTCCTTTTTCGGGAGACGACAATCTGGGCTTTTGTGGCGTTTCCCACGGTTAGCGATTGCCCTTGAACTTTTCTTGTTAGAACCGCCTGCTTTCGGAGGGCCTCTTTATTTTCTTGTTCATTTTGGACGATCTTGGCGATGTTGGCTCCTTGATTAGTGAACTCTTACGATACCTCTTACCGGCGGTTTTGTTATCTTCGCCGATCTTGAGGCGAATCACAAGATCCTCGACTTCATTTCCTTTCTTTTGTGCTTAAGATAATTCTTGAAATCTTTCCACGAAGACGACAATTTCTCAATCATTGCAGCCACTTGGAATGCTTCATTCACTACCATACCTTCAGTAATAAGGTCATGGAAGATAAGTTGAAGCTCTTGAACTTGGGTTCCAACGATTTTCCCATCAACCATTTTATAGTCTAGGAATTTGGCAACCTGAGCTTAACGACATCTTACATCTTTTACTTCTTTTCAAGTGCATTCCACGGTTCTTTGGAAGTTTCTCTTGCCTTTGTAGACATTGTACAAGTCATCTTCTAAGGCACTTAAAATGTAGCCTTTGCACAAAAATCAGCTGTTTCCAAGCCTCGGTAACCGTGAGCTGCTGCATCGGGCATGTCGGCGGCGGCGGGAGGTCCTCAGCGAACTTTTGCAAACCAAGGGTGGTAAGCCAAAGAACATTCTTTCTTTGCCATCCTTTAAAGTTAGCACCGATGAACTTGCGAGTTTCTCGATCGGTGATGCTGCGGTATGGGTTGTAGTAATGTAGTTGGTGCGGTATTTGCGGTAGTTCGGTTTCAATTGCCATTGTTTGTCCTTCAAATCGACAAAGCTGTTTTAGTTAATAAAACCAAAATAGCAATTAATTCCACGGACTTCAACGATGAAGATTTTATTTCTTCAAATCGATCGAATTATAAACTTAAGCGATGAAGATTTTATTTCTTCAAATCATAGTATAATTATGAAACTTTAGTATTTCAGCGAAGATTTTATATCTTGAGTCGAATACTAATATTAATATGGAGTGAAAACTACACAAGTTTTAATCTCCTTGCATGAGCGATGAAGATTTTATGTTCTTCAAATCGTTGTACAAGTATCACATGAGTAAGTCAAATTCATTCTTACTACCTTGAAAATAATCTTCACGTATTTCATGCGACAAATATCATACACAACGGTGAATATTTTATTTCTTCAATCAGAATCAAAATTGCTTGAAGCGAAGTGCGATGGGTGTATGTTATATACTTGATGAAGTTTTATATCTTGAAATCAAGTACCCAAATGAGTAGAAAGTTATGAAAACTTTAATCTCAATGGAGTAGAAAATCAGAAGATTTTAGTCTCAAACAACATCTGAAAACACTTTTTCCTCTGAAAAACACTTTTTTCCTTTTGGAAAACACTTTTCTGGACTTTAATATTCCAGCGAATTTTTATATCTTGAAGTTAGAATATGAAATTTCATCAGATGAAAATCACCACAGTTTTAATCTCGAGCAGGATACATATTAAAATAAAATAAGCGTAATTTCCTTAAGATTGTTGGTATAATAATGCGTATTTGGCTAAATAATGTTTCAACACAATCTGTTAATCAAGTGAAGCAGATAACAAGATATAAACATTACTTAACGATAAATTGATCATGAAACAATAGCGAAAGCAGAATCTGTTTTGGAAAATAATTTCGAGAATGTAATCGAGTCACTTAGTTCAAAGTGTGTCCTTAGGAAATTATTCCCCGCGATGCTCGAGGTTAACGAATATCGCCTCGGGATAGAGCGATTATCTTACCAAAATAGTAGTACTCCAAATTAGGTAGTGGCGAACGGCCAGCGGCGGTATATCACACAGAATGAAAATTTTCGAGTTGAAGATGAAATTCAGAATTGAAAAAAAAAATGAATGATTAAATTCTTGGAACAATCAAGAATTTATAGGTTTGGAGGTACTGATTCTGAATGTTTGCAACCATTCAGAATAGTCACCTAATTTTGGAGGGAAATTCGAAAAAGAGAGGGAGAGTCGGTCAGGTCGGTCGCGGGTCGATCCGTTTGGATTTATTTTTAATTAATTAATTAATTAGAGAAACATTTGTCCAAAAAGATTATCAATCCAAAAGCAGAAGCGGCGGCGACAACGCGAGTGTCTTTGCCCTCTCGACCCTTTTAGCAACTAAAGAAGGTGTAATGTAATATATCTGCTCTCTTTTCTTCTCTTTTCGATGTGGGACAAAAGAGTCTTTTACTCCTTTAATTCTCATCCCATCATTTTCCATTCACGATATCAAAACCCGACATAAGGTTATACACTGACGATGCCATTATATGGCAAACTTAAAGTAACCATATACTATATAAGATGCAGTTTGAACTAGGATTGTTTATCGGGCGGATTATTACGTTTTATGGTTTTGCTTATCGATTATTGGAGCCAACTGATAAGATATCAGTTGGTTCGGTATCGGGCTAACACTTATCGGGCGGTGTAACAACTATCACTTTATAATACCTCCACGGCTCTACATTACTTACTATTTTAGTGATATATATCAGATCAAGCATTTGAGTTCATGTGAAAACCCCTTCTGCGACAAGCGACTCGTAAGTGCATCTTTGGGCATTGCCTCTCGGGTCTAAGTTAATTGTTTACATTAACAACCAGAGCAAGCAGCAGGTAGCAAACATTCTCAGATGATCAAAACCAGCCTAAATTGTATCAGCAAAATGTTACGAATCAGCCCAAGCCTAATATGAATATGGATGCCACAGAATAAGTTATTGGGCCAAAAAGAAGTAATAGAACCAAAATTTCCTTCACAAAGATTGATTTGGGGTCTAGACCCAATTTAGCAACTAGTTAAAAGGGGATTAAGGTTTAAAAAGAAAGGAGTATGCATATGGTTATTGTTAAATGAAGCCCAGCGCCGCGGCCCTTGCCATCTAGCTCCGCGGCCCTAAACATAGATTAAGAATCAATCTGTTTTTTGCCTCACCATCAAAACTAGTGGTCATTAACATTGAGAATGAAATGGCTCAATTTTGTTAATTTTGAGAGCTTTCATGCCATTCACAAGGCTCGCCGAGGACTTCTTTTGAGGAGTGATGAAAGCTGCGTCACTCCACTTTCTTTAGGTATCGAAATCTTAGCTCGAGATAAAGGTTCCTGCTACTCATTTCCATTATAAGATATGTTTATCGGACTCGTAAAAAAAAGGTTCCTCAGGCTACTCAATGCCATTATTAGATATGTTTATCAGACTCGTCAAAAATATCGACGGGTGCATGTTGGATCAGAAAAAATAGTGCATTGTTGGAGGATATTTTGTGAGAGTTGAGTTAGGGACGTTTTTAAAAAAATTGAATTTTCAATATTAAAATTGACATTCTCGGACACATTACCACGAAATTTGAGCGTTGAAATCTATTGTATATCGCGAGATATTTAGCTTTGAAAAGGAAAAAGCGTAACAATTTGGGGAAAGTGAAATTGATTGGCAAGGCGGGCGTTTTTGAGAAATTGTTGCTCGAACCGCGACCGTCTAAAAGATATGCGAAATCAAAAAAATTAGGTGAAGCAGACGTCCGCGAGTTATGACCATTTAAAGTTTACTAATTTACAACTAATTAGAAATTTGTTTGGGGTTCTGGGTATTTCTGGGTTATCGGTCAGGCTCATATCGGTCAGGGTAATTATTTGGTACTAAATATCGGGCCGTTAAATTTTGATGCAGTATCGGTCGGGTTGCTCGATCGATTCTCGGGTAATTCGGGAGTATCAGGACCGCTAACATCCCAATAAAGACTAGGAAGGAGCTCTGAAACATACTTACGGGCGGGTCAATGGGCGATCAACGAGGGCCGTGACTGGGTTGGTGACTTCATTGCACTTTGGAGCGTTTTCCTAAGGTCGACCAAGTGGTTGAGCCTACGTCATAATTTGTGGCCCTGCAATTCTTAAACAAAATCTTCTTGTTTTTGGTTACTTGATGTCCGAAATTTTAATTGATCGTCAGACTTGGGAATCAATCTAAAACTAACATATTTTATTGGTTTTGTTGGTTCGTTCAAATGACAACTTTGAGAAATCGGGCTGTAGCACCACCATTGTATTAATAATTTATGTAGCTCAATGGCCACTCTCAGATGAAGGGTTGTCTTGATGGCTATGGCAGCAATTCAATTGTCTCTCACTAGCTTTTCAAGCTAGATGCACCGTCATCAACTAATGCTTCCGTCACATTCTTCTTCATCATTTCTTGCATTGACGGACACCCAATAAAGGTCCTGGTTAGTGATTTAAAAATTGACACTTTTGTTTTCAATCTCTCATCAAACACTTCCATGTAAGGTCATTGATTGTGAAGCATTCCATCAACTAAGTTTACATTCTTTAGCAAGCTCAATTCTGTCAATTTTGAGACAGCTTTCTCATACCATTCAAAGAAAGATTACTCAAAATCTTAGCTCTAGGTATAAGGTTGCTCACACTACTATTGCCATTATATGGCCAACTTAAAGTAACCATATATATTAGATGCAATTTAAACAACCGGAAACACAAAAACTGCTTTATTTTACATACATCAATTGGGTCCTCGTTATACCTTTTGTGTTTATCTCGATGCTTTACTTAGTATACCTAAACCATTGTGGAACCAAAATTTATATAAGAAAATTAAAATAAATCCAAAACATCACGTATCGTCTTGAGCGCGTGACTTGAAAACCTTTTAATCCCGCTTTGCCTTATTTGGAATTTTTCGATACGTCAAGGAGATTCAGTAAGTTGTCAGCTTAATCATTATACAATAGGGTCATACTCGGCTAACAATCGTTAACGTGAGGCGTCAGGTAAAGGCACTATAAGGCATGAAATTCACGTGTTAAAGATATTTTTGTCATTTTTAATTTTGGCACTCATTTCGTCACAGAATAGTTTTACATCATTTTAGTTACGAATTCGTATAAGTGCACATTATCTTACGATAAGTTCGGCAACTGCGGTAATTTACGTTTTTGGCATTATTGTTAGCATCGGGTTCTACAAAACACCATTAATCTAGTGGAACTAAAGACACTTAACTTTGTCTATTGGATTACATGATTTGCTCGTATTAGGATTGAAAGTTATTTCCCCAAGAGTATGGCATTATTCTTTTAATAGAGTTGAAAATATTTGTTTGTTATCTATCTTCCATTCTATAGAAGTAAAGACAAAATTATCCCACATCGGATGACACAAAGAAAAATA
This sequence comes from Przewalskia tangutica, assembly GCA_029844215.1. NCBI lineage: Eukaryota > Viridiplantae > Streptophyta > Magnoliopsida > Solanales > Solanaceae > Przewalskia > Przewalskia tangutica. The sequence continues at coordinate 38,635 of JAQGDG010000316.1, read as the reverse complement.
AGTATACGGATGGATATAAAAGAACAAGAAGGAGCTACAAGAAACATACTTACGGGCGGGGTCAATGGGCAATCAACAAGGCTCGTGGCCTAGGTTAGTGACCTCCATTGCACTCACGGAGGCGCTCGCTAAGGTCGGCCCAAGTGGTGAGCCTACGTCATAATTTGTGGTAGCGGGGCATGCGTTCGCGCGGCCCTACCAATTCTAAGACAAATTTTCTTGTTTTTAGTTTTTACTTAATACTTGTTGTCTGAAATATGGATACGTTAAACTTGGAATTCAATTTTAATACTAAACATAGATTAAGAATCAATCTGTTTTTGACTCACCATCAAAACTAGTGGTCATTAACATTGAGAATGAAGTGGCTCAATTTTGTTAATTTTTAGAGCTTTCTCATGCCATTCACAAGGCTCCTCAAGGACTTCTTTTGAGAGTGATGAAACTGCATCACTCCACTTTCTTTGGGTATCGAAATCTTAGCTCGAGATAAAAGGTTCCTCATGCTACTCATTTCCATTATAAGATATGTTTATCGGACTCGTAAAAAAAAGGTTCCTCAGGCTACTCAATGCCATTATAAGATATGTTCATCGGACTCGTCAAAAATATCGACGGGTGCATGTTGGATCATAAAAAATAGTGCATTGTTGGAGGATATTTTGTGAGAGTTCGAACAACATAGATTATAAGGCCAACAAAGTAACCATAAAAGATGCAATTTAAACTACACCTTTAAAAATCGCACCGCATTGGAATTGACTATTCAAGATGCTCGGTCCAAAGTATCCTATGCCACATTTCATCGATCAACTTATGAGCATATATTTCTTCAGACTGGCCAGAAAGAAGCTAAATCAAATCTCAAATTAATCAAACTAAAAAGTATACACCACAGCACAAGTCTTTTCTATTTGAAAAAATATGTCGGTTTCCGATCATATATATATAGAAGTAATGTGAAGAAGAACAAGAATAAGAGAGCAATAATAATCAAAGGAGATTGGATATTACAACATAGATAAATAACAAATAAATACCAACTCTGCTGAAATATAAAAAAGCACATAAAAACTGAAGAACTCACGCAGCCACGCAGTAGCACAGCGAACTATTCTTTGCCTTTTACTAAAGAATACCGTGTCTGTGCGCGCTGCAATCGATGGCATACGCCAATTTTGGAGGGTCTCTTCTTTAGAGTACCCAAACTATTCTAGTTTCAACTTTATATACATTGTTCTTTATATATTGTACAGTAAGAAAATAGTCTATTTTATGGGAGTTAAATTGCACTACTTTTCTGCAGTGATGACAGATAGAACAAACGGCAAGGAGAAGAAGTCATATTATGTAAATAGTGTGTTTGGTATACAAAAATGATGTCTCATTGTTAATCCGTCCCAATTTAAGTGTCTTAGTCTGTTTCAAAAATTGCGTCTCTTTTTATATTTAGTAATCAAGTTTAAAGGATTACACAAATCTTTAATTTAAGACGGTAAAATTCAAAAATTTATTTTTATTTCTTCAACTCCGTATGTAATCAAACAAAGATATTAAAATTGGGGAGTTAATTTACTCAAAGGTCACATGTATTTTAACAATTGCCTTCTAATATCACTTTTGTTTGTTTTAGGACTATAACATCACCACAAAACCTTCCTTCTCTTCTAGGTGGCATGTCATGTCACATTAAAATTTTATTTATTAATAGTAAATTTATAGATGTAATTTCAAAGTCCTTCCTCCAAATTTGTCTCTGTAACACTTAGTTTCCTTGTGGTTTGAGATATTACATTAGCCTCCCTTTGTATGATTCTTTGTAACCAAACTAAGTTTAATACTAAAAATGATTTATGTTCCTAATATACCCTTTTATCACTTAATTATTTGAACAATGTTTCATAACACTTCTCTCCCGTAAAATTATTATTATTATATATATTACAATAGTTAGGCTAAAAAATTAAAACTTTCTATATCTGAATAAGAAATCCTAAATTCTAGTGTTACAATCATGTTATTAGTAACAATATTTAGGCTATAAAGTTCACATTTCACTTTTAGTTTTAAGAGATCAGTGAGATGAACAATCCATTTTTAAAATTCTAATAATTGTATGATAAATACTGTGTATGATTTCATTTAATTAATTTGGTCCCTCAAGTTTAGATACTTGAACAAATTAAAAAACAAGTAACCTGGTAAATTGGTTTATTTTTTGTAGGAAAAATAATGGAATATGCCAAGCGAGGATGGAGATTTCATAACACTATGTTGCTAAATTAACTTTATTCATTTTTGTCATTACCCTTACACTTTTACAATATACTCAGAAGAAGATTCATATTTTCCTCTTGGCACCAATGAATGAGCTTTGAACAAAATAATAAAACATATTGTCGATGAAGAAGCTATATTTATACCCATTTTAATGAAATTTTACTTTTGCTCATTTTATTTTTTATAAAATTATATAGTTGAAGATACATATGACATACCACTCCGTGTCTCGGAACTTACGCCTCGCCTCGTACTACTTCACTCTCTAATATATATCTGAGATTGACATTTTATGAAGTAATATATTCCATTTTAAATTAATCCATGTAGATAAAGATATAGTGTGTAATTCGAAATTTCGGTCAAACATTGAGGCTCATTTGACCATTTTAAAAAATATAGATAGAGGAGGCTGTGAGATCCTACAAAAACTAAACCATAACCCTAAACCCTAAATAATTTTTCCTTTTCTCCAAAATTTATTCACTTTAACTTTTTTTATCGTTTGATCATGAAAATTACAACTTGAGTTGAATTTGGAATTTGAAAAATACTCCAAACTTTGTTTTCACAATTTTTTATTTTTTATTTTTGGTCATTGCTTTTATCTTTCACTTTTCAAATTTTACCCTCTATCTTTTATTTTTATAAATTTGACCCCGTAGTAGATTCGACCAATGAGTTTCATAATCAGAGGGATATAAATGAGGTCGTATGCATCAATGAACAAGCTCATACTGCAATTATTGTTGCCTTGAGGTGATAATATTGTGTTCTTGCTGAATCAATGTCAATAAGAACTTTTAGTGCAATTTTCTTGGTTTAAGAGGAATATTACAAATATAATGATTTTCTTGTTTAAGTTGGATATAGACATTGATGTACTCCGAATTTATTGTTTAAGCAAATTGGTTGTTGAAATTAACCGTTCCGAGATGGAAAACAATTTCGTATAAAAGGGAGGAGGAAGAAGACAAGCGAAGATTTTGAACTAGAAAATACAAAGAAATGTGTGGTCTAATGACGATACTTGCTGAAGATGTGAATAATTGAAAATTTAATTATATCATTATATTAAATAAAGTCTACATAAATCATGCTTAATGTAATAAGAAATGATTGATGACCAGTGTTTACACACTCATTATGTTTACTAATTATTTTGAGTGATTTAGCTAGTTTTAAAAATTGAGGACATGCACGCCACTGTACATTTGATAAAAATAATTATTTATATTATTTTCTTATTCTTTTCATAATTTTCTCTTTTCCCTCTTTCTCTTTAATTAGACAACTAACAATCCCCACTCCTAACGGACATACAACGCGAGCACTCGCGGCGGACTAATGCGAGGTTGCGAGTTAAACAACAACAAAAAGTCTAAAACTAGTGCAAACAAATTCCAAAAGCAACACGTTGAAAAGCGAGCAACTAACGGAAGCATAATAGAAAATAAAGCAAAACAATGATAAGAAACCATGGGCCGAATGGGTTAAATCGGCATTTAACGATTTGATCAGATCTTGACTTTTAAGGGTGTTGTCGTGATGGGATATGATGGGAAAATGAGAATTCATGAAGATGGGGTTGGTGGTGCCGTTGTGGTGTCGAGGGTTGTTGTACTTCGACGTAGTTGGGGTCATTTTGTTGGTCGAGAAAAAAAAGACGAGAGAGAGGTGATGGAGTGGAGTTCGCTGGTGGTTGCGGTGGGTTTTGGGTTGTTCCATGACTGCTCCGGTTCACCGGAGTTGGAGCTCCTCGCCGGAGCGGGGAGGGGGAGAACGGAGGGATCAGTAGTGTGGTGGTGGAGCGTTGCCTGAGTATGACAGATCTGGTGGCGGCAGCTTTGCGGTGGTTTGTGATTTCGTCGGAGCTCTGACAGTGGAGGGTCGGCGACGACTATGAAAATGGAAGGAGGAGAGTGTTTTAATGAAGAGGGCATTTTTGTGTGAATAGTGATTGTTTTTTAATATAGAATAAAATAAAATAAAAAAGAAAGGGAAATACTTTAAAAAATAAAAAAGTTAATATTAAATAAAATATACTTTATAAATACATTTTCTTTGCCACCTCAGCATTTAGGGAGCAATATATTTCATTTTAAATTAGTCTAGGGAAGTAATAGGACTCCGCAAAAGTATAGTGTCTAATTGAAATTTCAATCAAATCTTAGGGCTCATTTGGCCATTTTCTCCTTAAATGTACATGATTATTCATCTTGACTCTTTAGGCTTTAGGTTCAAATTTTGGCTCTGTTGGTGTATGCATTTGTTTATTATATGATATACTTTTAGAAATTAGTCTTGGTTAAGTAGAGTAACTTACAGTTAGATAAGAGTCTGTTTGGCCAAGCTTCTGGAAAAGTGTTTCTTTTTCTCAAAAGTAGTTTTGCAGAAACTGTTTCTGAAAAAGTTGTTAGGGTGTTTGACCAATAATTGTAGAAGTAGTTCTGAGAAACATAAACAGTTTTCTGTTTGGCTAATTTCTGTGACTGTTTCTAAAGAAAATTACTTTTATTAAAAAATAAAAAATCTTACCAGCCTATCCATACCGCTCCATTTCCTACCCATCCTCAATTTCTATTTAATATTTTTGTTACTTTTATAACAAAATGAATTTTTGTCTTACCCAGCCCTAACCCACTACCCCACCCAGTTGACCTACCTCATTATCAAATTTCTATTTCATATTTTTGTTACTTTTATAAAAAAAAAATTATCTTACCCACCCTATCCACGCCTACCTCGCTTTAATTGGCTACCAGTATCAATTTTTATTTCATATTTTTGTTACTTTTATAAAAAAATGATTTTTGTCTTACCCCTCCCTCTGACCCAGAGTCCCAGGCCTACCAGCCGCTTGCCCTTTAATTTGGCCTATCCATCCTCAATTCTATTTCATATATTTTTACTTTTATAAAAAAATGAATTTTTATCTTACCCGCTCCCAGTCTACCCACTACCCCACTCCTTTGATTGGCCTGCAGTCCTCAATTTCTATTTCATATTTTTGGGATTTTTATAAAAAAATGATTTTTGTCTTACCCTCACCTACCTACTTTACCTCGTTTCTCAATTTCTCTTTTATGATGATATTATATGAGATTAAAATGAATTTTGTGAAATGAAGCGGTAAATAAGTCCAAAACAAAATTAATGGGCAAAAAGTGTTTCTCGAAACAACACGAAACACCAATTTGGTGTTTACCTTCTCTTCCCCAGAAACACTCTTTGCTTACGGAAAAAGTGTTTGTCTTACGAAAATGACATGTTTGACCAAGGGTAATTCGAAGTGATTTACGATGCATAAACTAGTTATTCCTTAATAACCAAGGAAGTTAGATATTGGATAATTTTCAAGGTTTGATATCTTTGAGCCGTCGAACTTTGTTGTATACAGACAACATAAGACATGCAATCGACCCTCGGCCAGTTTATGGTTCTCGCGGTTGTGTTCGTTTGACCATGAACACGCTTTGGTCTCGTGAGTGCGTATAGAATGGGTCTTTCTTGTCGTTCCCTTTAAAGCGGCTTACACTTAAGACTCGCATAGGTGATTTCTAAACATGTGGTCTATAGCCACGTTATACGGTCATCGTCGTCGATTTAGATAACCGTTAAAAACCTTAATGCTTTATTAACTCATTAACAAGCCATAAAGTCTTATCCTTATTTACGAACATTGTCTTCATCGAGAATGGGTTGAGTTATTTGACAATGTTGAGCAAGTCGATCCTGACTAAAGGTGTCTAGCGGGCGACCGGTCGGATCGGTAACCACTTCTGGGTTTAGCAGATTAGGACCGATTCTGCGTCGATTCACTTGGAACTCTAGGCCAACCGATCAGGTTCATTCTGGATTCGAGTCGGCCCGTCTTGTCAGTGCGAAGTCCTAGGTCGATTTATATATATATATATATATATATATATATATATATATATATATATTTTTTTATTTCTAGTATTTATTTTCTATAATATAAACTAAATTCAATTTAAATATGTAATATAATAATATAATATATAATTTAGTTGTATATATTAAAATTGAAACTTTAAAGTTAACTTTCTATTTTATAGTTTATAACTTTATACTTTATAGTTTATAACTTTATACTTTATCTTTATTTTATAGTTTTTACTTTATAATCTTGTTAATCATTATAGTTATACAACATAGTCTTATCTGATTATATTTTATAGTTGATAACTTTATATTGTAATTATACTTTTATTAATTTATTAGATTAGTAGATATAAGTTAACAAATAAGTAATATGATTAACAACTAAATAGATAGTAAAATTAAAATTAATGATAAGATGTAAACTTTTGAACTTTCATAATGTTAATAAGAGTAAATAATGAAGTAATAATAATTTTATTTACATATTATGCATCTTTCTTGCAAGTTCTTACGTAATCTATAGGTTGATTGAATTGGTTATGCTCATAGCCTCTAAATATGGAGTATTAATTCCGATCCCGCTCACTCCGCCTTCCAAAATATTGTCTATTTCTTCGTCTTAGGAGAGTGCGTCTCCTGACCTTGATTTCTTCTCTTTGATCTGATTCAATCCGCCAGCGGACTAACACTTCTAATGTGCTTCCACCGATAGTGGCGTGTGTCTCTATTTGATCTCGTGCTTGGCTAAATGCACTTCGAAGCCTTGTTGAGATCGACACATTAAACATCTCGGGCCATGGCTGCAATCACAGGAATTGTCTTTTGTTATCCTGCCACCATTGTAAAGGTCAAAACTTTTCTTGACTCATGACTTTTGCAAATAAAATTGCATCTAAGCCATGAATCGATTTGTGCTTGATTGTGTTGTAAAGTGCTCCGTATGTCTAAAGATTCTTCTTACGTCATCGACATTGAATCTGCGGTGTAGACACGAAGCGAACTAGAAGAAATATTAGTAGCGAGTTGTTGTTATCATGTAATGTAACATAATATTCATATAATGTAGTTAAATTAGTATCAAGTTTACTTATGCAATCAAATGAATATGGAGTTTACGTTTCACTATTTCCATATAAGTATATAAACTAAATATTAAATTATGACAATCTACTTTTTAATAGAAAGATTTAAAAATTGCACCAATACAATAAACATCAGGAATAGGGAAAACATATTTTTTAAACTTTTCAAACATAAGTGTAACTGCATCTTTATATTTCACATTTGATTTTAAACCATAAAGTAAATATGAAATTTCAGCTATATGAGCTAAAGCATTACAAACTGTTGGGTAATAAGATCCTGAAAATTCATGATTCTGATGTAAAATTTACGTAATTTTTTTAAAAGTTCACCAATTTATTTCCAATGTTCGTCGGTTAACATATACATCACGTTCTTACAATGCGCATTTGCAACATGTGTTATGGGGTCTTTATACTTATAACATTCTTTTAAAAATAAATAAGATTAATTACACCGTGTAATAATCTCTTCTGGCATGAATTTAGGTCTCAAATTAAATTGTTTACATTTTTATTTAAATTCTATAATTCTATTTTTCCTATTATTACCCTGAATAACTCAATGACTCTTTTGACAAGTTTTATTTGGTGAAAATAAATCAAGACCACTTTTAACAATTAAATTATAAATATGACAAGCAATGAACATGAAATATATCGGGAAGTGGTGGTTGTACTTCGCTTTTAAAAGATCTCTGTGACGGTATTATTAGATCGTTATCGAATGATACACAAATTATTTTATTATAAAGATTATATTTTGGGATAAAAACAAATAGTTTAAACATATATTTTCGGTATGACTTTGATCCTCGTCATGCAAAAAAAGCAATATCGTTTTCCATTCTAAATTTTCATCAATCGAATGACAAGTAATTATTAAATAATCATAGCCGTTTAATCGTGTCGATATGCAAGTAAAACTAACATGGCATGGAAGGTTAGCAAACAAATATTGCAAGAAAATAACATAATCATTATGAAGTCTAAAAATATCGGCTCTAGTAGTACTACGAGGAACACCTTTAAAAAGGATTATATACTCTTTGAATATATGTAATTAAATATGAAGAAGAAGCAAAAGAAAAGGTAAACAACCTCGGCAATCATTTTGCTAATTGATGCGATCCTTTTTGGATCGTACTTATACCCAGGTTAATGGATTAATTTGTTGTTGGCGGATTCGATCGGATACAACATTCCATTGTCTTGTATGATCGTGTTTTATATGTCTACCTATAGTGTCAGTCCCAGTCGCCACCCGCATGTCTTATGTTTATAAGTTCTCCCACAAATATTACGTCTAACTCTATCGGTACCGCGATTTTATCATAAAAGAGCCACACTTTACTCCTTTTTTCTTGCTCTGGTTGCGGTAAGGAGGTCTCGACTACGACTACCACTAGCGGTACCAGCGTGTGAAGGAACACTAGTAGGTGTAGGAGGTTTTGTTCTTGAAGTTCATCGATATTATCTAATTGAGCGTTATCATATTCATTATCTTCTATTCCAAAATCTTCTTGCATTTGATCATAATCTATATTTTGATTAGATGATGAAGAACCTACATATTTTTACCCGCGAACTAGATTCTGCGCGATCGCAGCGCAATTCCCCTTAGTAAAGACATTATAAAATATTTAAATAATCAACAAATAAATATGACAATTTAATAAAATAATTAGAGAATGAAACGAGTGTACCAAACTTCGGCATTCAGAATTCAATTGAAACTCGAAGCTCGAAGTCTGGCGTCTTGCTACTTTGAATTTGAAAACTAATAATAATAATAACTTGAAAATTGATAATAAAGATGATTAAGAGAGTATGAGAAATTGAGAATAAGAGAATTGAGAGAAATGTTGTGTGATAAAAATGAAAAAAATGTAGAGAATTTATAGATTTTTTAAAGGGTAAAAATGTAATTAAAATAAATAAATAAACAAAAAAAAAAAAAAACAAGCCAACGGTCGAAATGACCGTTAGCACCTTCCCCACCTCCCGAGTCCCGGTGGCAATACCGTTGGCGCATTTATATTTTTTTTTATTCTGCATTAGGATCGGTTGCGTAATGGAGCAGGTTTCAGATTCTGGAGCCTAGCAGGTCCGCCTACGGTTTTTCTAACGTGCGGATTGGCGTTGAGGGCGGTCGACTGACCGGTATGCCTAGCAGGTCGGGCGGTCGGTTTGACTGGGTCGACCGGCCGGTGAAGCGGTATAGTCGCGACTTTGTTTGATCTCCTTGAACACAGCTCTTGGGATCTCGATGCGCTGGGTAGAGTTACCGCCATGATGACTTGTCTTGGCCTTAACCCCATTCTCGTTGATGATCTACTAACTCCATGCAGAGCGGGCCTTTTGTAGCGGATCTGCGTTATCTCTTGACTTTACATAATCAATTGTGATAACGCCATTAGAAGGAGTTGTCTATGATATTGTGTCTCGTCGTATGTGACAAGATTTTCCGTTATACATTCGCTCGTGCCCTACCTATTCTTTGTAGTGTCCTGATGTATACATATAGGAGCCAAAGGTTTGGGCCATGCGGAATATCTTCTAAGAAGTGCGGAGCCATTCAAATTCTTCGGCCTTGTCTAAAGGTATAAATTCGATTCCATTGTAGAAGCGAGCGATACGTATGCATTTTGATGATTTCGAAGAACGCTCCTCATGACGGTGAAAAGATATCGGCTCGTGGATTTAATTTCAAGCGTCACGGTGATTGATTTGCATCATTATATCCGCCAAATCTTGCGGGATATTTATTATAATGCAAAGCATAGTTTTGGGTGTGTTGTAAATATCTCAAGACTCGTTTCATTGTCATCGATGAGTTTGATTGGGATTACTCGTGAATCGACTCGACTTGCTTATAGCACGTGCTATATCTGGTCGTGTACAATTCATAATATCATTAAACTTCTCAAAACTCGTGCAAAGTCGATTGTGAGTCACTTTCACCTTCGTTCTTTTGAAGTGCAAAACTTACATCAATTGAAGTCTTTGCGATATTGAAATTAAATACTTGAACTTGTCAAATACTTTTCAATATAATGTGTTGTGATAATGCTAGACCTTGTGGAGTTTTATGGATCGTAATTAGAAGATCAAATCGACCACTAAGTCTTTCGTATCAAATTTGCTGCGAGCATACGACCGTAGCATTTACATCGACAATATCTTTACTCATTATCAACATGTCATCGACATACAAACAAACGATGACCGTGATTTGGAGTATTTTTAATGTAAACACATTTGTCACGCTCATTAATCTTAAATCCGTTTACTGACATTGTTTGGTCAAATTTACGCATACCGTTGTTTGGGTGCTTGTTTAAGTCGTAAAGTGACTTAACAAGTCTGCACACTTTCCTTTCTTTACCGGGAACCACAAAACCCTCGGGTTGTTCCATGTAAATTTCTTATCGATTCTCCGTTTAAGAAAATTGTCTTGACATCCGTTTGATGGATTTGAGACCGTATCTGACAGCGCCATAACCCGAATAGATGTTATTCTTGTTCCGGCGGTATGTGTCAAAGTAATCAAGACCTTTCTTTTGTCTATAACCTTTGACCACAAGTCTTGCCTTATATTTGTCAATAGTGCCATCGTTTCATTTTCCTTTTAAAAATCCATTTTGATCCTAAAGGTTTATTTCGGGAGGAAGATCGACTAATTCTCATGTATGGTTGTTTAAAATTGATTCAATCTCACTATTATTGCTTTCCAAAATGTTGAATCGAATATGACATTCTTTGCTTTAAATGTTTGAGGCTCGTTTCAAGCAAGAATGTTACAAAATACAGTCGAAAGGAAGTAGATGTCTTTTGGCGTTTTCTCGCCTTGGATCCTCTTTGCTTAGTATACTTTCCTTTGGTTCTTCCGCGGTCATTTAGATCTTTCACTTGGCGACTCGCATTCGGTTTTATACGGATAGATGTTTTCAAAGAATTGACGTTATCGATTGATTATCGTGTTAACATGAATTTGGGATTGTCAGGTTGTGAACCAAAAACGAGCTTTGATGTTTGTAACATAGCGATAAAAACACAATCCACGATTTTGGTCGATTTTTACCCTTTTGGGCAAAGGAACTTGGACGCCGCTAAACACCCCGCGCTTTGAAATATTTCAAGTTGCGTTTTCTTCTTTCCATAGATCATATGGAATAGATTGCGTTTTCTTTGTGGGGTACTCTGTTGAGTATTCGATTAGGCTGTAAGGATAGCTTCCCATGAATCTGCGATGGCAGTAACTAATTAGTAAGACATTAAATCATTTCCTTTAATGTTGGTTTTTCTTTCCATGATTCCATTTGATTGTGGTGTGTAAGGAAGTAGTTTGATGAATAATTTCATATTCCAAACATGTCTCGCAAAGGAGATTCGTACTCTCACTTTATCAACTAATCATTTTGATCTTTTTATTGATTGATTTTCCAACGTTCTTGTATTGCTTCATTAATTGTTTCATCCTTACTATTAAGCAAATACACATGTGATGCTCAGTCTGTCGTCGATAGAAAGTTATAAAATATTTTTCCTTGCGAGATGGTATTGACTTCGTATCACGTATATTTGTGTGAATTAAGTCTAAAGGATTTAATTCTATCAATAGACTTACATGGATGTTTAACAAACTTAGATTCAACACAAATTTCACATTTTGATTTGTTACACTCAAATTTAGGCAATACTTCTAAATTGATCAATTTTATGAGTTTTGTAATTGGCGTGTCCTAGCAGACATGCCGTAAATCATTTGACTCGATAAGTAAGGCGAAGGTGAATTTTCATTATCATCGACAACCATTACATTGAGTTTGAAAAGGCCCTCGGTGAGGTAGCCCTTTCCTATGAACATATCATTCTTACTTATTACAATTTTCTCACTAACGAGCCTTGGCTTAAACCCGTTTTTGTGAGTAGTCTGCTGAAACTAAATTCTTACGAATTGTTTGATCGTCTGAGAACATTGTTGAAGTCGAGGACCTTGCGGAAGTCATCTTGAAGTATCTTCCGTATCCTTCAACCTTAGGTACATTGCGGTATTTCCCATGCAGATACCTCTTGGTCAGTGAGCATAGGTTGCAAATGCTTGCTGCGGTATAACGTGTCAGTGACACGAGAATCGGACACCGCTCATTTGGGTTTCCAACCAAATTGCTCTGCAACAACATTACACACAAATCATTTATTTCCACCATATTGGCTTGTCCTTTTCCCTTGTCCTTTTTAGGAGGCGACAATCGGGCTTTTGTTGCGCTTTCCTGGTCGCGATTGCCCTTGAACTTTCTTGTTAGAACCGCCTGCTTTTCGGAAGGCCTCTTTATTTTCTTGTTCATTTTGGACGACATCTTGGCGATGTTGGCTCGCTTGATTAGTGAACTCTTACGATACCTCTTACCGGCGGTTTTGTTATCTTGCCGATCTTGAGGCGAATCCGCAGATCCTCCTTCATTTCCTTTCTTTTGTGCTTAAGATAATTCTTGAAATCTTTCCACGAAGGCGACAATTTCTCAATCATTGCGACGCTTGGAATGCTTCATTCACTACCATACCTTGATAATAAGGTCATGGAAGATAAGTTGAAACTCTTGAACTTGAGGTTCCAGCGGTTTTCCCATCAACCGTTTTATAGTCTAGGAATTTGGCAACCTGAGCTTAACGAGCATCTTACATCTTTTACTTCTTTTCAAGTGCGTTCCACGGTTCTTTGGAAGTTTCTCTTGCTTGTAGACATTGTACAAGTCATCTTCTAAGACACTTAAAATGTAGCCTTTGCACAAAAAATCAGCTGTTTCCAAGCCTCGGTAACCGTGAGCTGCTGCATCGGGCATGTCGGCGGCGCGGGAGGTCCTCACGTGAACTTTTGCAAACCAAGGGTGGTAAGCCAAAGAACATTCTTCTTTGCCATCCTTTAAAGTTAGCACGATGAACCGCGAGTTTCTCGATCGGTGATGCTGCGGTATGGGTTGTAGTAATGTAGTTGGTGCGGTATTTGCGGTAGTTCGATTTCAATTGCCATTGTTTGTCCTTGTCAAATCGACAAAAGCTGTTTTAGTTAATAAAACCAAAATAGCAATTAATTCACGGACTTCAGCGATGAAGATTTTATTTCTTCAAATCGCGATCGAATTATAAACTTAAGCGATGAAGATTTTATTTCTTCAAATCATAGTATAATTATGAAACTTTAGTATTTCAGCGAAGATTTTATATCTTGAGTCGAATACTAATATTAATATGGAGTAGAAAACTACACAAGTTTTAATCTCCTTAAGCGAGCGATGAAGATTTTATGTTCTTCAAATCGTTGTACAAGTATCACGAGTAAGTCAAATTCATTCTTACTACCTTGAAAATAATCTTCACGTGTTTCATGCGACAAATATCATACCTGCGGTGAATATTTTATTTCTTGATCAGAATCAAAATTGCTTGAAGCGAAGTGCGATGGGTGTATGTTATATACTTGATGAAGTTTTATATCTTGAAATCAAGTACCGAAATGAGTAGAAAGTTATGAAAACTTTAATCTCAAGGAGTAGAAAATCCGAAGATTTTAGTCTCGAACAACATCTGAAAACACTTTTTCCTCTGAAAAACACTTTTTTCCTTTTGGAAAACACTTTTCTGGACTTTAATATTCCATGAATTTTTATATCTTGAGTTAGAATATGAAATTTCATCTGAGTAGAAAATCACCGCAGTTTTAATCTCCAAACCAGGATACAGATTAAAATAAAATAAACGTAATTTCCTTAAGATTGTTGGTATAATAATCTGTATTTGGCTAAATAATGTTTCAACACAATCTGTTAATCAATTAGTGAAACAGATAACAAGATATAAACATTACTTAACAGTAAATTGATCATGAAACAATAAACGAAAACAGAATCTGTTTTGGAAAATAATTTCAGAATGTAATCGAGTCCACTTAGTTCAAAGTGTGTCATTAAGGAAATTATTCCTCGCGATGCTCGAGGTTAACGAATATAGCCTCAGAGGATAGAGCGATTATCTTACCAAAATAGTAGTACTCCAAATTCGGTGTGACGAACGACCAGCGACGGTATATCGCAGAATGAAAATTTTCGAGTTGAAGATGAAATTCAGAATTGAAAAAAAAAATGAATGATTAAATTCTTGGAACAATCAAGAATTTATAGGTTTTGGAAGTCTTGATTACGAATGTTTGCAACCATTGAATAGTCACTAATTTTGGAGAAATTCGAAAAGAGAGGAGAGTCGGTCGGTCGATGGTCGATCGTTTGGATTTATTTTTAATTAATTAATTAATTAGAGAAACATTTGTCCAAATAGATTATCAATCCAAAAGCGAAGCGGCGGCGGCGACAACGCGAAGTCTTTGCCCTCTCAACCCTTTTAGCAACTAAAGAAGGTGTAATGTAATATATACTCTCTTTTCTTCTCTTTCGATGTGGGACAAAAGAGTCTTTTACTCCTTTAATTCTCATCCCGTCATTTTCCATTCACGATATCAAAACCCGACATAAGGTTCTCGCACGACGATGCCATTATATGGCAAACTTAAATAACCGTATACTATATAAGATCACGATTTGAACTAGGATTGTTTATCGGGCGGATTATTACGTTTATGGTTTGCTTATCGATTATTGGAGCCAAGATAAGATATCAGTTGGTTCGGTATCGGGCTAACACTTATCGGGCGGTGTAACAACTATCACTTTATAATACCTCCACGGCTCTACATTACTTACTATTTTAGTGATATATATCAGATCAAGCATTTGAGTTCATGTGAAAACCCATTCTGCGACAAGCGACTGCGTAAATTTGCGTCTGAGGCATTGCCTACAAGTGCAAGTTAATTGTTTACATTAACAACGAGCAAGCGGCGGTAGCAAACATTCTCGGATGATCAAAACGGCCTAAATTGTATCGTGAAATGTTACGAATCATTGAGCCTAATATGAATATGGATGCCACAGAATAAGTTATTGGGCCAAAAAGAAGTAATATAACCAAAATTTCCTTCACAAAGATTGATTTGGGGTCTAGACCCAATTTAGCAACTAGTTAAAAGGGGATTAAGGTTTAAAAAGAAAGGAGTATGCATATGGTTATTGTTAAATGAAGCCCAGTATGACACGCCATCTAGCTCATGACACTAACATAGATTAAGAATCAATCTGTTTTTGCCTCGCATCAAAACTAGTGGTCATTAACATTGAGAATGAAATGGCTCGATTTTGTTAATTTTAGAGCTTTCGTACCATTCGCGAGGCTCGCCGAGGACTTAACGAGGAGTGATGAAGCTGCGTCACTCGCTTTCTTTGGGTATCGAAATCTTAGCTCGAGATAAAAGGTTCCTCATGCTACTCATTTCCATTATAAGATATGTTTATCGGACTCGTAAAAAAAAGGTTCCTCAGGCTACTCAATGCCATTATAAGATATGTTTATCAGACTCGTCAAAAATATCGACGGGTGCATGTTGGATCAGAAAAAATAGTGCATTGTTGGAGGATATTTTGTGAGAGTTCGAGTTCCGGGACCCGTTTTTTTTTAAAAAAAATTGAATTTTCAATATTAAAATTGACATTCTCGGACACATTACCACGAAATTTGAACGTTGAAATCTATTGTATATCGCGAGATATTTAGCTTTGAAAAGGAAAAAAACGTAACAATTTGGGGGAAAGTGAAATTGATTGGCAAGACGGACGTTTTTGAGAAATTGGTGCACTCGAACCGCGACCGTCTAAAAAAGATATCACGAAATCAAAAAAATTAGGTGAAAGCAGACGTCAGAAGCGAGTTATGACCATTTAAAGTTTTACTAATTTACAACTAATTAGAAATTTGTTTGGGGGTTCTTGGGTATTTCTGGGTTATCGGTCGGCTCATATCGGTCGGGTAATTATTTAGTACTAGTATCGGGCCGTTAAATTTTGATCGAGTATCGGTCGGGTTTATCGATCGATTCTCGGGTAATTCTTGGGAGTATCGGACCATTAACATCACAATAAAGACTAGGAAGGAGCTCTGAAACATGCTTGGAGCGGGTCAATGGGCGATCAACGAGGGCCGTGACCTGGGTTGGTGACTTCCGTTGCACTTTGGGCGTTTTCTAAGGTCGACCCAAGTGGTTGAGCCTCGTCATAATTTGTGGCTACCCAATTCTTAAACAAAATCTTCTTGTTTTTGGTTACTTGATGTCAGAAATTTTAATTGATCGTCGGACTTGGGAATCAATCTAAAACTAACATATTTTTATTGGTTTTGTTGGTTCATTCAAATGACAACTTTGAGAAATCGGGCTGTAGCACCACCATTGTATTAATAATTTATGTAGCTCAATGGCCACTCTCAGCCCAATGAAGGGTTGTCTTGATGGCTATGGCAGCAATTCAATTGTCTCTCACTAGCTTTTCAAGCTAGATGCACCGTGCATCAACTAATGCTTCCGTCACATTCTTCTTCATCATTTCTTGCATTGACGGACACCCAATAAAGGTCCTGGTTAGTGATTTAAAAATTGACACTTTTTGTTTTCAATCTCTCATCAAACACTTCCATGTAAGGTCATTGATTGTGAAGCATTCCATCAACTAAGTTTACATTCTTTGTAAGCGGCTCAATTCTGTCAATTTTGAGACAGCTTTCTCATACCATTCAAAGAAAGATTACTCAAAATCTTAGCTCTAGGTATAAGGCTGCTCACACTACAATTGCCATTATATGGCCAACTTAAAGTAACCATATATATTAGATGCAATTTAAACAACCGGAAACACAAAAAGCGCTTTATTTTACATACATCAATTGGGTCCTCCGTTATACCTTTTTGTGTTTATCTCAATGCTTTACTTAGTATACCTAAACCATTGACGGAACCAAAATTTATATAAGAAAATTAAAATAAATCCAAAACATCACGTATCGTCTTGAGCACGTGACTTGAAAACCTTTTAATCCCCTTTGCCTTCTTGGAATTTTTCGATACGTCAAGGAGATTCAGTAAGTTGTCAGCTTAATCATTATACAATAGGGTCATACTCGGCTAACAATCGTTAACGTGAGGCGTCAGGTAAAGGCACTATAAGGCATGAAATTCACGTGTTAAAGATATTTTTGTCATTTTTAATTTTTGGCACTCATTTCGTCCACAAGAATAGTTTTACATCATTTTAGTTACGAATTCGTATAAGTGCACATTATCTTACGATAAGTTCGGCAACTGCGATAATTCGTTTTTGGCATTATTATTAGTATCGGGTTCTACAAAACACCATTAATCCTAGTGGAACTAAAGACACTTAACTTTGTCTATTGGATTACATGATTTGCTCATATTAGGATTGAGAAAGTTATTTCCCAAGAGTATGGCATTATTCTTTTAATAGAGTTGAAAATATTTGTTTGTTATCTATCTTCCATTCTATAGAAGTAAAAGACAAAATTATCACATCGGATGACACGAAAAATAAGTATCTGGATGGATATAAAAGAACAGAAGGAGCTACAGAAACATACTTACGGGCGGGGTCAATGGGCAATCAACAAGGCTCGTGGCCTAGGTTAGTGACCTCCGTTGCACTCTGGAGGCGCTCGCTGGGTCGGCCCAAGTGGTGAGCCTCGTCATAATTTGTGGTAGCGGGGCATGCGTTCGCGCGGCCCTACAATTCTAAGACAAATTTTCTTGTTTTTAGTTTTTACTTAATACTTGTTGTCTGAAATATGGATACGTTAAACTTGGAATTCAATTTTAATACTAAACATAGATTAAGAATCAATCTGTTTTGACTCACCATCAAAACTAGTGGTCATTAACATTGAGAATGAAATGGCTCAATTTTGTTAATTTTGAGAGCTTTCTCATGCCATTCACAAGGCTCCTCAAGGACTTCTTTTGAGGAGTGATGAAACTGCATCCTCCACTTTCTTTGGGTATCGAAATCTTAGCTCGAGATAAAAGGTTCCTCGTGCTACTCATTTCCATTATAAGATATGTTTATCGGACTCGTCAAAAATAAGGTTCTTGGGCTACTCAATGCCATTATAAGATATGTTCATCGGACTTCGTCAAAAATATCGGCGGTGCATGTTGGATCATAAAAAATAGTGCATTGTTGGAGGATATTTTGTGAGAGTTGAACAACATAGATTATAAGGCCAACTTAAAGTAACCATAAAAGATGCAATTTAAACTACAACTTTAAAAATGCTTTCGCATTGGAATTGACTATTCAAGATGCTCAGTCCAAAGTATCCTATGCCACATTTCATCGATCAACTTATGAGCATATATTTCTTCAGACTGGCCAAGAAAGAAGCTAAATCAAATCTCAAATTAATCAAACTAAAAAGTATACACCACAGCACAAGTCTTTTCTATTTGAAAAAATATGTCGGTTTCCGATCATATAGATATTGAAGGAATGTGAAGAAGAACAAGCAGCAGAGAGCAATAATAAGCAAAGGAGTGTGGAGATTACCACATCGATAAATAACAAATAAATTCAAACTCTGCTGCAATATAAAAAAGCACATAAAAACTGAAGAACTCACGCAGCCACGCAGTGAGCACAAAGCGAACACCACAAAACCTTCTTTCTCTCCTAGGTGACATGTCATGTCACATTAAAGTTTTATTTATTAATAATAAATTTATAGATGTAATTTCTTTTGCCTTTTACTAAAGAATACCGTGTGCGCGCTGCAATCAGTGGCATACGCCAATTTTTGGAGGGGTCTCTTCTTTAGAGTACCCCAACTATTCTAGTTTCAACTTTTTATACATTGTTCTTTATATATTGTACAGTAAGAAAATAGTCTATTTTATGGGAGTTAAAATTGCACTACTTTTCTGCAGTGATGACAGATAGAACAAACGGCAAGGAGAAGAAGTCATATTATGTAAATAGTGTGTTTGGTATACAAAAATGATGTCTGATTGTCTGTTCCAATTTAAGTGTTTTAGTCTGTTTAAAAAAGAGTTTTTATATTTAGTAAATAAATTTAAAGGATTACACACATATTTAATTTAAAAATCTTTATTTATTTCTTAAACTCGCATGTAATCAAACTAAAATATTAAAATTTGAGAGTTAATTCACTCAAAGGTCACTAGAATTTTAACAATTGACTTCTAATATCACTTTTATTTGTTTTAGGACTATACCATCCCCCAACTAAACACCACAAAACCTTCTTTCTCTCCTAGGTGACAGGTCATGTCACATTAAAGTTTTATTGATTAATAATAAATTTATAGATGTAATTTCAAAGTCCTTCCTCCAAATTTGTCTCTGTAACACTCAGTTCCTTTGTGGTTTGAGATATTACATTAGCCTCTTTTTGATTCTTTGTAACCAAACTAAGTTTAATACTAAAAATGATTTATGTTCCTAATATACCCTTTTATCACTTAATTATTTGAACAATGTTTCATAACACTTCTCTCCCGTAAAATTATTATTATTATATATATTACAATAGTTAGGCTAAAAAATTAAAACTTTCTATATCTGAATAAGAAATCCTAAATTCTAGTGTTACAATCATGTTATTAGTAACAATATTTAGGCTATAAAGTTCACATTTCACTTTTAGTTTTAAGAGATCAGTGAGATGAACAATCCATTTTTAAAATTCTAATAATTGTATGATAAATACTGTGTATGATTTCATTTAATTAATTTGGTCCCTCAAGTTTAGATACTTGAACAAATTAAAAAACAAGTAACCTGGTAAATTGGTTTATTTTTTTGTAGGAAAAATAATGGAATATGCCAAACGAGGATGGAGATTTCATAACACTATGTTGCTAAATTAACTTTATTCATTTTTTTGTCATTACCCTTACACTTTTACAATATACTCGGAAGAAGATTCATATTTTCCTCTTGGCACCAATGAATGAGCTTTCGAACAAAATAATAAAACATATTGTCAGTGAAGAAGCTATATTTATACCCATTTTAATGAAATTTTACTTTTGCTCATTTTATTTTTTATAAAATTATATAGTTGAAGATACATATGACATACCACTCCGTGTCTCGGAACTTACGCCTCGCCTCGTACTACTTCACTCTCTAATATATATCTGAGATTGACATTTTATGGAGTAATATATTCCATTTTAAATTAATCCATGTAGATAAAGATATAGTGTGTAATTCGAAATTTCGGTCAAACATTGAGGCTCATTTGACCATTTTAAAAAATATAGATAGAGGAGGCTGTGAGATCCTACAAAAACTAAACCATAACCTAAACCTAAATAATTTTCCTTTTCTCCAAATTTATTCACTTTAACTTTTTATCGTTTGATCATGAAAATTACAACTTGAGTTGAATTTGGAATTTGAAAAATACTCCAAACTTTGTTTTCACAATTTTTTATTTTTTATTTTTGGTCATTGCTTTTATCTTTCACTTTTCAAATTTTACCCTCTATCTTTTATTTTTATAAATTTGACCCCGTAGTAGATTCGACCAATGAGTTTCATAATCAGAGGGATATAAATGAGGTCGTATGCATCAATGAACAAGCTCATACTGCAATTATTGTTGCCTTGAGGTGATAATATTGTGTTCTTGCTGAATCAATGTCAATAAGAACTTTTAGTGCAATTTTCTTGGTTTAAGAGGAATATTACAAATATAATGATTTTCTTGTTTAAGTTGGATATAGACATTGATGTACTCCGAATTTATTGTTTAAGCAAATTGATTGTTGAAATTAATTAGAGATGGAAAACAATTTAGTATAAAGGGAGGAGGAAGAAGACAAGCGAAGATTTTGAACTAGAAAATACAAAGAAATGTGTGGTCTAATGACGATACTTGCTGAAGATGTGAATAATTGTAAATTTAATTATATCATTATATTAAATAAAGTCTACATAAATCATGCTTAATGTAATAAGAAATGATTGATGACCAGTGTTTACACACTCATTATGTTTACTAATTATTTTGAGTGATTTAGCTAGTTTTTAAAAATTGAGGGACATGCACCTACTGTACATTTGATAAAAATAATTATTTATATTATTTTCTTATTCTTTTTCATAATTTTCTCTTTTCCTCTTTCTCTTTAATTGAACCCAACTAACAATCCCGGCTCCTAACGGACATCTGACATGAGCACTCGTGGCGGACTAGTGCGAGGTTGCGAGTTAAACAACAACAAAAAGTCTAAAACTAGTGCAAACAAATTCAAAGCAACACGTTGAAAAGCGAGCAACTAACGGAAGCATAATAGAAAATAAAGCAAAGCGGTGATAAGAAACCATGGGCGAATGGGTTAAATCGGCATTTACGATTTGATCGGATCTTGACTTTTAAGGGTGTTGTCGTGATGGGATAACAGTGGGAAAATGAGAATTCATGAAGATGGGGTTGGTGGTGCCGTTGTGGTGTCGAGGGTTGTTGTACTTCGACGGAGTTGGGGTCATTTTGTTGGTCGAGAAAAAAAAGACGAGAGAGAGAGGTGATGGAGTGGAGTTCGCTGGTGGTTGCGGTGGGTTTTGGGTTGTTCCATGACTGCTCCGGTTCACCGGAGTTGGAGCTCCTCGCCGGAGCGGGGAGGGGGAGAACGGAGGGATCAGTAGTGTGGTGGTGGAGCGTTGCCTGAGTATGACAGATCTGGTGGCGGCAGCTTTGCGGTGGTTGTGATTTCGTCAGACTCACGGCGGTGGAGGGTCGGCGACGACTATGAAAATGGAAGGAGGAGAGTGTTTTAATGAAGAGGGCATTTTTGTGTGAATAGTGATTGTTTTTTAATATAGAATAAAATAAAATAAAAAAGAAAGGGAAATACTTTAAAAAATAAAAAAGTTAATATTAAATAAAATATACTTTATAAATACATTTTCTTTGCCACCTCAGCATTTAGGGAGCAATATATTTCATTTTAAATTAGTCTAGGGAAGTAATAGGACTCCGCAAAAGTATAGTGTCTAATTGAAATTTCAATCAAATCTTAGGGCTCATTTGGCCATTTTCTCCTTAAATGTACATGATTATTCATCTTGACTCTTTAGGCTTTAGGTTCAAATTTTGGCTCTGTTGGTGTATGCATTTGTTTATTATATGATATACTTTTAGAAATTAGTCTTGGTTAAGTAGAGTAACTTACAGTTAGATAAGAGTCTGTTTGGCCAAGTTTCTGGAAAAGTGTTTCTTTTTCTCAAAAGTAGTTTTGCAGAAACTGTTTCTGAAAAAGTTGTTAGGGTGTTTGACCATAATTGTAGAAGTAGTTAGAAACATAAGCAGTTTCTGTTTGGCTAATTTCTGTATTGTTTCTAAAGAAAACATTACTTTTATTAAAAAATAAAAAAATCTTACCCCCTATCCATACCCATCCATTTCCTACCCGTCTCAATTTCTATTTAATATTTTTGTTACTTTTATAACAAAATGAATTTTTGTCTTACCAGCCCTAACCCACACCTGCCCCACTACCGGTTGACTACATCGTTATCAAATTTCTATTTCATATTTTTGTTACTTTTATAAAAAAAAAAAAATTATCTTACCACCCCCCTATCCACACCTCCACTTTGTTGGCTACCCGTATCAATTTTTATTTCATATTTTTGTTACTTTTATAAAAAAAATGATTTTTGTCTTACCCACTCCCTCTGATGCAGAGTCCCTGACCCTACCACTTACCCTGCCCCACCCCACTTTGTGGGTGGCACATCCCATCCTCAATTTCTATTTCATATATTTTTACTTTTATAAAAAAATGAATTTTTGTCTTACCCGCTCCCATACACCGCTACCCTCCTTTGATTGGCCTACCAGTATAATTTCTATTTCATATTTTTGGGATTTTATAAAAAAATGATTTTTGTCTTACCTCCTCTACCTACCTACCTCGTTCTCAAATTTCTCTTTTATATGATGATATTATATGAGATTAAAATGAATTTTGTGAAATGAAACGGTAAATAAGTCCAAAACAAAATTAATGGGCAAAAAGTGTTTCTCGAAACAACACACCAATTTGGTGTTTATAACCTCTTTCACAGAAACACTCTTTGGCTTACGGAAAAAGTGTTTGTGCTTCTGAAAATGACATGTTTGACCAAGGGTAATTCAGGAAGTGATTTCGATGCATAAACTAGTTATTCCTTAATAACCAAGGGAAGTTAGATATTGGATAATTTTCAAGGTTTGATATCTTTGAGCGTCGAACTTTGTTGTATACCTAGACAACATAAGACCAATCGACCCTCGGTAGTTTATGGTTCTCACGGTTGTGTTCGTTTGACCGTGAACACCGCTTTGGTCGTGAGTGCGTATAGAATGGGTCTTTCTTTGTCATTCCGCTAAAGCGGCTTACACTTAAGACTCGCATAGGTGATTTCTAAACATGTGGTCTATAGCCACGTTATCAGTCATCGTCGTCGATTTAGATAACCGTTAAAAAACCTTAATGCTTTATTAACTCATTAACAAGCCATAAAGTCTTATCCTTATTTACGAACATTGTCTTCGTGAGAATGGGTTGAGTTATTTGACAATGTTGAGCAAATCGATCCTGACTAAAGGTGTCTAGCGGGCGGCAGTCCGGATCGGTAACCACTTCGGGTTTAGGTCGGACCGATTCTGCGTCGATTCACTTGGAACTCAAGACCAACCGATCAGGTTCATTCTGGATTCGAGTCGACGATGTCTTGGTCAGTGCGAGCGATCCTCTCAGTCCGTTATATATATATATATATATATATATATATATATATATTTTATTTCTAGTATTTATTTTCTATAATATAAACTAAATTCAATTTAAATAATATAATAATATAATATATAATTTAGTTGTATATATTAAAATTGAAACTTTAAAGTTAACTTTCTATTTTATAGTTTATAATTTTATACTTTATAGTTTATAACTTTATACTTTATCTTTATTTTATAGTTTTACTTTATAGTCTTTATTGTCCATTATAGTTATACACTTATAGTCTTATCTGATTTATACTTTATAGTTGATAACTTTATATTGTAATTATACTTTTATTAATTTATTAGATTAGTAGATATAAGTTAACAAATAAGTAATATGAGTTAACAACTAAATAGATAGTAAAATTAAAATTAATGATAAGATGTAAACTTTTGAACTTTCATAATGTTAATAAGAGTAAATAATGAAGTAATAATAATTTTATTTACATATTATGCATCTTTTTTGCAAGTTCTTCGTAATCTATAGGTTGATTGAATTGGTTATGCTCATAGCCTCTAAATATGGAGTATTAATTCGATCCGCCTCGCTCCGCCTTCCAAAATATTGTTTATTTCTTCGTCTTAGGAGAATGCGTCTCGCGACCTTGATTTCTTCTCTTTGATCGATTGATCCGCCGCGGACTAACACAATGTGCTTCCGCGATAGTGGCGTGTGTCTCTGTTTGATCTCGTGCTTGGCTAAATGCACTTTGAAGCCTTGTTGAGATCGACACATTAAGAACGTCTCGGGCCGTATTTGCAAGTCACAGGGAATTGCCTTTTGTTATCTGCCACCATTGTAAAGGGTCAAAACTTTTCTTCGGCTCATTGGCTTTGCAAATAAAATTGCATCTCGTATGAATCGATTTGTGCTTGATTGTGTTGTAAAAGTGCTCCATATGTCTAAAGATTCTTCTTCATCGTCATCGACATTGAATCTGCGATGTAGACACGAAGCGGAACTAGAAGAAATATTAGTAGCGAGTTGTTGTTATCATGTAATGTAGCATAATATTCATATAATGTAGTTAAATTAGTATCGAGTTTACTTATGCGATCAAATGAATATGGAGTTTACATTTCACTATTTCCATATAAGTATATAAACTAAATATTAAATTATGACAATCTACTTTTTTAATAGAAAGATTTAAAATGCAATCTGATAAGCATCGGGAATAGGAAAAAATATTTTTAAACTTTTCAAACATAAGTGTATGCATCTTTATATTTCACATTTGATTTTAAACCATAAAGTAAATATGAAATTTGACTATATGAGCTAAAGCATTACAAGCTGTTGGGTAATAAGATCACGAAAATTCAACGATTGCGATGTAAAATTCGTAATTTTTAAAAGTTCACCAATTGATTTCGAATGTTCGTCGGTTAACATATACATCACGTTCTACAATGCGCATTTGCAACATGTGTTATGGGGTCTTTATACTTATAACATTCTTTTAAAAATAAATAAGATTAATTACAGTGTAATAATCTCTTACGGCATGAATTTAGGTCTCAAATTAAATTGTTTACATTTTATTTAAATTCTATAATTCTATTTTCCTATTATTACCACTGAATAACTCAATGACTCTTTTGACAAGTTTTATTTGGTGAAAATAAATCAAGACCACTTTTAACAATTAAATTATAAATATGACAAGCTGAACATGAAATATATCGGGAAGTGGTGGTTGTACTTTACTTTAAAAGATCTCTGACGGTATTATTAGATGCGTTATCGAATGATACACAAATTATTTTATTATAAAGATTATATTTTGGGATAAAAACAAATAGTTTAAACATATATTTTCGGTATGACTTTGATCCTGCGTCATACGCCAAAAGCAATAATCGTTTTCCATTCTAAAATTTTCATCAATCGATGACAAGTAATTATTAAATAATCATAAGCGTTTAATGCGTATCGATATGCAGTAAAACTAACGTGGCATGGAAGGTTATGAAACAAATATTGCGAAAATAACATAATCATTATGAAGTCTAAAAATATCGGCTCTAGTAGTACTCGAGGAACACGCTTTAAAAAGGATTATATACTCTTTGAATATATGTAATTAAATATGAAGAAGAAAGCAAAAGAAAAGGTAAACAACCTCAGCAATCATTTTTGCTAATTTAATGCGATCCTTTTTTGGATCGTACTTAGCCACCCCCCCAGTTAATGGATTAATTTGTTGTTGACCGGATTCTAAATCAGATACAACATTCCATTGTGTCGTATGATCGTGTTTTATATGTCTACCTATAGTGTCCGTCCCGTCATACTGTCTTATGTTTATAAGTTCTCCCAAATATTACATCTAACTCTCATCGGTACCAGCGACTTTATCATAAAGAGCCACGCTTTACTCCTTTTTTCTTGCTCTGTTCTGGTAAAGGAGGTCTACGACTACGACTACGACTACATTAGCGATTACAGCGTTGTGAAGGAACACTAGTAGGTGTAGGAGGTTTTGTTCTTCAAGTTCATCAATATTATCTAATTGAGCGTTATCATATTCATTATCTTATTCCAAAATCTTTGCATTTGATCATAATCTATATTTTGATTAGATGATGAAGAACCTACGTATTTTTACCCTTGAACTAGATTTACGGTGTGATCCGCGCGAATTCCTTAGTAAAGACATTATAAAATATTTAAATAATCAACAAATAAATATGACACGTTAATAAAATAATTATAGAATAAAACGAGTGAACCAAACTTCGCGATTCAGAATTTAAAAGAAACTCGAAGCTCGAAGTCTGGCGTCTTGCTACTTTGAATTTGAAAACTAATAATAATAATAACTTGAAAATTGATAATAAAGATGATTAAGAGAGTATGAGAAATTGAGAATAAGAGAATTGAGAGAAATGTTGTGTGATAAAAATGAAAAAAATGTAGAGAATTTATAGATTTTTTAAAGGGTAAAAATGTAATTAAAAAAAATAAATAAAGCCAACGGTCGAAATGACCGTTAGTACGACCCTTCCCCACCCTCCACGAGTCGGCGGTAGCAATCTGGTTGGGCACGTTATATTTTTTTATTCTGGTAGGATCGGTTGCAGGTAATGGAGCAGGTTTTTAGTTCAGGAACTGCCGTCGAGGCTTCTGGGTTTTCGACCGTGCGGGTTGGGGTTGAGGCGATTCAACCCTGACCGGTATGCCTAGCAAGTCGGCGGTCGGTTTGACTGCAAGTCGACGGCCATTGAGCGGTATAATCGCGACTTTGTTTGATCTCCTTGAACCTAGCTCTTGGGATCTCGATGCGCTAGGTAGAGTTACGCCATGATGACTTGTCGCGCGCCTTAACCCGTTCGTTGATGATACTAACTCACTCTACAAACGGGCCTTTTGTAGCGGATGCGCGCGTTATCTCTTGACTTTACATGTCAATTGTGATAACGCCATTAGAAGAGTTGTCTAACGATATTGTGTCTCGTCGTATGTGACAAGATTTTCCGTTATACATTCGCTCCGTGCCTACCTATTCTTTGCTTGGTATCATGTATACATATAGGAGCGAAGGTTTGGGCATGCAGAATATCTTACAGAAGTGCGGAGCCGTTCAAATTCTTCAGGTCTTGTCTAAAGGTATAAATTCGATTCCATTGTAGAGCGGGCGATACGTATACATTTTGATGATTTCCAAGACCTTTGCTCCTCCTTGCGGTGAAAAGATATCGACTCGTGGATTTAACTAAGCGATCACGGTGATTGATTTGCGTCGCTATATCCGCCAATCTTTGCGGGATATTTATTATAATGCAAAGCATAGTTTTGGGTGTGTTGTAAATATCCCAGACTCGTTTCATTGTCATCGATGAGTTTGATTGGGATTACTCGTGAATCGGCTCGACTTAACTTATAGTACGTGCTATATCGGTGCGTGTACAATTCATAATATCGTCAAAGCTTCTCAAAACTTCGTGCAAAGTCGATTGTGAGTCACTTTCGCCGTTCTTCTTTTGAAGTGCAAAACTTACATCAATTGAAGTCTTTGCGATATTGAAATTAAATACTTGAACTTGTCAAATACTTTCAATATAATGTATTTGTGATAATGCTAGACCTTGTGGAGTTTTATGGATCGTAATTCCTAAGATCAAATCGGCCAACCACAAGTCTTTCATGTCAAATTTGCTGGCGAGCATGCGACACGTAGCATTTACATCGACAATATCTTTACTCATTATCAACATGTCATCAACGTACAAACAATGATGACTTCGTGATTTGGAGTATTTTTAATGTAAACACATTTGTCACACTCATTAATCTTAAATCCGTTTACTGACGTTGTTTGGTCAAATTTAGCATACCGTTGTTTGGGTGCTTGTTTAAGTCCGTAAAGTGACTTAACAAGTGCGCACTTTCCTTTATTTACGGGAACCACAAAACCCTCGGGTTGTTCCGTATAAATTTCTTCCTCGATTCTCCGTTTAAGAAAATTTGTCTTGGCGTCCGTTTGATGGATTTGAAGACCGTATCTGACAC
This sequence comes from Przewalskia tangutica, assembly GCA_029844215.1. Taxonomy (NCBI): domain Eukaryota; kingdom Viridiplantae; phylum Streptophyta; class Magnoliopsida; order Solanales; family Solanaceae; genus Przewalskia; species Przewalskia tangutica. Next base: position 10,096 of record JAQGDG010000316.1, on the reverse strand, counting down.
TTGACGCCCTAACACCGAATAGATGTTATTCTTATTGCCGTGAGTATGTGTCAAAGTAATCAAGACCTTTCTTTTGTCTATAACCTTTGACCACAAGTCTTGCCTTATATTTGTCAATAGTGCCATCGTTTCATTTTCCTTTTAAAATCCATTTTGATCTAAAGGTTTATTTCGGGAGGAAGATCGACTAATTCCATGTATGGTTGTTTAAAATTGATTCAATCTCACTATTATTGCTTCTTTCCAAAATGTTGAATCGAATATGACATTCTTGCTTTAAATGTTTGAGGCTCGTTTCAAGCAAGAATGTTACAAAATGCAGTCGAAGAGTAGATGTCTTTTGGCGTTTTCTCGCCTTGGATCTCTTTGCTTAGTATACTTTCCTTTGGTTCTTCCATGATCATTTAGATCTTTCACTTGGCGACTCGCATTCGATTTTATACGGATAGATGTTTCAAAGAATTGACGTTATCGATTGATTATCGTATGCATGAATTTGGGATTGTCAGGTTGTGAACCAAAAAGCGAAAAGCTTTGATGTTTGTAACATAGCGATAAAAACACAATCCTGATTTTTGGTCGATTTTACCCTTTTAGGCAAAGGAACTTGGACGCCCAGCTAAACACCAGCGCTTTGAAATATTTCAAGTTGCGTTTTCTTCCTTTCCATAGATCATATGGAATAGATTGCGTTTTCTTTGTGGGGTACTGTTGAGTATTCGATTAGTAAGGATAGCTTCCATGAATCTGCGATGGCAAGTAACTAATTAGTAAGACATTAAATCATTTCATTTAATGTTGGTTTTTCTTTCCATGATTCCATTTGATTGTGGTGTGTAAGGGAAGTAGTTTGATGAATAATTTCATATTCCAAACATGTCTCTACAAAGGAGATTCGTACTCTCCACCTATCACTTCTAATCATTTTGATCTTTTTATTCAATTGATTTTCCAACGTTCTTGTATTGCTTAAATCATTAATTGTTTCATCCTTACTATTAAGCAAATACCGCATGCGATGTCGAGTCTGTCGATAAATCGATGAAAGTTATAAAATATTTTCCACTTGCGAGATGGTATTGACTTCATATCACGTATATTTGTGTGAATTAAGTCTAAAGGATTTAATTCTATCAATAGACTTACATGGATGTTTAACAAACTTAGATTCAACACAAATTTCACATTTTGATTTGTTACACTCAAATTTAGGCAATACTTCTAAATTGATCCAATTTTATGAGGTTTTGTAATTGGCGTGTCCTAGCAGACATGCCGTAAATCATTTGACTCGATAAGTAAGGCGAAGGTGAATTTTCATTAATCACATCAGTAACCGTTACATTGAGTTTGAAAGGCCCTGGTGAGGTAGCCGCTCTATGAACATATCATTCTTACTTATTACAATTTTCTCGCTAACAATATGGCAAACCCGTTTTTGTGAGTAGTCTCTGAAACTAAATTCTTACGAATTGTTTGATCGTGCGCGAACATTGTTGAAGTCGAGGACGCTTTTAGGAAGTCATCTTGAAGTATCTTCCCGTATCCTTCAACCTTGGCATTGCGGTATTTCCATCGCAGTACCTCTTGGGTCGGCGAGCATAGGTTGCAAATGCTTCTTGCGGTATAAACATGTCAGTGCACGAGAATCGGACACCACTGCGTTTGGGTTTCCAACCAAATTGCTCTCGACAACATTACACAAATCATTTATTTCCGCAGTATTGGCTTGTCATTTTCCACTTGTCGCTTTTGGAGGCGGCAATACGGGCTTTTGTGGTTTCCTGATTAAAGCGATTTGCCCTTGAACTTTTTCTTGTTAGAACCGCCTGCTTTTCGGAAGGCCTCTTTATTTTCTTGTTCATTTTGGGCTGACATCTTGGCGATGTTGGCTCCTTGATTAATGAACTCTTTACGATACCTCTTACCGGCGGTTTTGTTATCTTCGCCGATCTTGAGGCGAATCACAAGATCCTCGACTTCATTTCCTTTCTTTTGTGCTTAAGATAATTCTTGAAATCTTTCCCACGAAGGCGACAATTTCTCGATCATTGCGGCGGCTTGGAATGCCGTTCATTACGCCGTACGCTTGATAATAAGGTCATGGAAGATAAGTTGAAGCTCTTGAACTTGAGTTCCAGCGGTTTTCCCATCAACCATTTTATAGTCTAGGAATTTGGCAACCCTGAGCTTAACGAGCATCTTACATCTTTTACTTCTTTTCAAGTGCGTTCCACGGTTCTTTGGAAGTTTCTCTTGCCTTTGTAGACATTGTACAAGTCATCTTCTAAGGCGCTTAAAATGTAGCCTTTGCCTGAAAAATCAACTGTTTCCAAGCCTCATTAACCGTGAGCTGCTGCATCGGGCATGTCGGCGGCGCGGGAGGTCCTCACTTGTGAACTTTTGCAAACCAAGGGTGGTAAGCCAAAAGAACATTCTTTCTTTGCCGTCGCTTTAAAGTTGCTTTGATGAACTTGCGAGTTTCTCGGTCGGTGATGCTGCGGTATGGGTTGTAGTAATGGCAGTTAGTGCGGTATTTGCGAGGTAGTTCGATTTCAATTGCCATTGTTTGTCAACATCAAATCGACAAGCATTTTAGTTAATAAAACCAAAATAGCAATTAATTCACGACAGCGATGAAGATTTTATTTCTTCAAATCGCGATCGAATTATAAACTTAAGCGATGAAGATTTTATTTCTTCAAATCATAGTATAATTATGAAACTTTAGTATTTCAGCGAAGATTTTATATCTTGAGTCGAATACTAATATTAATATGGATGAAAACTACACAAGTTTTAATCTCATAGCGAGCGATGAAGATTTTATGTTCTTCAAATCGTTGTACAAGTATCACGTAGTAAGTCAAATTCATTCTTACTACGCTTGAAAATAATCTTCACGTATTTCATGCGACAAATATCATACCTGACGGTGAATATTTTATTTCTTCAATCGAATCAAAATTGCTTGAAGCGAAGTGCGATGGGTGTATGTTATATACTTGATGAAGTTTTTATATCTTGAATCAAGTACCCAAATGATGAAAGTTATGAAAACTTTAATCTCATTAGGAGTAGAAAATCAGAAGATTTTAGTCTCGAACAACATCTGGCAAAACTTTTTCCTACGAAAAACACTTTTTTCCTTTTGGAAAACACTTTTCTGGACTTTAATATTCAGCGAAGTTTTATATCTTCAAGTTAGAATATGAAATTTTATCTGAATGAAAATCACGAGTTTTAATCTCGAAACGGGATCTGATTAAAATAAAATAAGCGTAATTTCCTTAAGATTGTTGGTATAATAATCGTATTTGGCTAAATAATGTTTCAACACAATCTGTTAATCACTTAGTAAACGAGATAACAAGATATAAACATTACTTGATAAATTGATCATGAAACAATAAGCAGCGAGAATCTGTTTTGGAAAATAATTCGAGAATGTAATCGAGTCGCAGTTCAAAGTGTGTCCAAGAAATTATTCCCCTCGCGGTGCTCGAGGTTAACGAATATCGCCTCGAGGATAGAGCGATTATCTTACCAAAATAGCGGTACTCAAATTCGGTAGCGGCGAACCACTTTCAGCGGCGAGTATATCGCGCGAGAATGAAAATTTTGAGTTGAAGATGAAATTGAATTGAAAAAAATGAATGATTAAATTCTTGGAACAATCAGAATTTATAGGTTTTGGAAATCTTGATTACGAATGTTTGCAACCATTGAATAGTCACCTAATTTTGGAGAAATTCGAAAAAGAGAGGAGAAATCGGTCGGTCGGTCAGAGTCGATCCGTTTGGATTTATTTTTAATTAATTAATTAATTAGAGAAACATTTGTCCAAAAGATTATCAATCCAAAGAGCCAGAAGCGACGGCGGCGGCAACGAGGGTCTTTGCCTCTCGACCACTTAGCAACTAAAGAAGGTGTAATGTAATATATCACCTCTTTTAACTTCTCTTTCGATGTAGGACAAAGAGTCTTTTACTCCTTTAATTCTCATCCATCGTTTTATTCACGATATCAAAACCCGACATAAGGTTCCTCGCTGACGATGCCATTATATGGCAAACTTAAAGTAACCATATACTATATAAGATGCAGTTTGAACTAGGATTGTTTATCGGGCGGATTATTACGTTTTATGGTTTTGCTTATCGATTATTGGAGCCAACTGATAAGATATCATTTGGTTCGGTATCGGGCTAACACTTATCGGGCGGTGTAACAACTATCACTTTATAATACCTCCACGGCTCTACATTACTTACTATTTTAGTGATATATATCAGATCATGCATTTGAGTTCATGTGAAAACCCATTCTGCGATAAGCGACTCGTAAGGTGCATCTTTGGCGTTACCTCTCGGGTCTAAGTTAATTGTTTACATTAACAACCAGAGCAAGCAGCAGGTAGCAAACATTCTCAGATGATCAAAACCAGCCTAAATTGTATCAGCAAAATGTTACGAATCAGCCCAAGCCTAATATGAATATGGATGCCACAGAATAAGTTATTGGGCCAAAAAGAAGTAATAGAACCAAAATTTCCTTCACAAAGATTGATTTGGGGTCTAGACCCAATTTAGCAACTAGTTAAAAGGGGATTAAGGTTTAAAAAGAAAGGAGTATGCATATGGTTATTGTTAAATGAAGCCCAGTACTGTATTCGCCATACAGCTCATGACCTAAACATAGATTAAGAATCAATGCATTTTTGCCTGCATAAAACTAGTGGTCATTAACATTGAGAATGAAATGGCTCGATTTTGTTAATTTTGAGAGCTTTCTCGCCGTTCACAGAGCTCGCCGAGGACTCTTTTGAGGAGTGATGAAAGCGTCACTCCGCTTTCTTTAGGTATCGAAATCTTGGCTCGAGATAAAAGGTTCACCATCTTACTCATTTCCATTATAAGATATGTTTATCGGACTCGTAAAAAAAAAAAGGTTCCTCGAGCTTCTGATACCATTATTAGATATGTTTATCGGACTTCGTCAAAAATATCGTGAGGTGCGTATTGGATCGAGAAAAAATAGTGCATTGTTGGAGGATATTTGTGAAGTTCGAGTTCAAGGACGTTTTTTTAAAATTGAATTTTCAATATTAAAATTGACATTCTAGGACACATTACCCACGAAATTTGAGCGTTGAAATCTATTGTATATCGCGAGATATTTAGCTTTGAAAAGGAAAAAAGCGTAACAATTTGGGAAAAGTGAAATTGATTGGCAAGGCGGGCGTTTTTGAGAAATTGCATTGCTCAAAACTTGCGACCCGTCTAAAAAGATATGCGAAATCAAAAAAATTAGGTGAAAGCGGACGTCAGAAGCGTGATTATGACCGTTTAAAGTTTCTTAATTCTGACTAATTAGAAATTTGCAGATTTTGGGGGATTCTTAGGTATTTCTGGGTTATCGGTCAGGCTCATATCGGTCAGGGTAATTATTTGGTATATATCGGGCCGTTAAATTTCGGTCGAGTATCGGTCCGGGTTGCTCGATCGGTTCGGGTAATTCTTGGGAGTGTCGGACCGTACTTATTACAATAAAGACTAGGGGAAGAACTCTGAGAAACATACTTACCGGGCGGGTCAATGGGCGATCAACGAGGGCATGGCACAGGTTGGTGACTTCCGTTGCACTTTGGAGAAGCGTTTTCTAAGGTCGACCCAGAGTGGTTGAGCCTACGTCATAATTTGTGGCCGCCCAATTCTTAAACAAAATCTTCTTGTTTTTGGTTACTTGATGTCAGAAATTTTAATTGATCGTCGGACTTAGGAATCAATCTAAAACTAACATATTTTTATTGGTTTGTTGGTTCATTCAAATGACAACTTTGAGAAATCGGGCTGTAGCACCACCATTGTATTAATAATTTATGTAGCTCAATGGCCCTCTCAGCCCAATGAAGGGTTGTCTTGATGGCTATGGCAGCAATTCAATTGTCTCTCACTAGCTTTTCAAGCTAGATGCACCGTGCATCAACTAATGCTTCCGTCACATTCTTCTTCATCATTTCTTGCATTGACGGACACCCAATAAAGGTCTAGTTAGTGATTTAAAAATTGACACTTTTTGTTTTCAATCTCTCATCAAACACTTCCATGTAAGGTCATTGATTGTGAAGCATTCCATCAACTAAGTTTACATTCTTTAGCAAGCGGCTCAGATGTCAATTTTGAGACAGCTTTCTCATACCATTCAAAGAAAGATTACTCAAAATCTTAGCTCTAGGTATAAGGTTGCTCACACTACTATTGCCATTATATAGCCAACTTAAAATAACCATATATATTAGATGCAATTTAAACAGCAGGAAACTTACAAAAGCGCTTTATTTTACCTTACATCCAATTGGGTCCTCCGTTATACCTTTTTGTGTTTATCTCAATGCTTTACTTAGTATACCTAAACCATTGACGGAACCAAAATTTATATAAGAAAATTAAAATAAATCCAAAACATCACGTATGCGTCTTGAGCGCGTGACTTGAAAACCTTTTAATCGCTTTGCCTTGGCTGGAATTTTTACGTCGTCAAGGAGATTACGATAAGTTATCGACTTAATCATTATACAATAGGGTCATACTCGGCTAACAATCGTTAACGTGGCGTCGAGTAAAGGCAACATAAGGCATAGAAATTCACGTGTTAAAGATATTTTGTCATTTTAATTTTTGGCACTCATTTAAATCCACGAGAATAGTTTTACATCATTTTAGTTGGTCGTATAAGTGCACATTATCTTCGATAAGTTCGTAACTGCGATAATTCGTTTTTGGCATTATTGTTAGCATCGGGTTCTACAAAACACCATTAATCTGAGTGGAACTAAAGACACTTAACTTTGCATTGGATTACATGATTTGCTCATATTAGGATTCAGAAAGTTATTTCCCAAGAGTATGGCATTATTCTTTTAATAGAGTTGAAAATATTTGTTTTGTTATCTATCTTCCATTACATAGAAGTAAAAGACAAAATTATCCATCGGATGACCTGAGAAAAATAAATATCTACGGATGGATATAAAAACGAAGGAGGCTACAAGAAACATACTTACGGGGCGGGGTCGATGGGCAATCAACAAGGCTGCGTGGCCTAGGTTAGTGACCTCCGTTGCACTCACGGAGCTGCACTTAAAGGTCGGCCCAGTGGTCGAGCCTCACGTCATAATTTGTGTGCGGGGGCATGCGTTCGCGGCCCCTACCAATTCTAAGACAAATTTTCTTGTTTTTAGTTTTTACTTAATACTTTGACTGTTCTGAAATATGGATACGTTAAACTTGGAATTCAATTTTAATACTAAACATAGATTAAGAATCAATCTGTTTTGACTCACCATCAAAACTAGTAGTCATTAACATTGAGAATGAAGTGGCTCCAATTTTGTTAATTTTAGAGGAAAGCTTTCTCATGCCATTCACAAGGCTCCTCAAGGACTTCTTTTGAGGAGTGATGAAACTGCATCCTCCACTTTCTTTGGTATGAAATCTTAGCTCGAGATAAAAGGTTCCTCATGCTACTCATTTCCATTATAAGATATGTTTATCGGACTGCGTCAAAAATAAGGTTCCTCGGGCTCTCAATGCCATTATAAGATATGTTCATCCGGACTGCGTCAAAAATATCGGCAGATGCATGTTGGATCATAAAAAATAGTGCATTGTTGGAGGATATTTTGTGAGTTCGAACAGCATAGATTATAAGGCCAACAAAGTAACCATAAAAAGATGCAATTTAAACTACCTGCTTTAAAAATCGCACCCGCATTGGAATTCAGCTATTCAAGATGCTCAGTCCAAAGTATCCTATGCCACATTTCATCGATCAACTTATGAGCATATATTTCTTCAGACTGGCCAAGAAAGAAGCTAAATCAAATCTCAAATTAATCAAACTAAAAAGTATACACCACAGCACAAGTCTTTTCTATTTGAAAAAATATGTCGGTTTCCGATCATATAGATATTGAAGGAATGTGAAGAAGAACAAGCAGCAGAGAGCAATAATAAGCAAAGGAGTGTGGAGATTACCACATCGATAAATAACAAATAAATTCAAACTCTGCTGCAATATAAAAAAGCACATAAAAACTGAAGAACTCACGCAGCCACGCAGTGAGCACAAAACGAACTATTCTTTCTCCTTTTACTAAAGAATACCAGTATGCTTTTGCTGCAATCAGTGCATCACGCCAATTTTTGGAGGGTTATAACTCTTCTTTAGAGTACCCCAACTATTCTAGTTTCAACTTTTTATACATTGTTCTTTATATATTGTACAGTAAGAAAATAGTCTATTTTATGGGAGTTAAAATTGCACTACTTTTCTGCAGTGATGACAGATAGAACAAACGGCAAGGAGAAGAAGTCATATTATGTAAATAGTGTGTTTGGTATACAAAAATGATGTCTGATTATGCATTAAAATTTAAGTGTTTTAAATACTGTTTAAAAAAAGAGTTTTTATATTTAGTAAATAAATTTAAAGGATTACACACATATTTAATTTAAAACTATAAAATTTAAAAATCTTTATTTATTTTAATAACTAAACTCAGCATGTATAATCAAACTAAAATATTAAAATTTGAGAGTTAATTCACTTTCCAAGGTCACTAGAATTTTAACAATTGACTTCTAATATCACTTTTATTTGTTTTAGGACTATATGTTGAAGATACCGAAGAATATACACTGTTTAATATACCACTAGCAATACTACGCTAATAGTACATTCTACTAGAATTTTAGCTGTTGGTTATGTTTTGTTTTGTACATGTTTTGAGTAAAAAGCTATTATAAGGCAGTTTTTAATGTCTTCGATACTATATGTTTGTAGTGATGCTTGGTGAGAATATAGAAAATACGATACGAGGAAAATTTGTCCATCTTCTCCTGCTTACGCCTGCGTCTTGCATACAGACCTTAAATATTACGCCGAACCTTCCATTGCAAAGCTCGACACATGAGTTTTGCACCAAGTTTCCTCCGTGGTATCGAGTAGGAAGGCGAATTAGACGATTAATCTGGCTACTGCGATTGACATCTTCGTCGATGCGAGTTTGCATTTTTAACAAATTTTTTGATCACGAATTCTGGTAGATATTCGATTCCACGCCATTTTGCTTTGTAATAAGAGAGATCCATGGAAGTATACACTTTATCGTAGCAACGCGGATAAAGATATGTATGCAAATTCAGGAAGTAAATCACGAATTATAACCATCACTCACTCTGTTTCTAAGTGCATCGAGACGGCGTCAGTGCTGCAGTGGATATTCGGTGTGAGGCATAGAGAAAATTATACTACTACGGAAGCGGGCGATGGAATTGACATTATTGATGAAGAAGCAAAAAATCGGTTTTAAACCGATGGATCTATAAAAAAAGCGCGACGCGTATGGGCGCCGATCGCGTAAGGCAGTGGGATAGGATGCGATCTGTTGTAATGTCAAAATGGATAATGAAGAATGTTGACAAAAATGCGGTAGGAATCACCATGCGAGATCTAGTGCAAATGGCGTATGGAAGGATTTGAAGAAAGGTTTGACAAAATCGAGCTTTCGCGAGTTTACCGAGTTAAAAGGAATTATCGATGCTCGATCAAGGGAGTCTACATTGATGGCTTTCGGTACTACCTCGAGGAATAGAGAAGAGAACATGAGGCGAAATAGACTTCGATCACTTGCAACTCTCACACATGTGAGTGCACAAATCCTCGAGAATATATTGTTAAATGCAGGAAATCGAGGCTGCTGGAGTTCTTAGCATGGGGCTGACGATGGTTTATAACCGAGCAATGGTAGTCATATCCTGCGATGTCCCCGGCGCTCTTTGTAAATGAAACCTGTGCACGATGATTACTGCGAGATGAAAGCCATAGCGAGATCTCTGTTTGGGGCGTTGTGATTGATAATACTCCTTTTCATGAGCGGAACCATTGATAACAATGGGCGAAGTCACGATACATGCAGCGTTGTGTGACTATTGCGTATGAAGGAACCTGATAGGGAAGGATACCTGGCCTAGCTGTATTATGCGACTATTGTAAGAAGCGAGGGGGCGGCATTAAGGAAAAATGTATAAGC
>JAQGDG010000315.1:0-192466 GCA_029844215.1 Przewalskia tangutica | reverse complement strand
ATTTATTTCATTGTTTAAGTTTATGTATGCTCCACAGATATCTCTCGATGATACTGTAGTGGTGCCTGTGTAGGCACCCGCGCCCGGCCTGGTCGTGACAAAAGTGGTATCGTGAGCGCTTAGTCTCGTAAAGTGCTCCTGCATCGTTCTAGCAGTAGTCTGATTATTGACGTGGTTGCGCACCACATCTATAATTAGGAGGTCGCAGGACTTTAGGATTTGTTTCATTCTTCTCTCTCCCAAATCGCAAGCAGAGTCGCCTACCAGGCTGAATCCTCTCTCGACCTATTCTTATGTACGCTTATGCCCACCCGGCGCGACTGTGGCCTGTAAGCGGCAAGCAGCAAGAGTTGTTGTGGTACACAGAGGATTTCTAAGAATCGTGCCTGCACTATGCCTCGAGGTCTGGGGATCACGAGATCAGCCACGCCAAGAGCAGAGGAGCCGAGAGCGCAAAGAACACCAAAAGTTCCTGACCGAGCCTCAGCCCACGTACCTGTGGCCGAATATCGAGATTACTGAGAGCAGATCCGATTATTGACTAGCATTGTGGCAGGCGTCACACATGTGAGCCAGAGCCAACCCAGAGCCGATAGTTTGAGGATTCGGACTTTCTCGAGCTGTAATCCACCCGAGTTCTATGGTTCAAGTCCGGGAGGACCTCGTGAATTCATTCGGCAAGTGCGGACATGCAGTGCTTAGGGCCCTGAGACTGAGTCCGTCAGTTAGCTTCTACCGTTACGCGATATTGCGTTGAACTGGCTTGAGTCGCGTGGTATTGCTCAGAGGTAGGTGCTCCTCCACTGCTTGGGGCGAAGTTCACTGGATCCTTCCTCGATCACTTCTTGCCTCCCGAGACGGTGAGAGCCCGCTGATAGGTTCTGGGCGTTAAGACAGAATGGGAGAACCATCGAGAGTATAACCCGAATTTGACTCATCGCTGTATGCACCCACTATTGCGCGATATGGCGACAGAGTTCACCGCTATGGACGTGGGACTAGACCGATATATGGTTACCGTGATGTCCTGGGAGCCGCTCTTCACCTGTGGACGGATATCGCCAGTGGACGCAGCTTATGCACAGTGGATAGAGGATAGGAGAGAGAGAGGCCAGATTCACCCACCAAGAGGCTGTGACTCAGAGTTTCAGATAGTTGAGGCTGATTTCAAAGAACAGTTAGACTACATTTCACCAACGCAGAGTGCTCCTTCTCGCCGGCGGGTGGTTCGACCGCCAGATATTCGAGCCGGTCAGCTCCGGGTCCGCGGTTCACAGATGTCCGGGACAAGAGCTGTGGAGGCCACCTTGCCTGCAGTGGTTACCGTGGATGAGCTCATTTTGGGAATGCCTGACCAGTCGACACTTGTTACGCTGCCAACAGGGCCATTCGCGAGAGACCGTCCGACCAAAGCGTGGTACTAGCGGGATAGCATACTATCGGGTCGGGCTATGTTCCTCGCCTTCAACGGCCAGGCAGATGTTCATGCACCGCATCGCGCAGAGGTCGTGGTAGCAGCTTCGCTTTAGCGTCCTTTACCCGCCTATGCGATTTCGGTATATTTTGATCCCAAGAGCTTTGTAATGCATAATAAAGTTGTTGCAGGTTTAATTGTCGCGAACGGATTACATCGAGACTATGTACGATGCTAGAAGAGCGGGAAGGCGATGAGAGAAGCATTTTAGGCCTCGAGCGGAGTAAATAGCATTGGCACCTGGATCTGCTTTCGGTCGATAATGCATTACGGGTACGCGAGTGCGATATCTTAGGATCATGAGCGACTAAATAAAGTTCCATTAATTGTAAGTACGATGAGTATTAGATTGATTCCAAAAGAACATTCGGGACGAATGTTTCTATGGGGAAGAATGTTACACCTCGTAAATTCAAGAGGTTGTTAAGAACATACGAAAGGAAATAAGATTTGAATTTGGAAAGTTGGGTTAAAGGTTGTGGCAGACTTTCACCAACTTTGAGTGGTATATCTCCTAGTTCTTAGGAGTTTTGAAGAGTTTTAAAAGATTAGTATGAAGTTCGTTGAATCTAGTTTCCAACGCAACAAACCGCTCGCCGATAGACATCGAGTCGTTATGGAAGTTTCAAGTTGCGCGCGCAATGTGCAAAGCAGCCAGCTGTTCGCCAGGCGCGCGAATCTGTGGCCGCGCGCGGTTGTTCCGGGGTTCGCAGGTCGCAGCGGCCGGGCGCCGAATGCAGGGTCGCGCGCTTAACGCAGGATCTTTTCTGAAGGGCAGCCACGCGCCGAGGCGGATTTTCGCAAGTGGCAAAGTAAAAACAGGGATATTTTTGTTTTGAACCCATGAGGGTGACAAGTGTCCTCCCATCCTTTTATCCGAAAGTGGTCCTATTTAGGCCAAGTCTTGAAGACTTGGCCATTTCATTTCAAACCTCCCAAGAAAGATCCTCTCCTTCTCTTGATTTTTTCAAAAACCTAGCCTAAGAGGAAATTGTCGAGCGGGCAAAGAGGGAAAAGTGGTAAACTTCTGGGAAGTTACTGGTAGGCGATTTTGATTAAGGAGGGAAGAAAGGGCTTTTGTGGGCTATTCCTTAAGGTAAAGTTTCTTTCTGGTTATGAGCCTAAGGTCGTTATATTTTAGTGGTATAGATGAGCCTAAGGTCGTTATATTTTAGTAGTATAGATGTGAGCCTCGAGGTCGTTATATTTTAGTGATTTAGAATCGAGCCTAAGGTCGCTTTTATTGTAGTAGTATAGAGTTGAGCCGAGGTCGCTTTTATTTGAATAGATTCGGGTCGCCGACGTTGTAAAGGGAGATTGTAATCACAAGATGTCTAGGCTAGATATCATGTTAGACTTAAGAACTTGGATTGGAAAGAGTTGAAAGGGTTTAGTATCGTTATATTGTCCAAGAATGGCATGGAAATTATTGGTTTATTTTGTGTTGTTGCGGCTAATTTTACACGATTAGAAGGCAGTAATCCCTTGTAATTGCCGAATGAATCGAGCCTTAAACGTGGCGTTGTTATTGAATTTCTACCTTGAAAAAGGTGGCATAGTAAGTAGAAACAAAGGAAGTGCTGTCCAAATTTCCCGTAGAACAAGGGACTTTTTCATTGTAATATATTACGCTGGAAGTTTGAAGCTAATCGACGATACGGTCATTATAAAGCTGACATCTACTGATTTACATATTGACTTGGCAGTGGATTGCTTAAAGAGGTATGTAGAACTCTTCCTATCTCTCGAGTACGAGTAGTATAACCGTACGGTACCAGAGACGACGTGATTTTAAACGGCTAAGTCATTTGACATATTTGACTTGTTTTAAGGACGCCTAGTTGGTCGAGTTAGAGAATTAACTCACGGTCCTTAAGGAAGAGTTATAAGAATGGTTTAACCTAATAAGGTAGACAAGGATTTCGACATGATCAAGTTTAGAATACTAGATTCGAAGTATTGATTCTCGAACTATTCTAAAGATAAGAGACCCGATTCCTAAGTTAAGAAACTTGTTTTCAAGTTAAGAATTTTCAAGTATTTCAAGGTAGTGTAACTTGAATCAAGCAAGCCTCTTGGTTATAGAGAGAGCAAAGTGGTCTAAGACATAAAAGAGTTATAACCGCTTTACGGGAAGTTAGTTACGCTTTACGAGAGGATAAGGATGTCTTGTTCTAAAGCATAAAGTTAGTATAACTGCTTTATGGGAAGTTGGTTATAATAACTTTATGAAGCTTAAAGAAATGGTTTTTCTCGAATAAGGTAAGCCTAGATAAAAGAATGGATACTACGAAAGGCAATCGATTTAAAGGCATCAATTGCTTAAAGTTTAAAATGAGGGTCACTGAGTTAAGTCACATATTTCTAATAGTATAGTGACTTGTTTGAAATGTAGGTAAGCCTCGATACTACGTGTTAGTATCTTCGGGTCTTACGTGAAAAGTGGATCTTGGAAAGAATAGAAATACATAGTACTTTGGGTTGGATTTTTCCCGTGACTTGTTGTGATATGGAAAGTGTTTAAGGTCGAAACGAGATCCATTTTGTATGTTAACGAAAGTCTAAAGAAGTTAGGAGTTTACTTGACGCATCACTGATGGAGGATTCCGGTACGCCTCCATCGCTTCCTACGAGTCTACCGACGCATCGTTAGTTGATGTGGGATTCCACGCATGCTCCCGGCCATAGTATGAGTTTACTGACGCACCGACGCGATGGGATTCCACGTATGTTTCACGGTATTAGTATGAGTTTACCGACATACCGCCGCTGATGCGGGATTCCACTGCATGCATCGGACACGCTACGGCGAGGATTCCGAGGCATGTAGTTTGAGGGGTAAGAGTATAAATGGCGGGTACACCCCAAGATCGTTATACCACCTTCTTCGTGGTAAGAGTATAAACGGCGGTAAACCCCAAGATCGTTATACCACCGTTTCCGTGGATTTGCTACCCACGATGCGAGGAACACCTCATGAAGTCATGTACCAGACGAGGGATTCCACGCATGATATACGATATACGTATGTATTGTGTATGCGTACGACAAATGGAGGCAGGATGCCACGCGCGCCACACATGGTTGTATTTACTTTTACGGCCGCTTCAGCGATCGGGATCCCACGCGCAGGATATGTATATACACGGTTAGATTTGTGGTACGCCGACAATGAGGAAGGATGCCACCGCGCACGTAGTTAGATTCTACACCTAGCGGTCGGCAGTGACGGGAATCCCACGCGCGCTTGGATATTTGAGGTGGTCAGTTCATAGCCCCGCGTGACTATGGTTCATATGTCGAGACAAATGTATAAGGTAAAATCGACTTTCATTACTTCCACTTCAAATAGGTACAAAGCATCGTTAATTTGGTTATCATATATGTCTTCACCTGCATTTTTGACTATTATGATTTAAATTACAGTACTTTCAGTTTTGCATACTTGGTACATATTTTGTACTGACCTCCTTCGGGCTGCTCATGCCGCAGTCGAGGTACATAGCTTGTCGATCCGCACTCGCAGGATCACCGTCGGCTCGAAAGCTCCATTTCTCCGAGGCTTTGTTTGGTACGTTCCTCAAGTCGCTGACTTTGTACATTCGTGGTACGGCGGCCCCGCCCCATCATAGTTGTTATGTAAACTCAGAGGTCTGTAGTCATATCTCGTGGGTCACTTTATAAAAAAAAAAATTTAGAGGTAATCATTGGATTTGTTTATATCCGCAGAGGTAGCTTTATCTACGACCTATAATTTATTTCATTGTTTAAGTTTACGATGTTCCACAGATATCTCTCGATGATACTGCAAGTGGTGCCTGTAGGGCACCACATCTGGCCGGGTCGTGACACAAGTCTCTTAACTTCTAAAATCAATAAACCATTCTTTTTATCTTCTTAAGTCGTTATACCTAACTTCCCATAAAGTTAGTATAACTCTTAAGCTTTCAAAACCAAGTATTACTCTTTCTTTAAAAACGATTCTTAATTCTTTTGAAATACTTCAAGATTCTTATCATTTAAAACTCAAGTCAAAAGACATCAAGTAAAACCACGCTCGCTAACACACATACGCCTACCGACTATATATATTCTTTTAAAATATCATGCTCAAGAGGATAGGAAGAATCACATACCTCGCGACGACATCGATAATTAGCAAAACGCCCAAAGCAATCAGAATCTCGCTAGCCTTTTCCACCCTTCGAGTAGAATACGCCATCGCAGCACTTCCAACCTATAACGGCCATATAAGTCTAATAACGCCTAGACTACTCAGAATAATTCTAGATACAAGATTCCTTATTCTATGAAAAATCAAAGACTTCCCTACCCGCCAAACTACACAAGTTCATCAGAATACAAACCCATGTAAGTACATGGGCTTCTCTTCTTTTATACCATCCTTATACACGCCTTACTCATTTCTATACTAGTACAAGATGTAATTTCCAATTACAATAGAAGGACAATATATTTACCTCTAAAAGCCCAAAATTATCCAAGTTTAAAAGTCGATCCCGAGCAAGGTTTAGCTCCTATTCGAACGCTCCAATTCGCCTCCTAGAAACCCTTAGAAGTTCTACACAACTTCTACTAAATACTTTAACCAACTATGAAGATTTTCCTAGGGTTTCGCTTAGTGACTAAAGGAAGTATAGTAGTATTTTCCGGCTTTAGTATAGAGGTAACTTGGGAATACTACATGTATTCGGGGCCAAGGTATTTTGGAATAGTAACAACACTGAGAATACTTTTCACTGCGGGGTTTCGCCAGCACACGCGAGGGGTTTACCAAGCAACCAGAAGGGTGGAGGTGTTAGGACGAGAGCTTCACTAAGGGGAGAGGATTTTCCCTGGAATTTATCAAGCGAGGACGAAGAATAAGTCTTGCACTTATGGGGTATTTATAGGAAATCAATGGCCAAG
This sequence comes from Przewalskia tangutica, assembly GCA_029844215.1. Lineage (NCBI taxonomy): Eukaryota > Viridiplantae > Streptophyta > Magnoliopsida > Solanales > Solanaceae > Przewalskia > Przewalskia tangutica. Next base: position 186,063 of record JAQGDG010000315.1, on the reverse strand, counting down.
ATCAAAGCAAGTGGAGGAGGAGATTTGGACAAGCAAAGGTGGTCCCACCTTATCCATCTACCCACAAAATATCTCACCAAACATTGACCAAATGTTTTAGGCCACAAAATGAAAAAACGTGCACTCCATTCGCCCACCAACCCGCCCACTCGAGGGTGACAAGTGTCGCCTCTCGTTGGTCCAAAATATTTCATCTCTGAAAAATCCGCAAAAATATAAATGTCGCAACCGTAATTTTCCCTTCGCAAGGTCCGGAAAACGCTTCGCTGAAAAACAATTCTTTTCGCTAGTTGTGAACAAATTTCGCCCTTTGCCTACTTAAGGCTTCAACTTTCAGACGCACGCCTCACGCATATACTGAAATACGGGTATAACAATAACTCTAGAGGTCTCAGATTCATACGTGGATCGACTCATGTACGGTGTAGGTCTTTGTTACGTATATTATACGGCAGCCTCGCTCGGCTTTTCCTTCGCACGCACGCATTGATTTTGAAAAAAAGCATGGGTGTTATTTAATTTCCGCAGTTTACTTAGTTGTTATGCAGAGCGGTGCCTGTGTAGGCACCAACACGCCCGGTTCGGGCGTGATGCATAAATTCTCAATTTATCAAGCCAAAGTACTAATCAAGGCACACTTAGACAAATTCTCAATTTATCAAGCCAAAGTACTATGTACGTACATTCTTTTCAAGAGACTCCTTTTTGTGTAAAACCCCAAGATACTAACACCCGTAGTATCAAGGTGTGTCTATTTTTCAAAGTAAGTTACTATACTTTTAGAAACTCATTTCAAAGCTTGAAACCAAGTAACTTCAAATTTTCACAATCTAGGCAACTTATGCCCATTAATCAAAATAGACAACTTTCTAAACCTTCCATAAAGCCGTTATAACCAACTCCCCATAAAGCCGTTATAACCCTTTATGGTTTTTAGACAATTTCATCCTTTCTATAACGAAGAGACTTATACTTAAAACCAAGTATCACAAACTTTCAAATCAAGTCTCTTAACTTTCAAAATACTTCGAGTCTCTTAATATATAGAAAACAAGTTTCTTCTACTTTTAAACCTCAAGTAACTCACACCTTTCAAAACAAGTTACTTCTCTTAAAATCATGTCATTTCCCCTCTTTTAAAACAATTAAGTAAATCACTCTTTTGACTTCCCTAAAGTCATTATAATGACCTTTAGGTTTTGGAACTAAGGCACTAGCCAAAAGATTTGGAAACCACTTCCTTTTCAAGACTATATGTACTTTAAGTAAAATACTTTCACTTTTAAGAATCCAACTTCACTAAGGCAATGGATTATACAACTTACAATTTAAACATCAAAGTACAATCAATGGAAGTACATAGAACAAATTCTACTTTAGGCAATCCAAATACAACCAAGGAATGGATCATTTAAGGAGTAGGAAATACTTTCTTTATCTTAAGGAATCATGCTAGATGAGATAGTTCACATACCTTTTCGCTAATATCCACAAGCTGCTTCTAATACGCCGCATTTAGAAGTGTCAACCTATAATGGTCACAACAAGACTATCAACTTCTAGTCTCTAACGAGAATAATACTAAGTATACTGCCTCTAATTCTACGGAAAATCGGGCAAAGACTTCCTTTGTTTCTACTCACTTTGCCACCTTTTCAAGGCCAAATACAATAACCAACACGCCTACATTTAAGGCTCCAAACAACAACCAAACAAAGGGGATTACACGCCTTACAATACGGTAAAATTCCGCCCACAATTAATATCAAGTAGTATAAAATCCAAGCCATTCTCGCCAACTTATAGCCAACAACAAGTCCTTTCCACTTCTTTTCCAATTCCAAGTTCTAAGGTCTAACATGTTATATAGTTATAAACAACTTCAACAACTACAATTTCTCCTTACACAACATGCGATTTACTTAAACGAATAATCGACTTGAATTGTAATCTTAAGGCTAACATGCTAGTTTTTCGGATTAGGGTTCCAATAGCCAAAACACTTATCCAACTTCATAATAAATAACTCATGCTTGCTATTATCCATAGCTACAACAATAAGCAAACTTAATTACTAAAACGACAAAATTATACCTTTATAAGCCCTTAAAAATTCCAAGATTCAAAGTCGCGCATTAGCAATTCTTAGCTCCTTTCCTTAAGTTCCAACTGCCCAAGCACTCCTTAGAAGCCTGCGAAGAACCCATCTTCAAGTTCCAACTTCAAAGTTGAAGAACTCTGTTTCCGCCATGACTAATACGAAAAACGCTGCTTTTCCAAATCTTTCTATCGAGATATCCTTACAATACCCTCAGTGACATCGGGTTTATGTCTTGTGAACAAAGGATCAAAACTACAAAATTTTCTTGTTGGAAAAACTCTAAAGCCGAGAGCAACTCAAGAACAACAAAGGTTCTCTAATTTTTCTAAGTGTAAATGCCAAGGCTTGCTACTTAGGATGATATATAACACATCGGAGGGTTTATATTAAAACACTTGTTAAAATTGACGAATGGGATCAAGCCAAATGGTTTCGACTCGTCAACAATGTCAAGCTCTTAATTAGCAAGACTTTGTCATCTACACAATTGTCAAATGACCCTTTGCCCTTACTAAAAATCGCCCAAGACCTTATGCTGGGAGGTGCCACGTGTCGCCTCTCATTCGGCCCATAAAATTCAGACCTCATGGGCCCCACAAAACGTAAAATTTCTGTGGGCCCCACATGACCAAACAGAAAAATAAATTTCCATAAGGTTAAGAGTTCCATACTCTTCAAATAATGCATTTTGAGAATCTAATTCTCAACAACGAACATTTTTCCTTTCCGACGTCCGAGATTTTCCGTCAAAATAATTCTTCCTTTCGTACTAATTTCCAAGTCTTGATTCCTTACGCATATTCTCTTTACATGTCCCGACTTACGGTGTAATGACGTTATTATTCAACTTTGGGGCGGTTAAGACCCGCTATATCGAGAGTTCCTGCGTGTTTCAAAGTGCCTAGCGGTAGTTCGCTGGGTCTAGTTTCCAACGCAACCAACCGCTCGGCCGACAGGACATCTGAGTAGGAAGTCGCGGAGTTGGCAAGTTCAAGACGCAAACGACGTAAAGGTGTTTCGGCAGAGCCACGGGTCGCGCGCCGGCCGCAGGCCGCGGCGCACGAAAGATCCGAGGGTTCGCTGCCGCGTAACCGCGCCGAATGTTCTCGGGAGACGGCAGGTTGTAGCACCGCGCGCCGCAGGCAGCGCGCCCGAGGCGTGCTCGCGGGTTGAGTGGGAATTTCAGACCGCTTTGTTTTAAAAGAGGTCATGAGCGGGACAAGTGTCCCCATCCGATTTCAGATGACTATTTATCGACCAAGTCTTCAAGACTTGGTCATTCTTCAAACTCTCACCTCTCTCTAAAGCTAAAGCTCTCCTTCTCTCTAGAATTCCAAGAGAAATTCAAAGCTTGTGAAAAATCTGAAAAGTTAGACAAGAAGGAAGCTTCAGGCTAGCTTGAGGAGTTATCGCGGTGTTCTCGGAAAGCGAGGCTAGCAAATTGTTTGGAATAATTTTGGCTAAAGCTCTAAGGTAACAATTCTTCTCAGAGCTAGTTATTTGTGTCGCATGTGAAGAAGTTAAGGAACTTGTAGTGGTAAATAATGCTCTTAGATTCATCAGCATGTAAGAAATACGGGTCGATATGAAATGATTGGTTAAAAAGGTTATGTGAGTACGTTGTAGCCTAAAACTACCTTTTAAACTTGTTAAGTTAATTGTTGTACCTTATGGGGCAGAATTTTACACACCCAAGTTTAGGTGTGTAATCCCCTTTGAAATGTTTGGATTGTCGGGCCTTAAACGTATGCTTGGATATTAAATTCTTGAAAAGGTGGCAAAGTATGTAGAAACAAAGGAAATACTGCCCAATTTTCCATAGAAATTAGTAACTTTGAACTTGGAATATTCTACATTGAAGTTAGAGGTTAATAAACGTATAATAAGTACGGATAAAGGATTTGAATTTGTGGAAGACAAATTGTTTTTAAGGCATTAATTGCCTAAGGTTTTAAAAGAGATGAAGTCACTCGATTTTAGAAGCCTATTGTATTTTTAAAAAGTTAGACGAATTTGTTTTGAAAAGTTGTCGTGACTTGATACTACTTATTAGTATCTCGGGAGTTTTACATAAAATGAGTCATTTTCTTAAAAGGTTTAAGGAACGTGGTACTGGGGTTAAATTCTGATTTTCTTTTAAAATGACATGTAGCCTTAAGTAACTAAAATGAGAGGATGTACTAGAAATGTTATTAAGAAGTTAGAGATATTCTTAACTTGCTTACGCTATGATAAGCCGGTAGCGCTTATGTTATGTAATATAGCTTACAGCTGATTTATGTATTATTATTATTATTACTATTTATGCCATGGATTTGCTACCCATGACGCGAAAAGGGCGCAGGTACTCACGCGGCCCACCGGGTCCACGCGGGTGAAATAGTCCCACGCGGTGAAATTGTCACGACGCTGCTCGGCCATGATCGTGCCTTACCCGCACCCAAGTAGTCATACATCGAGAAAATCAACTAATATAAAACAATACATGAAACAATGTAAAGAAGATACATGTTTATCTCGAAAAGGTTTTCTAAGATATATATATATAACAACTTAGGTCCGAACAGTTACATCCCATAACAACTCTGCCCACAACAGTACTACAGACCTCTAAGAGTGACATGACAACAATGGCGGGACAGGGCCCCGCCATACCCCTGAATGTAAGCACCTACTACGCATGGGGACTATACCACCGATAAGCCTCCGAGAAACGAGCTTCCCAAACGTCGAATCGCGACTCGAGAGCTAGGATCAACGATCGCGTACTCAACTCGCAGATGAACGCAGCCTCAAGGAGGTCAAGACAAACAGTACCAAGTATGTGAAATCGAAAATATCAGAATGAAATCATAGTAGTCTATATAAAGCAGAGACATGTATGATAACCAAACTACGCTCACAATAAATAAGCAAATATGTCAAGTCGTGACTCACGCCTCAAAGTCATCACTCAATTATAACAACGGGTCTCACGCCCACAACATCAATCATGCCCGTGGAATACCTTCTCACCGCCGGCCTATGATATAAAAGCACCAAGGAATACATCCGAACACCGTGTCCCACCTGTCATCATAAAACCGCACGGTAAGTACGGGCATAGCCGACTACTGTAACCCACGCATCAACAATGCTATAAAATCAGATCACGAGGTCTTTCTGCATCGCACTACATGATCGGCCGCCACTCGCTCGCAGATCACGTGCGCGCCTATTCCTCGAACTTACCGCAGCTCCGCATAGGTCACACATGCACTCGCATTTAGGTATTCTCGAATCACGGTCCTGCATCACCGAGGTATACCTCGCGACGGAGGCAGTTTAACCCCAGATCCGTCGACTCCCGCAGCCCGCATAGTCTCATTAGACCGCATAGTCCCACGGACCGCATAGGCATCTCGTGACGGGCTAAACACCCTAATGATCAATCTCGAGCATACCGCTGCCCGCATAGTCTCACAGCACCGCATAAAGCCGATGTAGACCGCATCAAGCGTGGCAAGCCTTCTGTGATAACAAGTCAAGAGGGTAGGTGATATAATAATAGTACAACGGACTTACTCTGCTAGCAACGAAGCACAGCAAGAATGACCCTTACACAACAATCACAAGATACTAACACACGTAGATCCTAACATGTTTACTTATCAAATCAACAAGAAAGTATTACAAGGCTATCACAAACCAACAAAATCAAGTTATTCACACAAGGTACTTTATGCTAATAAGTTCTGCATCTATCCCCAAAGTACTTCCTACATTAACTCTTTTAAAAGATTTGTTTCTTTCACAGAAGTCACATAATACCAGTAGTATAAAATAGAGTGACTATCTTTTTAAGTAAACCAAAACACTTCCCTTTGTAAAATCAAGTAACAACATTATTTTCCAAACGCTCAAGTTTGCCTAATTTCAAATGCTCACGCTTCTTATTTTAGAAAGGTTTCAGAGTTCATAGTCTTATTCATTTAAGAATATAATTCTCTTTTAAACAACTGAGAAACATATGCCTTATATGAGTAGGTTATTCTTGTTCATAATCAATCTTATTAAGCACCATGATCTAGGAAATATAATATCATTTTGTCTCATCTTAGCTTCTACGCATTGGAGGTTTCTACCGATTTTAATAATACTTTAATCAAAACATTTCTTTATTAACGCCGCAGTTGGTTTGTCGATACTCATTCCGATTTCAAATCAAGAAACATTATTCCCTTTAAAACCAAGTACTCATTACTCACGAACGAGGTTTCACACAAAATTCATATTAATTTAATTAAGTCAAGTCTCTTATCTTTTAAGATCAAGTCTCTTAACTTCTAAAATCAATAAATCATTCATTTTATCTTTCTTAAGCCGTTATACCTAACTTCCCATAAATCTAATATAACTCTTAAGCTTTTAAAACCAAGTATTACTCTTCTTTCAAAAACAGCTTTAATTCTCAAATACTTCAAGATTCTTATTATTCAGTGCTTAAGTCAAAAGACATTGCCGCATAACCACGCTCAATTAACACACGACGCCTACCGCACTATATATATATTCTTTAAAATATCATGCTCAAGAGGATAGGAAGAATCACATACCTCGCGATGATTATCGACTATTAGCAAATCGCCCACGACTATAACCCGCTTAGCCTTGTCCACCTTTCAAGTAGCACATGCCACTCACGTAACATTCAACCTATAAAGGTTATACGAGTCTATCAAAGCCTAGACTACTCAGAGAATAAATCTAGATACAAGATTCTACTGAAAATCGCAAGACTTCCTACCACAAACTTCACAATTCTACTGTAATACACCCCATGTAAGTACGCCATTTCCTTCTTATATACTTTCCTCGTATATACTTATACTTATTCTTATACATCAATAGTATGTAACTCAATTACAATAGGGAGACAAGATAATTACCTCGATAAGCCCATAATTATCCAAGTTTAAAGTCGATACCGAGCAACGTTTAGCTCCTACTCCGGGTGCTCCAACCTGCTCCAAATAACCCTTAGATGTTCTACGCAACTTCTTCTTAATACTCCAACCAACTATGGAGATTTTCCTTAGTGGTTTGCTTTGGATCAAGGGAGCTATAATAGTATTTCTGGCTTTTCAGATAAGTGTAACTCGAATACTACAAGGTATTTGGGCTAAGGTATTTTGGTATAGTAACAATACTAGAGAGTATTTCTACCAAGAGTGGGTGTATTTATACGAGACAACACCACAAGTGGGTGTACTTCTACCAACCCCACTCAGAGTGGGGTACTTGGCCAAGGGAGGGGACTCTCGCCAAGGGGCCTCACAAAGGGGAGGAGGCTAGGACGAGAACACAAGAGGGGGAAGGATTTTAGACTTAGGAAAGTTTTGTGGATGAAGAAATGTCTTCAACTATGGGGTATTTATAGGTCAAGCCACGGCCAACCAACGGCCAAGATCATGCCAAGTGCAAGGCAAGTGTAGGGTCAAGATTCATACATGTGTACCTTATCCATCTACCACACAAATATCACAAAATATCCTACCAACCCTTGACCTCAAATCGTCCCATTGCCGCCCCACACTCCACCAACTCGAGGGTGACAAGTGTCGCCTCTCGCTGGTCCAAAACATTTCGCCTCTCGTAAAAATCCGCAAAAATACTAAATGACATAGCCGGAATTTTCCTTCGCAAGTTGTGTAAAACGCTTCGCCGAAAAAAACGATTCTAATCGTGTTGTGCACAAAATATTCCGCCCAAGCCTACTTAAAGTTCAAACTTTTCTACGCACGCCCCACGCATATAACTGAAATACTGGTATAACATTCTCCTCCTTAGAAACATTCGTCCCGAATGCTCCTTCTAAGTCTCAAAACATACGTGCTCCAAAGATAGTCTTCACTACTATACGCTCGACAACAAACATGCCCCACCTGGCCACAATACAACACGCGCAAATACTTACATTCAAGTCCACGAGGAATCACTTCCATCACTACAAAATCTCCCACCCAAGGTCTAAAATATACTCCCTTAGCACCCTCTCTTTACAAAAGAAATGATCACATCTATGCTCAGAACACATGCTCGCTTTTTCCTTACTGTTGACTTCTTCTCGCACACTCGAACATCTTTCTCATAACTTACTACATTTCGCATCGCTTTTTTTCCAAAATCTCCGGGTTACTACTTCCAACTTGATCATCATAACTGGAATACTCGACGGATTCCGATACTCTTCCGAACATAGCAACATGAAAGATCGGACGATCGCTTTCCTACGCCGACGGCAAAGCTAACTTATAGGCAACCCGCCTATTCTTCACACGACTAAAAGGCCCAAAGTAACTCGCTAAGTTTCCTCGCTTTCCGAATCTCATCATACCCATCCGGTGGTACTTCAAGAAGACCCACCGCCAACTCAACCTGCAAGCGCCGCCGATTATCCGCATCGACTTCGCTGACTCGAGCCGCCAATAGCCTCACCGATAAGCTTCACCCTATCCACATCCCGCCAAACAAGTATGAACCAACTATTCAACCTTGCCAACATCGAATCTAATCGACCAAGAACTTACACTTCCGCCCCTACAAGGCTTCATAAGGCAATATCCAACACCGAAATGGTAGCTATAATACACTCCTCAACAGAGACAACAATCCTCACGCCTACCTCAAATCCCAACACCGCCCGAGGCGAACGCGAGCATCGAGACTTACTTGAGTTCCTAACCCTGCCTCGTAAAACTTCCCGAAAAGAAACAGTCATAACTTGGGCTCCACTGTCTGCCATAAGGTGAAGGTAGGCACCTCGTGCAGCCTTACAACCTTCCTGATATAAACATCTCGCATAACTTACTACCGAGTAAACGGTCTCGACTAAAAGATAAGAGGGCCTGACCTCATCGGCCCGACTACTGGTCGACTGCATCTACGAACTCATACGATGGTTAACTAAACTGGGCCTAACACCTCGTGATTCTACCACCGGTGACCACCACAACCGACTTCACCATAAAATAGGTCGCAGTTGACCCGCTGCACGGCCTCAACCCGACCCACTCACGCACAACACTTGCTCCCGATCCGAACAATCTCACTAATCCATCGCTACTTAAAACCTAGCGGTCTTCTTAGCTCAACTACCCTCTTTCATTTCACACTACCCAGGACTTATTATACAAACATAGCTCATGTGCACTATGACTCCGATAAGTGGTCAAACACAAATGTAATCTTACTCAAGATTGCCTCGCTTCTAAGGTCTCCACGTATAAAGCTCTAAGGCTTACACTTTTCCTATCCCCAATCTTTCCTTTACATTAACCATGATTTCTAATCACAATTTACACAACTTATAAGGTATACTCATCTTATCACACATACTAATCTCTGTAGGGTTAAAGATATGCTCGACTCCATCGCTTCACTCCTTAGTCGCTCTAATCAAACCTCGCCTGTAGGCGCATAGCTGGAAGGTGACGAACTACCCATCGATCCCCGGGCTAAGTCCTCCTACTTACAACCTCCTACTAGGTCATCCTTTCGACACATGGCCCTCGACGGCCGCAGAAACAAGTACCAACTAAAAGACGACATTCCCTAACGACGTCACACCATGCGGAACCGAAGTCCCGAGCTCACCAACTCGCATACCCCGAAGCCCCGAACCGTGGAAGACCACTCAGACCGCGAGGTGCATATCTAATTGGCCGCGAGGCGATTCGCCGTAAAGTTACCAAAGGACTCATTGCTCGCCTCTTCTCGCCCTCGTTAACCCGCCGATCTCTACGCTTTCTCGGCCGCAAGATAAGCCCGCATACGTGCCATGCTCAAGCCTAATCAAGAATTACTTGCACAACCTCTCTTAGATAGTCATCAAGACTCGCAGACATCCAGATACTCGTAGCCAAATCCATACTAGTAATGTGGTCGCCTTTGCAATCTATATTCTCTGCTCTGGCCGTGGAACCAAGATTCAAATATCAAGGTCGTAGTAGGTATTGCCGCCAGTATAAACTCAGCTGGTGCGACGAGCATAACTTCCCGAATAAAATACCACCCCATGTGATGATTGGGCCTGTGCCCTCGTAACCCTCTGAACTCTACTCGCAGCTCCCTCGGCTGCCTTGCCCTCCTGGGCCCGGGTTTGCCCTACGCGGAGGCATAACGGTAAGGGAAAGAAATACGTTAGAGGGTCCAACTTACAACACAGCTCTAAGGCACGATCTCCGGAGAGAAGAATAGAAACCATCCTAAATATCCTATAGCCTCCTGACATTGGTGGTGCACAACACACCGATAATCAAGACTTACTAGATACGGCTCAGAGACACTTTCCGAGGATTAATCGCTCGATACCACTTTTGTCACGCACTGCCTGGGCTCGTGATCGTGCCTTACCTGGGCACCCAAGTAGTCATACATCAGAGAAAATCAGCGGAATATAAAACAATACATGAAACAATGTAAAGAAGATACATGTTTATCTGAAGAAAAGTTGCCTTTCGGCATATATATATATAACAACTTAGGTCCGAACAGCTATATCCCATAACAACTCGCCACAACAAGATTACATGATCTCTAAGAGTGACATGACAACAATGGCGATACGACCGCCATACCTCGAATGTAAGCACTACTACGACAGGGACTATACCATCGATAAGCCTCCGAGAAACGGAGCTTCCCAAACGCCGAATCAGACTCGAGAGCTAGGATCAACGATCGTGTACTCAACTCGCAGATGAACGCAGCCTCGGGCGAGGTCGCATAACAGTACCAAGTATGTGAAATCAAAATATCAGAATGAAATCATAGTAGTCTATATAAAGCAGAGACATGTATGATAACCAAACTACGCTCACAATAAATAAGCAAATATGTCAAGTCGTGACTCACGCCTCAAAGTCATCACTAATTATAACAATGGGTCTCACGCCCACAACATCAATCATGCGCCGTGGAATACCTTTCCTCACCGCAGCCCATGATATAAAAGCACCAAGGAATACATCTCAACACCGTGTCCCACACGTGTCATCATATAACCGCACGGTAAGTACGAAGGCATAGCCGATTACTAGAACCCACAAGCATCAACAATGCTATAAAATCAGATCACGAGGTCTTTCTAGACCGCACTACACGATCGGCCGCCACTCGCCCGCAGTATCAATGTGCGCGTCTATTCCTGGAACTTACCGCAGCTCCGCATAGGTCACGCACAGATCCGCATGAGGTATCCCTCGAATCATGGTCCCAGACCGCCTGAGGTATACCTCAGACGGAGGCGCTTAACCCCAGATCCGCTCGACTCGCACTCGCATAGTCTCAATAGACCGATAGTCCCACGACCGCATGGCATCCTCAGACGCTAAACACCCGAATGATCAACTCGAGCATACCGCGCCCGCATAGTCTCACAGACCGCATAGGCCGTATAGACCCGCATCAAGGGTGGAAAGCCTTCGGTATAACAAGTCAAGGGGGTAGGTGATATAATAATAGTACAACGGACTTACCGGTTAGCAACGTAAGCACAGCAAGAATGACCCCCTTACACAACAATCACAAGATACTAACACACGTAGCATCCTAACATGTTTACTTATCAAATCAACAAGAAAGTATTACAAGGCTATCACAAACCAACAAAATCAAGTTATTCACACAAGGTACTTTATGCTAATAAGTTCGGGTATCTATCCCCAAAGTACTTCCTACATTAACTCTTTTAAAAGATTTGTTTCTTTCACAGAAGTCACATAATACCCGTAGTATAAAATAGAGTGACTATCTTTTTAAGTAAACCAAAACACTTCCCTTTGTAAAATCAAGTAACAACATTATTTTCCAAACGTTCAAGTTTGCCTAATTTCAAATGTTCACGCTTTCTTATTTTAGAAAGGTTTCAGAGTTCATAGTCTTATTCATTTAAGAATATAATTCTCTTTAAACAACTGAGAAACATATGCCTTATATGTGAGTAGGTTATTCTTGTTCATAATCAATCTTATTAAGCAACCATGATCTAGGAAATATAATATCATTTTGTCTCATCTTAGCTTCTATGCAGATTTAAGGTTTCTACCGGTTTTAATAATACTTCTTTAATCAAAACATTTCTTTATTAACGCCGCAGTTGGTTTGTCGATACTCATTCGATTTCCAAATCAAGAAACATTATTCCCTTTAAAAACCAAGTACTCATTACTCACTTAATGAGGTTTCACACAAAATTCATATTAATTTAATTAAGTCAAGTCTCTTATCTTTTAAGATCAAGTCTCTTAACTTCTAAAATCAATAAATCATTCATTTTATCTTTCTTAAGCCGCTATACCTAACTTCCCATAAAGCTAGTATAACTCTTAAGCTTTTAAAACCAAGTATTACTCTTCTTTCAAAAACAGCTTCTTAATTCTCAAATACTTCAAGATTCTTATTATTCGTGCTTAAGTCAAAAGACATTGCTGCATAACCACGCTCAATTAACACACGACGCTATCAGACTATATATATATTCTTTTAAAATATCATGCTCAAGAGGATAGGAAGAATCACATACCTCGCGACGATTATCGACTATTAGCAAATCGCTCCACTACTATAACCCGACTAGCCTTGTCCACCTTTCAAGTAGCACATGCTACTCACGTAACATTCAACCTATAAAGGTTATACGAGTCTATCAAAGCCTAGACTACTCGGAGAATAAATCTAGATACAAGATTCTACTGAAAATCAAGCACTTCCCTACCCACAAACTTCACAATTCTATCAGAATACACCCCATGTAAGTACTTCATTTCCCTTCTTATATACTTTCCTTGTATATACTTATACTTATTCTTATACATCAATAGTATGTAACTCAATTACAATAGGGAGACAAGATAATTACCTCGATAAGCCCATAATTATCCAAGTTTAAAGTCGATCCTGAGCAACGTTTAGCTCCTACTCCGGGTGCTCCAACCCGCTCCAAATAACCCTTAGAAGTTCTACGCAACTTCTTCTTAATACTCCAACCAACTATGGAGATTTTCCTTAGGGTTTCGTTTTGGATCAAGGGAAGTATAATAGTATTTCTGGGCTTTTCGTATAAGTGTAACCTTGGAATACTACAAGGTATTTGGGCCAAGGTATTTTGGTATAGTAACAATACTAGGAGAGTATTTCTACCAAGAGGGGGGGTGTATTTATACGAGACAACACCACAAGGGGGAGGGTGTACCCCTCGGCCAACCCCACTAGGAGGGGGGTACTCTCGGCCAAGGGGGAGGGGACTCTCGGCCAAGGGGCCTCACAAAGGGGGGAGGGGGAGGCTAGGACGAGAACACAAGAAGAGGGGGGGAAGGATTTTTAGACTTAGGAAAGTTTTGTGGATGAAGAAATGTCTTCAACTAAGGGGGTATTTATAGGTCAAGCCATGGCCAACCAATGGCCAAGATCATGCCAAGTGCAAGGCAAGTGTAGGGTCAAGATTCATACATGTGTACCTTATCCATCTACCACACAAATATCACAAAATATTCTACCAACCTCGACCTCAAATCGCCCCATTGCCGCCCTGACACTCCACCAACTCGAGGGTGACAAGTGTCGCCTCTCGTTGGTCCAAAACATTTCGCCTCTGAAAAATCCGCAAAAATACTAAATGACATAGCCGAATTTTCCTTCGCAAGTTGTGTAAAACGCTTCGCCGAAAAACGATTCTAATCGGGTGTTGTGCACAAAATATTCCGGCCCAAGCCTACTTAAAGTTCAACTTTTCACGCACGCCCCACGCATATACCGGAAATACGGTATAACGTAAATAGTCCCACGCGAGGCGGATGACCTCACGCGTGAAATAGTCCCATGCGAGGCGATGACCTTACGCTGGTCCACAGGACCCACGCGGTGAAATAGTCCCAGAGTAGGATTGCTTAATGATACTACGCGGGAGATCCTGTTTTGATCATGAGCCTCCTATTTTATGCAGTAAAGTTTATACTTGTTACTCTCATTGTTAGTAAGGCACAGTGTATTGTATTTTGACTCTCTTCCATGACTCCAGTTTATTTTAAACTTATGATATTATTACAGATTTTCTAGTTTTACATACTTGGTACATATCAGTAACGACCCTTCCTGGCTGCGCTCATGCCGCAGGTAAGGGAAAACAGGTGGTGGATCCTCATTCTGAGGATCTTTACTCAGGCGTCAAGAGCTCCATTTCTCCGGAGGCTCGACTTTTGCACGGCTCTCCCTGTTGTAGATATTTGTACATTCAGGCATGACGGCCCCGTCCCGCCATAGTGTTTACTCATTCTGTAGAGGCCGTAGTCCCGTTATAGCTGGGTTGTTAAGGATGTAACTGCTCATTTGTATTACAGAGGTAGCCATTTTGGGTTAGCCTGCTTGTTTTATATATGGGTTCTTGTTGTGAGTTTACTTTCCGCTGGTTTTCTCTGATGTTGTATCACAAGGGTGCCCGGGGTAAGGCACCAGTCACGGGTCCGTGTTCGGGTCGTGACAACAAGAATATGATACATAGTTCGTGAGGTTATCGGCATACAACACACATGTCGTCCCTACAGAAAGGGAGAGAGTCAAGCGATTTGTTGAGGGTTTAAACCCGAACATAGCAGAGAAGGTGGTGGCGTTAGCCAACGATCGAACTTATCTTCAGATTGTCGATATGGCTTTGAGGGTAGAAGGTTTCGCTAAAGCAAAAAGAGAATATTCGCAGAAGAGATTTCTGACGCCGATCATTTAACTAGAGTCAAAATCGTAAGGAGTTTAGTAAGAGATCTTCAGATCAACCAATTTGGGCGGCCTTATTTCAAGCCTAAGGGCACGCTTGGTCTAATTACCAAGGTAGCAAGGACAAGGCCACCAACCATAACACGCGAGGTGACAAACCGATTTGTAAGATTTGTCAAATAAACACACACCGAGAATGTCGACTTTAACGAAGACACGTTATAATCGCGAGAGTCAAAGCCACTACGCCACGACCCGAACTGCTCGCGATCGTGCTCCTACCCGCACTCTTACAGGTATACATCAGAGATAATCAGCGGAACATACATAAACTTAACAAGAAATAAATAACAGGCTAGCCGATAAGGCCATCTTCCAAAATTATACACGTAACCCAAAAAGCAGTTACCTCTTTTTTTTCTTTACACAACCCAATCCACAAGATATGACTACAAACCTCTAAGAATTCTTGACATAACAACTGTGACGGGACAGGGCCCCGCCATACCCCTGAATGTACATAAAACTACAACCTCAGGGAACTGTACCAAAATACAAATCCTCCGAAATAATGGAGCTTCCAACCAGCTGAACAGTGATCCTAAGAATGAGGATCAGCAAGCTATGTACCTCAACTCGCAGATGAACGCACTTCCGAAGGAGGTCAAGATTTAAATATGTACCAAGTATGTGAAATCAAAATATCAGAATGAAATCATAACACTTATAATAAAGCCGAGACATGTATGATAACTAAAATAATAAAGATAATCGTGCCTTCACAAGTGAAAGTAATGAAAGTCAGTTTTACCTTGTACAAACTATTTCAACACATGAATAATAGTCACACTAGGGCTATGGACATGTCACAACCCGACCCCGGGCCCGCGACTGGTGCCCTACCTGGGCACCCCTTTCAGGTATACATTAGAGAATAGCAGCGGAACATACACAACTCATAAAAATACTTAGACATTAAACATCAACAGGCTAGCCGATAAAGTCACCTTCCGTAAAATATACATAATCCAAAAATAAAACAGTACATCTCTGTTCTTAAAACCCAATCCACAAATATGACTATGCACTCTAAGAATAATAAGCGTATGACAGGTTCTCCATACCCCTGAATGTACATAAATCTACAACATCAGGGAAAACCGTACCAAAAGACAAGCCTCCGGAGAAATAGAGCTTCGACACTGATCGTTGATCCTAAGAACGAGGATCCACCACCGCTACCCTACCGGCATTTAACGCAGCTCGAGGAAAGCGGGTCGCATAACAGATGTACTTCAAGTATGTAAAATCGAAAGATCAAATGAAATCATAAAGTCTAAAAATAAAGCTGGAGACATGTATGATAATTCAAATAACAGTACACTGTGCCTTACTAACAATGAGAGTAAACAAGTGTATAATTTACTGCATAAAAATAGGAGGCTCATGATCAAAGTAGGGTCACCCGCCTGTAGTATCATTAAGCAATCCTACTCCTGGGACTATTTCACCCGCATAGGTCCTGTGGACCCGCAATGAGGTCATCCGCCTCGCATGGGACTATTTCACCCGCATAGGACTATTTCACCCGCATGGGCCCGCAATGAGTACAAACGCCGTACTCGCATCATGGGTAGCAAATCCATGGAATAAGTAGCAACCCGGGGGGTCTACCCCATAAGAATAACATAACCTAGCACAACCGGCTATCATACGTAACATAAGCACTACCGGCTTACCATAATAACATAAGCACCACCGGCTTATCATACATAACATAAGCAAGTTAAGAAATTCCCTAACTTCTTATTAGCTTTGTTCATATATACTCTCATTTTAGTTTACTTAAGGCACTACATGTCATTATAAAATCCGGGAATTTAACCCAAAGTACTACGTACTTCTATTCTTTTAAAATGACTCTTTTTCATATAAAACTTCCAAGATACTAATAACCGTAGTATCAAGTCATATCTACTTTTCAAAACAAGTCACAATACCTTTTAGAACTACATTTAAAGACTTCTAAATCAAGTGACTTTTTACTTTAAAACTTTAAGCAATTGATGCCTTCAAATCAATTTGTCTTTCTTCCTTTCAAGTCATTTTATCTTAATTTACATTGCTAGAGTAAACCATTCTTTTAACTTTTCATAAAGCTATTATAACCAACTTCCCATAAAGCCGTTATACTAACTTTATGCTTTAGACACTTACATTCTTCTTTATAATCAAGAGACTTAAACTTTCCAAAAACCAAGTATCATATACTTTCAAAAAGTACTTCAAGTCTCTTAACTTTAGAAACTAAGATATCCTTAATCTTTAAAACAAGTGAGTTAATTCTCTAACTCAACCAACTTGGACATTCTTAAAACAAGTCAAGGATATCAAACGAAACTAGATTCATCAAAATCTCGTACGTCTACCGTACTATATATTTACAACTACTCATGCTCAAGAGATAGGAAAGTTCCACATACCTCTTCGGTTCAATCCACTTGCTAAGTCCAATATGCCGTACGTAGTATGTCAACCTATAATGACCATTATACGTCTATTAGCTTCTAGTTTCATACGTAGAATATTCTAAGTGCAAACTCACTAAATTCTACGGAAAATCGGACAGCACTTCCTTTGTTTCTACATACTTTTCCACATTTTTCAAGGCCCGAATTCAATAACCAAACACGCCACATTTAAGGCTCAACAATGTAGTTAACAATAGGGGATTACACGCCTAACAAGACGTGTAAAATTCTGCCCCACAATTGATATCAAATTAGTCCAACATACAATGTCATTTCGGCAATTTGAGGTACAACAACACAAAGTCTTCTTTCCAATTCCTTTTCAATCCAATTTGTTTAGTATAACATGTTATCAAGCCGCAATCGATTATAACTACTACAATTTTCAAGTAGATAGCATGCGACGATTCTAATTATCGACCAAATTGTATTTCAATTTCAAATGGCTAGCAATGTCATTTCGGATTTAGGCTTCCAATATCCATAACACTTATCAATCGTCAATACATATACTTCATGCTAGTTAAAATATAAGGCTACAACAATATGAAATATTATAACACTTAAGAGAACAAGATTGTTACCTTGACGAGCCTTAATCCAACTTCAAGATCCGAAGTCGCTCCCTAGAAATTTAGAGCCTCTCCTTGATACTCCAATCCGCCACTTGAATCCCTTAGAAGATCAAAAACAACTTTCCTTTAATTTCCAATCCAAACCTATGAAAGCGACTTAGGTTTTCACCTTGCGACTAATGCAAAAATGACACTTTTTCGGGATCTTTCTATTGAGATACCCTTACAACACCCTTAGGAACCTTGGTTTAATTTATGGATATTATTGAACAACAAACGAAATTTTTTCTTCTTCCTTGAAGCCCTAACCCGAGAGCACAATAGTGAAGAACAAGCTTTCTTGAAAATTTCTAAGTGTAAAATAGCTTTGTCTTGCTACTAGTATGTTTAAATAGCACTATGGAGGGTCAAGATTAGCACATATGGGTGGCTTGGATACATTCCACTAAAAGATCAAGCCAAGTGGCCCTTTGACTTAGTCAATATTATCAAGCTCTTAGCCTAGCAAGACTTGCTCATCTTAACATTGGTCAAATGACCATTTAATCCATGTCCATTTCGTCCAAAACCAACTAGGGGGGTGACACGTGTCACCCTTTCGTTCGTCGCAATATTTCTTTTTCCGAGATTTCCATAATTCTGATAAATTTTTACTAGTCTCGAATCTTAACATTTTTGAGTTCTTACGTACGTTCTTATAAACATGTCCTGGAATTACAGGGTGTAACATTCTTCCCCCCTTAGAAACATTCGTCCCCGAATGTTCTTTCGGAGTCAATCTATAAATAGCGACATAGTTCTCCTTTTACAACCCCTACATAGCAATAATGCCACACGTGGCCACATAATAGCACTTAAGCAAAAAATACTTCAATTAAAACTTGACAAGTAAGAGAAATGAATTACCTGAAAGTGTAGGGAATAAGTGAGGATACTTCCTCAACATGTCCTCCTCCGCTTCCCAAGTCATCTCCTCTCTGTTATCATTCCGCCACAAGACTTTGACGGAAGCCACATCTTTGGTCCGCAGTCGCCTGACCTGGCGATCGAGTATCGCTATGGGACTATCCTCATACGATAAACCATCTGTCACCTGGACCTCGCTAGATGGGAAAACTCTCGACGGATCTCCGATACACTTCCGTAACATAGACACGTGGAAGACCGGATGTACCGCCTCTAAATACGATGGCATATCTAACTCATAGGCAACCTTGCCTACTCTACGGATGATCTGGTAGGGCCCAATGTACCTTGGGCTAAGTTTTCCCTTCTTTCCGAACCTCATCACACCCTTCATGGGTGATACCTTCAAGAAGACCCAATAATCTACCTGAAACTCCAAATGTCGACGCCGATTATCCGCATAAGACTTCTGCCGACTCTGAGCTGATAACAGTCTTGTTACACCACGTATTCACAGGACATGTTTTAAGAACGTACGTGAGAATTCCTAATGTTAAGATTAGAGACTTGTAAAAATTTATCGGAATTATGAAATTGTCGGAAAACGAATATTGTGATGAATGGGAGGGCGACACGTGTCACCCCCTTATGGTGCCTTGGACGAAAATAGGCAAGGGCTTAAGGGTCATTTGACCTTTGTAGGATGACTAAGTCTTGCAAGTAGTGAGCTTGAGATTATTGACTAAGTCAAACGGTCCACAAAGTCTTGATATTTAATAAGACCTCATCCAAACCACCCAATTGTTTACATCTTGACCCTCCATTGTGCTATATAATACTATTAGTAGCAATACAAGCTTAACACTTAGAAAAAAATTCAAGAATTTGAAGAACTCATGTGTGTTGCTCTCGGGTTCAAGCACACTAGAAAAGAAAAAAAAATTGTTTCTTGTCCATTAAGCTCCACACTTTAAACCAAGGTTCATGAGTGTATTGTGAGTGTATCTCAATAGAAAAATCCCGGAAAAAGAGAGTTTTCGTGTTAGTCGCAAGGTGAAAACCTAGTTGCTTTCCTAGGTTTTGTTTGGAAGATTGAAGGAAATTTGTTGGTATTGTTCTAAGGGTCTCAAGTAGCGTATTGAAGTGTCTTGAAGAGGTTCTAAGTTGCTAAGGAGCGAATTCGGATTTGGAGTTGGATTAAGAAATCGTTGAGGTAATAATCTTGTCTCTTAGAAGTTTTATAAGTATTATGGATTGATTGTAGCCTTAAATCCGAAATGTCATTTAAGCCATGTGAAGTTGGATTACATTTTGGTCGTTTATTAGAATCGTCGCATGTTACTTACTTGAAGATTATAGTAGTTATAATCGATTGCGACTTGATATCATGTTATGCTAACAACTTGGATTGAAATGGAATTGGATAAGAATTAGTGTTATTTTACTCAATGTGGCCGATTTGGACTTGTAGTTTGTATTAGTTTGATATCTTTTGTGGGGCGGAATTTTACACGCCTAGTAGGCGGTAATCCCCTATTGTTAATTGCATTGTTTGGGCCTTAAACGCGTGTTTGGTTATTGAATTCGCCTTGAAAAGGTGGCAAAGTAAGTAGAAACAAAGGAAGTGCTGTCCGATTTTCCGTAGGATTTAGGGACTTTACACTTAGAATATTCTACGATTGAAGCTAGAGGTTAATGGACGTGTTATGACTATTATAGGTTAAAGTACTACGAGTAGCATATTCTACTGAAGGGTGGAAAGGCTAGCAAGATTATAGTACTTTGGAGCATTTTGCAACTTGTCGCTAGTCGTCGCAAGGTATGTGAACCTCTTCTTTCTTTGGCACGATCCTACGTATGAAATATCCATGTGATAGTATTTCATGATCCTTCTACTCTTAGGTTAAGTACTCACATTGTTGACTCTAAGTTAAGAGTATGTTAAATTGTCCTAAGTCCTTACCAAGTCTTATGGGAGATGTTGGTAAGAATGGTTAGGAAATTATGAGATTTGATTTAAAGTTATGTGTCTTGATTTATTTAAGTAAGTAAGTGTATTTTATGTTCGAAAATGACTTGGATTTATATGTGAAAAGGGGATTGATTTTAAAAGTGGAAGTTATATGATTTTAAGAGAATAAGTTACTTGGTTTTGGAAGTGTATGGAACTTTATATTTTTTTTATATAAGTATAAGTAATTGGACTTTAAAGAATGTATGTTATGAGGTTTTAAAACTATGATCTTTGGTTGTCTTCTAAGGATTATGAAATTTTATTTTTCAAGTTATGGGACTTGATTTCTAAAGTATTGAAGCCTTGATTTTACGAGTGGAAATGACTAAACTTTAAAAAATATGGCTTCTTAATTTATTTCAAGAGTTAAGAAGATGGTTTCCAAAAGAGTGTGTGACTTGAGCTTTTAAAAAGAAAGGAGTTTTATGATTCTTTTTAAGTATGTATGTACGTGGTATTTATTGGATCTAGTTTTCCTAATGTTGCAAGAATAAAAGGGTCATAAGTTCTCTAAAATGGAAGGTTGTTATAATAGCTTTATGGGAAGTTGTTATGACGACTTAAGAAGAAGTGAAAAGATGGTTTAAAAATGTTACGTAAGGAAAATCACACCGAGCCTACAAATGGGCCGGATTACGTTATGAAATACACCGAGCCTACAAATGGGCCGGATTACGTTATGAAATACACCGAGCCTACAAATAGGCCGGATTACGTTATGAGATACACCGAGCCTACACATAGGCCGGATTACGCCATATTACCCCGAGCCTACACATAGTCGTTACGCCATCTTACACCGAGCCCACAGCGGGCGGATTATGCTACATGATTCCACAAGACACCGAGCTCCACAGCGGGCCGGATTATGCTACATGATTCCACAAGACAATCGAGCCCCACAGCGGGCCGGATTATGTCACATGATTCATCAAGACACCGTGTCCCGCAACGGGCGGACACGTTATCACGCATTTAATAATCGGGCGTTAACTTCCAAATAAGCAGCCCTCCATAAAGGGCCGGATTATTTTATGTAATGTATGTTAGTTTTGTGGAATAACTTGATTATATTCTTAAGTATGTCTTTATGTATTTGATGTTATTTCTTATTGAATGAAGGAAAGGAACTGTTAATATTCGATTGATTTCATGAGAGTTAAATGACATTCTTTTATACGGTTATGTTTTGGTTGTTGCACTTTATTTCTGCTCCATACTTGCACTGTTGTATCGACTTCTTCGGGGCGCTCATTCCCGCAGTGTTAGGTACAGTTGGTGATCCTTGCTCAGGATCTCTGCTCGCTTTTGGGAAAAGCTCCATTCACTCCGAGGCTTATCTTTGGCACGGCTTCTGTTGTTGTAGATTTATGTACATTCGTGGTATGGCGGCCCCGTCCCGCCACGCTTGTAATTCTTAGAGGTCTGTAGTCACATGTCGTGGGTCGGTTTGTAAAAAGAAAGGGATATAACCGCTGATTATGTATAAGTATACGTGTCTGTGAGGTAGCCTTATCTGCCAACTTGTTGTTTAAATTCTCGTTATTTTATTTTATAAGTTTCATGTATATTCCGCTGATTATCTCTCGATGTATCTTGTGGGTGCCCAGCTAGTGGCACCGGGCCATGCCCGGCTCGGGTCGTGACAAAAGTGGTATCGAGCGCTTAGTCCTCGGAAAGTGTCTACGCATCGTGTCTAGTAGAGTCTTGATTATCGTGTGTTGTGCACCACATCTATAATCGTGAGGTTGCAGGACATTTAGGATTGGTTTCATTCTTCTCTCTCGAGATCGCGCAAGAGAGCTGCCTTATTAAGTTGAATCCACTCGACCTATTCTTATGAAATGCCTATGCCTCCACGGAAGCGACCAGGCCCGTATGGTAAGGCAAAGCAGGAGTCGCTAGCGGTACTTAGAGGGTTACCAGTGACTCGCACGCACTATGCCCGAGGTAGTAGGCGTCGGCGAGTTCAGCCACGCCAAAGATTAGAGAGCCGAGAGCGCAAGAGCTCCAGAGGTTCCTGCACCGAGCCTCCGCCCGCAGCCAGTGTGCCGAGTATAGAGACTATGGGGAGCAGATCCTGCTATTGACCAAAGATAGTAGTAGGCAACACGATGTGAGTGTGTAGCTAACCCCAGAGCCGATGGGCTTATGGATTTGGGATTTTCTGGGGTGTCATCCGCCCGAGTTTTATGGTTCGAGGTCTGAGGAGGATCCGCAGGAGTTCATTCGGCAGCTACAGCGGACTATGCAGGTTCTTAGGGCTTTGGGGACAGAGTCTGTTATGCTAGCCTCTTACCAGTTACGCGATATTGCGTTGAACTGGTTTGAGTCATGGGAACTGCTTCAGGGTGCAGTGCTCCTCCACTGTTTGGGATGAGTTCACTGAGGCCTTTCTTGATCACTTTTTGCCTCCCGAGATGAGAGAGCCCGTGTTGATAGGTTCTTGTCATTGAGGCAGAACGGGAGGACCACCGTGAGTACAACCCGAGTTTGACTCGTTGGCTGTGCATGCGCACACTATTGTGGCTGATATGGCCGATAGAGTTCATCGCTATGTTACGGGCTAGACCGTTATATGATCACCGCTGCTTCGGAGCCGCCCTTCACCTGTGTATGGATATTGCTGGACGCAGCGATGCACGTGGATTGAGGACGGAGAGAGAGGACCGACTGCATCAAGGCCACCAAGGCCACCAAGAGGCTGTGACTACAGGGGTTCGGTGATTCTCGAGGCGAGAGCCTCAACAAAGAAGCTAGGTCTACGCTCACCTACGCAGTGCTCCTTCCTAGTTTTCTGGTAGGAGGTTGGATCAGCCGGGTAATTCAGGAGCCGATCAGAGCTCCAGAGCTTCGGATTCGTATGTGCACATGGGTTCTAGGCAGTCGGGGCCACTCTTCCTCGGTTCACACTGGGCCTGATCACCATGGGGAATGTCGTCAGACCATCGCGCTTGTTTTACGTGGCCGCTGTGGGCCATATGTTGAGGGATTGTCCTAGTAGGAGAGTTACAGGAGGGATTGTACTAGTAGGAGAGTTACAGGAGGGATAACAGCCACCGGATCGCCATGCGGTTCTTCGCCTTCAGTAGCTAGGCAGGATGTTCATACACCGGCAGGCCGTGGCAGAGGTCGTGGTGGAAGTTCCCAGTTTTAGCGGTCCTTTGAACCGCCTATATGATTTCAGGTATATCTTCGACCCTTTAGAGATTTGTATGCATGATAAGGTTGTTGTATGTTTAAGTATCAAGAACGGATAATATTGAGATTATGTATGTATGCTAGAAGTAAGTTGGAAGTACGAAAAGATAATCCTTTTAGGCCATGAATGTGAGTAGATAGTGATGGTGCACACTTTCGATTTGTTTCCTCGTTTGGTTTGTGATGGATAAATGTCACGACCCGATTCCGGGCCCGTGACTGGTGCCTTACCCCGGGCACCCTAGTGATACAACATCAGAGTAATCAGCGGAACATAAAACGATACAAGACATATTATGAAATATGAAACAATAATCTGAGAAAACTCGCTTTTCGCATATATATAATTAACAACTTTTTCAACAGAATGCTTTAATCCTTTTTACAAACCCCGCCACAACAAAGATTACTGCACTTCTAAGAAAAGATACGATAACAATGGCGGACAGTGGCCCCGCCAAACCCCGAATGTAAACACCTACTACAACAGGGACTATACCACCGATAAGCCTCCGAGAAACGAGCTTCCCAAACGCCGAACCGCGGACTCGAGAGCTAGGATCAACGATCGTGTACTCTCAACTCGCGATTTAACGCAGCCTTCGGGCGAGGTCGCATAACAAAAATAGTATGTGAAACTAAAAATAACATCAGAAATGAAATCATAGTAGTCTATACAAAGCAGAGACATGTATGATAACCAAACTACGCTTCACCATAAATAAGCCGTCATATGTCAAGTCGTGACTCACGCCTCAAGTCATCACTCAATTTAACAACGGGTCTCACGCCCACCACATCAATCGTGCTCGCGGAATACCTTCCTCACCGCCTAAGTTTATGATATACAAGCACCAAGGAATACACATGAACACCGTGTCCCACTTGTGTCCTAATAAAACAAGACAGGTAAGCACGAAGGCATAGCCGACTACTAACACCCACGCATCAACAAGGTCATAAGTCGTGGTCATGATATCCGCCTGCATCACATGATAAAAGCCGTCACTCGCCGCAGATCAAATGCGCGCGCTAGCCTCGAACTCTCCGCAGCCCGCATAGGCCGCCGATAGGCCCGCATGAGGTATAACCTCGCATCGAGGGTAGCTACTCCCAAGATCGCCCCGACTCGCACCGCATGGCCACGCGACCGCATGACCACAAGGGCCGCGACACTAACCCGAGCTCCCGTGAGCCCGCACGGATCCCCGACCCGCATGAGGTATTCTCGAATCACGGTCCTGCATCACCGAGTCTACCCCGACGGAGGGCCTTTAACCTCCGACACAAGTCAAGGCGAGTGGTACAATACCAACATAACTACCGATAGTCAAACAACTTTAAGCGCAATGAGGGAAAACCCTTTACACTAACATCACAAGATACTAACACACGTAGATCCTAACATGTTTACTTTATCAAATCAACAAGAAAGTATTACAAGGCTATCACAAACCAATACAATCAAGTTATTCACACAAGGTACTTTCTACTAAAAAGTTCGTATCTATCCCCAAAGTACTTCACACATTAAATCTTTAAAAGATCTGCTTTTTCACATAAGTCACACAATACCCGTAGTATAAAAATAGAGTGACTGCCCTTTTAAGAAAACTATAACTCTTACCTTTGTAAAATCAAGTAACAACATTATTTTCCAAACGCCCAAGTTTGCCTAATTTCAAATGTTCACGCTTTCATTTTAGAAAGGTTTCGTAGTTCATAGTCTTATTCATTTAAGAATATAATTCTCTTTAAACAATCTGAGAAACATAAGCCTTATATGTAGTAGGATATTCTTGTTTATAACAATCTTATTACAAAGAGCATGATCTAGGAAATATCATTTTGTCTCATCTTAGCTTCTATGCAGATGGAAGTTTCTAATGGTTTTAATAATACTTAATTATTCAATACATTTTCCTTTATTAACGCCGCAGTTGGTTTGTCGATACACATTTCGATTTCCAAATCAAGAAACATTATCCCTTTAAAATCAAGTACTCATTACTCACGAACGAGGTTTCACACAAATTTCATATAATTCATTTAAGTTAAGTCTCTTATCTTACAAGATCAAGTCTCTTAACTTCTAAAATAATTAAAATCATTCGCTTTATCTTTCTTAAGCCGTTATACCTAACTTCCCATAAAGCTAGTATAACTCTTAAGCTTTTAAAACCAAGTACACTCTTCTTTAAAAACAGCTTCTAATTCTCTCAACTACTTCAAGATTATTATTATTCGCTTAAGTCAAAAGACATTGCCGCATAACCACGCTCAATTAACACACGACGCCTACCGTACTACATAGTTATACACACATCATGCTAGAAGAGATAGGAAGAGGTTCACATACCTCGCGACGATTATCGACTATTAGCAAATCGCTTCCACGCTATAACCCGCTTAGCTCGGTCCACCTTCTCAAGTAGCACATGCTACTCAGAACATTCAACCTATACAAAGTTACACAAGTCTATCAAAGTCTAGACTACTCTGTAGAATAAATCTAGATGCAAGATCCTACGAAATTGGGCAGCCTCTTCCTACCCACAAACTACACAAGTCTCATCAGAATACACCCTATGTAATTACGCTCAGCTTCTTCAGCTTAAGTCCAAGGACATTGCCACAACACTAAGTTCAAATATATATATAGTATACTTCAACTATATATTCCTACAACATGTAATATCCAATTACAATAGGGGAACCAGATAATTACCTCGATAAGCCCATAATTATCCAAGTATCACGTCGATCCTTAGCAACGCTTAGCTCCTACTCCGGTGCTCCAACCCGCCCAAACAACCCTTAGAAGTTCTACGCGACTTATTTAAAACTCCAACCAACTATGGAGATTTTCCTTGTGGTTTTGGTTTGAGACAAAAGGACATACTAGAGTATTTCCTGCCTCACGATAGAGGTTTCTGAATACTACAAGGTATACTACTAAGGTAATTTGGGTATAGTAACAATACTTTTGAGAGTATTTCTACCAAGAGTGGGGTATTATACGAGACAACACCACAAGTGGTGTATACCCTACCCACCCCACTGCAGGGTACTCGGCAGGGGGGAAGCTCGCCAAGAGGCCTTCTCAAAGTGGGGAGGACGAGAACCATAAGGAAGGGAGGAGGATTCTAACACTTAGAAATATTTAGATGAAGAAGTTCATCAAAGGAGAGGGCATTTATAGCACAAGCCAAGGCCAACCAACGGCCAAGATCTAGCCAAGTGCAGCAAGTGTAGGCCAAGATTCACCCAAGTTCCCCTAGTCCCTACTCCTTAAAACCCTCACAAATATCTACCAAAAATATCTACCACTGACACCCTAATTGGCCCAAGTCACGCCCACCTTGCTCACCAATGAGAGGTGCGCGCCGCCTCTCGCTGGTCCAAAATGTTCCGCCTCTCGGAAAATCCGCAAAATAAGGAAAGACATAGCCGAATTTTCCTCGCAAGTTATGTAAAACGCTTCATCGAAAAACGACTCTAACCAAAGGCCAGGCCCAAATGTTATTCTACTAAGCCACCTAGGCGGGTGACACGTGTCACCCTCCTATTGGCCCAAAATAAAACATCTTCCAAAATATCCACAATGGCCAAAATCTCAAAACAAAGCTGGTTCTACAAAATCGTAGAATTTCTCCCGTGGCCCCACGTGACCATTTCCAAAATAAAATTCCATAATTCTCTAATATTCCAGAAGTCCGAATACCAAACTGGGAATCCAATTCCCATTAACGAACCTTTTTCCTTCACAAAACCGAAACTTTTCCGTGGAAAATCACCTCTTTCTTCCTTTCCAATCTTTATGTCAGATTCTCGCACGCACGCCCTCGCATACATACCGAACTACGGGTATAACATTCTTCCTTAGAAACATTCGTCCCGAATGTTCCTTCTAAGTCCCCAAACATACCAGCGCCGATATAGTCTCTACTACTATACTTATGAGAACAATCCTGCCACACCTGGCCATGGAAACACCTGCGCAAAACTTACATCCAAGTCTACGAGGAAACACATCTACATCACCACAAATACCTCTTCCTGGGGTCAAAATATACTTCCTTAGTCACTGATACCACTTTGTCACTTTGTCGCGAGCCTTGCTCCGACGACCCAACAAATGGTACCGGTCGCCATGATCCCCGAGTC
The DNA here is from genome assembly GCA_029844215.1 of Przewalskia tangutica. NCBI lineage: Eukaryota > Viridiplantae > Streptophyta > Magnoliopsida > Solanales > Solanaceae > Przewalskia > Przewalskia tangutica. The sequence goes on along the minus strand of JAQGDG010000315.1, from coordinate 157,821 downwards.
ATGCCCTCACGGCCAGATTCTCGTGACGCGCCATACGAGAGCCACGGCCCGTTCGTTTCTGGTAGAGGCTCGCCTCTTTATACGCCGCAGCCCCAACAACAATACGAAGACCGGACGCATCGCCTCCTAAGTCGGACGGCAAATGCTAACATATGTGCAACCCGCCTATCCTTCACATGAACTCACAAAGGCCCAAAGTAACTCGCTAAGTTCCTTCGCTTTCCAAAACTCGTCACACCGTCCGGTGGTACTTTCAAGAAGACCGACCGCCGACCAACTCTAAGCGCCGCCGTAGATTATCCGCACGATTCCTTCGAGCTGCCGTAACTTCTTCTAGACAAGCTTCACTAACCACACTCACCGGAACAAGCTCGAACTAACTATCCGAACCTTGCCAACATCGAACCAATCGACCGAACTTACACTTCCGCCCTACAAGGCTTCATAAGGCGACATCCGAACACCGAAATGGTATCTTAAACGCCTCCACAGAGACAACAATCCTCACAACTACCCCGTAAATCCAAACACCGCCCGAGGGCGACGCGATTCGAGACTCACCGAGTCCTTAACCCCGCTGGTAAAACTTCCAAACAAAAACAGCCGTAATCTGGCTCCACTGTCGCCATAAGGTGAAGGTAGGCACCTCGCAGCCTTTACAACCTTTCTCGATAAATCAACATCGCAAGTGAACGGTCCCGATCAAGAACACGGCTGGTCGCTCATCGGCCCGACCACCACCGGCCGAACGCATCCACGAACTCGCACGCTGGTTAACTAAACTTGAGCCTAACACCTCGTGACCCTACCACAAGGCGACCACCACAACCGCATTCCCACCACCAACCATGCCGCTGGTTGACTCGCAACGTGGCCTCAACCCGACCCAAGGCGCAAAAATACTATCTCCCAAGGAACAATCTTACTAAACATGGTACGAAAACCTAGCGGTCTTCTTAGCTCAACTACCCTCTTTCATTTCATACTACTTAGGGACCTCTCCCAAACATAGCTCACGTGCACTATGCACTCCGATAAGGATCAAACATAACACTACACCTTTACTCGAGATGGCCTTACCTCTAAGGTCTCTACGCTGCCACTGTACATAAGCCCGCATACGTGCCATGCTCAAGCCCAATCAAGAATTACTCTTGCACAACCTCTCTTAGGTAGTCATCAAGACTCGCAGACAACGGTATACTCTCCGGTAGCCAAATCCATAGCTAGTAACAGGTCGCTTTGCAATCTAAATTCTCTGCTCTGGCCGTGGAATCAAGGTTCAAATATCACGGCCGCAGAGGAACCGCCGCCGTGCTAAACTCGCTGGGCTAGTGACGCCGCAGAAATCCCGAATGAAGCACTACCCTAGGTAATGATTGGGCTCAGGCCCTCGCAACCCTCTCAGATTCTACTCGCAGCCTCCTGGCCGCTTGCCCTCCGCCCGGGTTGCTCACGCGAGGCATACCGGTAAGGAAAGAAATACGTTCAGAGGGTCCAACTTAAAACACAACTCTAAGGCACGACTCGAGTGAGAAGAATAGAAACCAATCCTAAATATCCTATAGCCTCCTCGATTATCGTGGTGCACAACACACCGATAATCAAGACTTCATCGGATACGGTCAGTAGACACTTTCCGAGGATTAATCGCTCGATACCACTTTTGTCACGACCGATTCCGCCCGTGGATCGTGCCTTACCCCGCACCCTAGTGATACAACATCGAGTAATCACGAACATAAACGATACAAGACATATTATGAAATATGAAACAATAACTGAGAAAAACTTGCTTTCGGCATATATATAAATAACAACTTTTTCAACAGAACAGCTTTAATCCTTTTTACAAACCCCGCCACAACAAAGATTACTGCACTTCTAAGAAAAGATACGACAATAATGGCGGACAGGCCCCGCCAAACCCCGAATGTAAACACCTACTACAACAGGGACTATACCACCGATAAGCCTCCGAGAAACGGAGCTTCCCAAACGTCAATCGGACTCGAGAGCTAGGATCAACGATCGGTGTACTCAACTCGCGGCATGAACGCAGCTTCAAGGAGGTCGCATAACAAAAATTGTATGTGAAACTAAAAATAACATCAGAATGAAATCATAGTAGTCTATACAAAGCAGGAGACATGTATGATAACCAAACTACAGTTCACCATAAATAAGCAGTCATGTCAAGTCAGGGACTCACGCCCTCCAGTCATCACTCAATTTAACAATGGGTCTCACGCCCACCACATCAATCGTGCCCGTGGAATACCTTCCTCACTGCCGGCAGTTTATGATATACAAGCACCAAGGAATACACATGAACACCAGGTCCCACCTGTGTCCTAATAAAACAAAGACAGGTGGCACGAAGGCATAGCCGACTACTAACACCCACGCACTCAACAAGGTCATAAGTCGTGTCATGATATCCGCTCTGCACTGGCCACATGATAAAAGCTGGTCACTCGCCCGCAGTATCAAATGTGCGCGTCTAGCCCTGGAACTCTCCGCAGCTCCGCATAGGCCAGTCAGATAGGCCCGCATGAGGTATAACCCCGCATCGAGGGTAGCTACTCCCAAGATCGCCCCGACTCGCACCGCACGGCCACGCGACCGCATGACCACAAGCGGCCGCACACTAACCCGAGCTCCCGTAGCTCGCATGGATCCCCGACCCGCATGAGGTATTCTCGAATCACGGTCCTGCATCGCCGAGTCTACCCCGCATCGAGGCGCCTTAACCTCCTGACACAAGTCAAGGTGAGTGGTACAATACCAACATAACGGTGATAGTCAAACAACTTTAAGCGCGATGGCGGAAAACCCTTTACACTAACATCACAAGATACTAACACACGTAAGATCCTAACATGTTTACTTTATCAAATCAACAAGAAAGTATTACAAGGCTATCACAAACCAATACAATCAAGTTATTCACACAAGGTACTTTCTACTAAAAGTTAGGTATCTATCCCCAAAGTACTTCACACATTAAATCTTTAAAAGATCTGCTTCTTTCACATAAGTCACACAATACCCGTAGTATAAAAATAGAGTGATCATTCCCTTTTAAGAAAACCATAACTCTTACCTTTGTAAAATCAAGTAACAACATTATTTTCCAAACGCCCAAGTTTGCCTAATTTCAAATGTTCACGCTTCTCATTTTAGAAAGGTTTCAGTTCATAGTCTTATTCATTTAAGAATATAATTCTCTTTAAACAATCTGAGAAACATAAGCCTTATATGTGAGTAGGATATTCTTGTTTATAACAATCTTATTACAAATGACCATGATCTAGAAATATCATTTTGTCTCATCTTAGCTTCATGCAGATGGAAGTTTCTACTGGTTTTAATAATACTTAATTATTCAATACATTTTCCTTTATTAACGCCGCAGTTGGTTTGTCGATACACATTTCGATTTCCAAATCAAGAAACATTATCCCTTTTAAAATCAAGTACTCATTACTCACGAATGAGGTTTCACACAAATTTCATATAATTCATTTAAGTTAAGTCTCTTATCTTACAAGATCAAGTCTCTTAACTTCTAAAAATAATTAAAATCATTCGTTTTATCTTTCTTAAGCCGTTATACCTAACTTCCCATAAAGCTAGTATAACTCTTAAGCTTTTAAAACCAAGTACACTCTTCTTTTAAAAACAGTTTAATTCTCTTGAACTACTTCAAGATTATTATTATTCGGCTTAAGTCAAAAGACATTGTCGCATAACCACGCTCAATTAACACACGACGCTCACCGTACTACATAGTTATACACACATCATGCTAGAAGAGATAGGAAGAGGTTCACATACCTCGCGACGATTATCGACTATTAGCAAATCGCCCACGGCTATAACCCTATTAGCTCGGTCCACCTTCTCAAGAGCACACGCTACTGCAGAACATTCAACCTATACAGTTACACAAGTCTATCAAAGTCTAGACTACTCAGAGAATAAATCTAGATGCAAGATCCTACGGAAATCGCACTCTTCCCTACCACAAACTACAAGTCATCGTAATACAGTCCTATGTAATTACAGTTCAGTTCAGTTCTTCAGGCTTAAGTCCAAGGACATTGCCACAACACTAAGTTCAAATATATATATAGTATACTTCAACTATATATTCCTACAACATGTAATATCCAATTACAATAGGGGAACCAGATAATTACCTCGATAAGCCCATAATTATCCAAGTATAATGTCGATCCTTAGCAACGCTTAGCTCCTACTCCGGGTGCTCCAACCCGCCCAAACAACCCTTAGAAGTTCTACGCGACTTATTTAAAACTCCAACCAACTATGGAGATTTTCCTTAGGTTTCGGTTTGAGACAAAAAGGACATACTAGAGTATTTCCTGCTCTACGATAGAGGTTTCTTTGGAATACTACAAGGTATACGGCTAAGGTAATTTGGGTATAAGAACAATACTTTGAGAGTATTTCTACCAAGATGGGTATTATACGAGACAACACCACAACGGGGTGTATACCCTCGCCTACTCCCACTAGGGGGTACTCTCGGCAAAGGGAGGAAGCTCTCGGCCAAGAGGCCTTCTCAAAGGGGGATGGACGACAACCATAAGGAAGGGAGGGGGAGGATTCTAACACTTAGGAAATATTTAGGATGAATAAGTTCATCAGGAGAGGGTATTTATAGCACAAGCCAAGGCCAACCAATGGCCAAGATCTAGCCAAGTGCATAGCAAGTGTAGGGCCAAGATTCACCCAAGTGCCCCCTAGTCCCTACTCCTTAAAACCCTCACAAATATCTACCAAAATATCTACCACTTGACACCCCCAATTCGTCCCATGTGCCGCCCACCTTGCCTACCAATGAGAGGGTGCCAAGTGTCGCCCTCTCGTTGGTCCAAAATGTTCCGTCTCTCGGAAAAATCCGCAAAAATAAGAAAAGACATAGCCGGAATTTTCCCCTCGCAAGTTATGTAAAACGTTTCTGAAAAACGACTCTAACCAAAGGTCAGTGCCCAAATGTTATTCGCCAAGCCACCTAGGCGGGTGACACGTGTCACCCTCCTATTGGCCCAAAATAAAACATCTTCCAAAAATATCCACAATGGCCAAAATCTCAAAACAAAGCTGGCTACAAAATCGTAAATTTCTCCCGTGGGCCCCACGTGACCATTTCCGAAAATAAAATTCCATAATTCTCTAATATTCCAGGAAGTCCGAATACCAAATCTGGGAATCCAATTCCCATTAACGAACCTTTTTCCTTCACAAAAACCGGAAACTTTTCCGTGGAAAAATCACCTCTTTCTTCCTTTCCAATCTTTCTGTCGTATTCTCGTACGTACGTCCTCGCATACATACCCTGGAACTACGGGGTATAATAATAAATATGCGTGTGCGAGTTATTAGGGCCATGTGTGACATTATTGGTATGTCGGGGTGGTAAAAGGAAACTATGTCGCTAAGTATAAGTTTGACTCCGAAAGAACATTCGGGGACGAATGTTTCTAAGGGGGGAAGAATGTTACACCCTGTATTCACAGGACATGTTTTAAGAACGTACGTGAGAATTCCTAATGTTAAGATTAGAGACTTGTAAAAATTTATCGGAATTATGAAATTGTCAGAAAATGAATATTGTGACGAATGGGAGGGCGACACGTGTCACCCCCCTTATAGTTCCTTGGACGAAAATAGGCAAGGGCTTAAGGGTCATTTGACCTTTGTAGGATGACTAAGTCTTGCAAGTAGTGAGCTTGAGATTATTGACTAAGTCAAAGGGTCCACAAAGTCTTGATATTTAATAAGACCTCATCCAAACCACCCAATTGTTTACATCTTGACCCTCCATTGTGCTATATAATACTAGTAGTAGCAAGACAAGCTTAACACTTAGAAAAAATTTCAAGAATTTGAAGAACTCATGTGTGTTGCTCTCGGGTTCAAGCACACTAGAAAAGAAAAAAAAATTGTTTCTTGTCCATTAAGCTCCACACTTTAAACCAAGGTTCATGAGTGTATTGTGAGTGTATCTCAATAGAAAAATCCCGGAAAAAGAGAGTTTTCGTGTTAGTCGCAAGGTGAAAACCTAGTTGCTTTCCTAGGTTTTGTTTGGAAGATTGAAGGAAATTTGTTGGTATTGTTCTAAGGGTCTCAAGTAGAGTATTGAAGTGTCTTAAAGAGGTTCTAAGTTGCTAAGGAGCGACTTCGGATTTGGAGTTGGATTAAGAAATCGTTGAGGTAATAATCTTGTCTCTTAGAAGTTTTATAAGTATTATGGATTGATTGTAGCCTTAAATCTGAAATATCATTTAAGCCATGTGAAGTTGGATTACATTTTGGTCGTTTATTAGAATCGTCGCATGTTACTTACTTGAAGATTATAGTAGTTATAATCGATTGCCACTTGATATCATGTTATGCTAACAACTTGGATTGAAATGGAATTGGATAAGAATTAGTGTTATTTTACTCAATGTGGCCGATTTGGACTTGTAGTTTGTATTAGTTTGATATCTTTTGTGGGGCGGAATTTTACACGTCTAGTAGGCGTGTAATCCCCTATTGTTAATTGCATTGTTTGGGACTTAAATGTGGCGTGTTTGGTTATTGAATTCGGCCTTGAAAAAGGTGGCAAAGTAAGTAGAAACAAAGGAAGTGCTGTCCGATTTTCCGTAGGATTTAGGGACTTTACACTTAGAATATTCTACGATTGAAGCTAGAGGTTAATGGACGTGTTATGACTATTATAGGTTAAAGTACTACGAGTAGCATATTCTACTTGAAGGGTGGAAAGGCTAGCAAGATTATAGTACTTTGGAGCATTTTGCAACTTGTCGCTAGTCGTCGCAAGGTATGTGAACCTCTTCTTTCTTTGGCATGATCCTACGTATGAAATATCCATGTGATAGTATTTCATGATTCCTTCTACTCTTAGAAGTTAAGAAGTATTCACATTGTTGACTCTAAGTTAAGAGTATGTTAAATTGTCCTAAGTCCTTACCAAGTCTTATGGGAGATGTTGGTAATAATGGTTAGGAAATTATGAGATTTGATTTAAAGCTATGTGTCTTGATTTATTTAAGTAAGTAAGTGGATTTTATGTTCGAAAATGACTTGGATTTATATGTGAAAAGGGGATTGATTTTAAAAGTGGAAGTTATATGATTTTAAGAGAATACGTTACTTGGTTTTGGAAGTGTATGGAACTTTATATTTTTTTTATTTAAGTATAAGTAATTGGACTTTAAAGAATGTATGTTATGAGGTTTTAAGACTATGATCTTTGGTTGTCTTCTAAGGATTATGAAACTTTATTTTTCAAGTTATGGGACTTGATTTCTAAAGTATTGAAGCCTTGATTTTACGAGTGGAAATGACTAAACTTTAAAAAATATGGCTTCTTAATTTATTTCAAGAGTTAAGAAGATGGTTTCCAAAAGAGTGTGTGACTTGAGCTTTTAAAAAGAAAGGAGTTTTATGATTCTTTTTAAGTATGTATTGTTACACCCCGTAAATTCAAGAAGATAGATTAGTTGACAAACATGTGTTGGAAGGACTTTGAGTTTACCTTTGAGTATTGGACCCCAGTTGTTAAGGATTGTAAGGTGTTTAAAAGGCCTAGTGTAGTCCGTGAATCTAGGTCCCAACGCAACCAACCGCTCAATCGATTGGACATCGAGTCAAAAGTTATGGAAGTTTCAAGTTTGGCGCATCGAAGCAAGCGATGATTTCGGTTGAGGGGTTCAGTACGCGGCCGGAAGCGTGGCCGCGCGCCGATTGTCCGGGAGTCCGCGGTGTTAGCGCGCGCACGAATGGGCCGCGCGCGGTCGTGTTAAATTAATTTCTGAAGTATAGGCGCCGTGGCCGGGCTGCGCGCCATGGCGGATTTTCATGAAAAGGCTAAAAATCAGGATATTTTATAAAAGAGCCTATGGGAGGGTGACAAGTGTCCTCCCATCCTTTGACCAAATGAAAGAGGCATATTTAGGCCAAGTCTTGGAAGACTTGGCCATTTCTTATCAAACCCTCCCAAGAGAAAACCCTCTCCCTTCTCTCTAGTTTTTGAAGAAAACCTTGCCTAGGAGAGATTGTTGAGCGCGCAAGAAGGAAAGTGTGGTAAACTTGTGGGAAGCGGTGGATGAGTTGAAGAAGTGGTAGGAAAGGGCTTTTGTGGGCTTTCCAAAAGGTAAGAGTTTCTACTCTTGGATTTGAGTTAGTACTTGTGATAGTAGTATAGATCTGTGAGCCCGAGGTCATTATATTTAAGTTTGTATAGATTGTGAGCCCGAGGTCATTATAGTTAAGTTTGTATAGAATTGAGCTGAGGTTGTAGTTGAGTTGGCTTAGATTTGGATCTTGTAGCCCGGTTGATTTCGCCTTGTGAAAGGTGGCAAGTTAATAGAAACAAAGGAGTTCTGCCCATTCCGTAGAATGTGGGCCTTGTACTTAGTTTACTCTACGTTGAAACTAGAGTTTGATAGACGTTTTATGGCCCTTATAGGATTGAAGTACTACGTGTAGCATATTCTTCTTAAGGGAGATAGTACTGTGGAGCATTTTGCTTAGTGTCGACAATCGTCGCGAGGTATGTGATTCTTCCTATCCTCTTCAGCATGACTATTTGTGAAATATATAGTGCGGTTGACGCACGTGGGTTAAAGGAAATTGATTTTCCAAATTGTGTCTTGACTTGTTATGAAGTGTAAAGGGCTTCATTATGTGTAAGAGTAGTAAGTCTTATCCGTTAGTAATGGGCACTCGGTGCTTAAAGAATGAGCCCTCTTGGTCTCATAAATGTTTATGTGGTAATTGGTTGGTTTAAAACATAAAGGGGTTATAACGGCTTTATGGGAAGTTAGTTATAACAACCTTATGTGAGTAAAAGAACGGTTGTTGATTGGTGGAAGTTAAGAGACTTGATCTTGTAAGATAAGAGACTTAACTTAGAATTGTGAAAGAATTGTAATGTATTCAAAAGTTGTAAAACCTCATTCGTGAGTAATGAGTAATACTTGGTTTTTGAAAACTTAAGAGTTATACTAGCTTTATGGGAAGTTAGGTATAACGGCATAAGAATGTGAAATGGATTTCGAAAGTGGGAACAAGTATCGAACACACCACTGCAGCGCTAATAAAGGAAATGGTTTCGACTAATTGATTATATTAAAACCAGTAGAAACCTCCATCTGCATAGAAACTAAGATAAGACAAAATGATATTACATTTCCTAGATCATGGCTGCTTAAATGAGAATCATTGATAACAAGTTCTGATTTTTCTTAAAATTCCAAAGAATGAACTTAATGGATTGCAAAGGATAATGTACTGGATTTTGGAAAAGAGAAGTAACTTGAGTTTGAAAGTATAAATCACTTGTTTTCAAATATCGAACTTTTCTTAAGGGAAAAGTAAATGACTTGGTTTTAAAAGGTAGGAATACTTGACCTTAAAGGAGTTAATTACTTGGACTTTTAAAAAGTATACTTGACGTTATGTTAATTGTGTTTGAAGTACGTGTTCTAAAAATGAATGTGTGTGATACTATGTGTGATAGTATCGTATGGTTTCTACGTAAAGAGGTCTTTGGGCGTAGGAAAGAATGTAGTATTTTGGGGTTGAACCCGTTTGTTGATTTAAACGAAGGTACTTTGAGTTGTGTGTAACACATGCGTGCTTGTGGTGATAGTTTTGTTGTTGTGCAAGTGTTTGACTTTGTGCTACCGAGTCTCCGACGAGGGCCTGACATCGGGTGGTATGATGGACATATCGACACGCTGGGTAGCCCACGGTACGCTTCCACTATATTGATCCTTTGGGGACATATCGACACGTTGGGTAGCCCACGTATGCTTCCATTGTGAGTGTTATCTTGTAAACCGGTTTGGACATACCGACACGTTGGGTAGCCCACAAGTATCGTCCACGATGAGTATTATCTTGTTATTGGTTGGGACATCCGACACGTTGGGTAGCCCACAAGTATCGCCCACAGCGAGTATTATCCGGTATTTGTTTGACATACCGACACGTTGGGTAGCCCACAGTACGCGTCCACAGTGAGTATTATCTTGTTATCGTCAGACATACCGACACGTTGGGTAGCCCACGAGTATCGTCCCGCGAGTACTATCTTGTTATTGGGTCGACATACCGACACGTTGGGTAGCCCAGCAGTATCGCCCACTTTGAGTAATGATCTTTCGCGTGAGTCCTCGACTTGATGTGATTTGATTTGATGAATCAGATATACGTGGGTATCGTAGTTTGTTATCATACATGTCTCTGCTTTCCTTATAGACTATTATGATTTCATTTACGATTTTTCTGTTTCGCATACTCTGCACTGTTATCGATTTCTTCGGGCCGAGCGTATAAAGAGGCGAGCCTCTACCACGGAATGCACCAACCGTGGCTCTCCGTATGGCACGCCCCGGTAAGGTCCAAACCTCGGGGATCGCAAAGCAGCCGGTACCATTTGTTGGGTCGTGAGCAAGGCTCGCGACAAAGTGACGTGGTATCGAGCGATTAGTCCTCGGAAAGTGTCTACGCACCGTGTTCAGAGTCTTGATTATCGATGTGTTGCACCACATCTATAATCGGGAGGTCGCGGGACATTTAGGATTAGTTTCTATTCTTCCCATTACGAGATCGTGCCTTAGAGGCGTGTTGTAAGTCGACCCTCCGACGTGTTTCGCTTTTTACGATTATGCCTGCGAAAGGCAACCAGGCCCGAGGCGGCAAGCGCAGCAGAGGAGCTGCGAGTAGAGCGGCGGCCTCTACAGAGACCACAATGCACGAGCCTCGGTCCCACGATCCGGAGCAGGAGACGGGTTACAAGGAGTCGCCCGATTATCGCCGTGGTCAGGCCGACACGAGGATAGGCCGGACGCAGCAGTTCGTAGCACCGTGGTTCACCCGAGATCGGATAGTTTGAGGTGCGGACTTTACGAAAGCCAGGCCCGCCAGAGTTCTGGTCGAGGCACGAGGATGATCCGCAGGAGTTCATCCGACGCCATTCGGATCATGAAAGTGATCGAGGCATCGGAGACCGAGTCGGTGGTCCTAGGTTCGTGACGGCCGCGTGATACCGCATGATCGTTTGATTCGCGAGCCGTCCCGGGAGGCATGCACTTCCAAATGAGATGGGACGAAGTTCTGAGGCATTTCGCACATTTCTTGCCTCGCGGATGAGAGGACTCGCCGACTGTGTTTTGATGTTGAGGCGTAGCGGGCACGGTTCGAGTACAACGTGAGTTTAACTCACTAGCTCAGACGCCCCCGCGTTAGTAGCCGACATGGAGGACAGAGTGCACCGCTATGTCACAGGGCTTGATGACTATTTGGCGAGAGTTGCTCAGAGTAGCTCTTCACCGCACGGATATTGCCCGCACGCAGCTCATGCACTTGGATGTGAGGCACGAGGAGTCGCGGAATGACCAAGATCAGCGAGTAGGCCAAGGCGGCAGGTCCTTTGGTGACCTTCGGGCGGCAACCTCAAGAAGCAGTTAGTGCGCCCGCCAAGACGCAGTGCTCCACCTCGATCGTTAGGGCGTTCGAAAATTCGGGAAGCAGTCGGGGCTCGAGTTTCGGTTTTGGGGATCGTGGATGTTAGTCGGATGGGACCACCACCTCGTTGTGACCATTGTGGTAGGCTCCACGATGGGGAGTGTCGTGCTAATAGGGGAATCTGTTTTACATGCGCCACCGCCATTTTGCAAGGAATTGTCCCACGAGAGATAGCGCGAGGTTGAGATTCACCCGGGATCGATGGACGATTCACCTCCTCTTTGTGCGTCGTGTCGAAAGAACATGAGTAGAGCGACAAGAAGGAGGTGAAGCAATAGTTACGGTATGTTCTTAACCCTCAGAGTATTGTATGCTTTGATGTTGTGATGTGTTGAGTGCTATGTTCGGGTAGCTTTGTGTATATAATGTGTTTTGGAAGCATGGTTAATAAAGAGGGTAAGTTTGGGGATGAGAAAAAAATTTTGAACCTTAGAATTTATAACAGTTGAGACCTTAGATGTAAGGCCGTCTTGGGTAGAAGCCTTTACTGTTAATCCTTGTCGGAGTGTATGGTATACATGGAGTTTTGTGTGATGATTCCATGAGTAGTTTGTGATGGGAGTGGTAGCTTCCATGACGTGGATTAGTAAGATGGACGAGTTGGAGGTAGTGACTCCAAGGTGGTAGAAACGGAAGCAGTGACTAAATTGTGGAACGTGTACTAGAGAGGGGTGTGAGTGTACAAGGAAGGTACGCAGGAAGCGAGAGAGTATCCTTTAGACCAAGGAGGAGAAAATAGTGATGTTTGCACGTTAGAGGTGATTTCCAGATTTGGAGATTTGGAGATGCGTGATTTCTATATTATGGCCATGAGAGGCATAAATGAGTTTTGGTAGGTATAGTAGTGAAGACTATACCGGCGCATGTGTTCTGAAGACTTGGAAGGAACATTCGGGACGAATGTTTCTAAGGGGGGGAGAATGTTACACCCCGTAAATTCAAGAAGATAGATTAGTTGACAAACATGTGTTGGAAGGACTTTGAGTTTACCTTTGAGTATTGGACCCCAGTTGTTAAGGATTGTAAGGTGTTTAAAAGGCCTAGTGTGTAGTCTGTTGAATCTAGGTCCCAACGCAACCAACCGTTCGTCGATTGGACATCGGAGTCAAAAGTTATGGAAGTTTCAAGTTTGGCGCGATACAAAGCGATGATTTCAGTTCGGGTTCAGTACGCGGCCGGAAGGTGGCGCGCCGATTGTACCGAGTCCGGGTGTTGGCGCGCCGAATGCGAGGCAGTGCCGCGCCGTTCGCGTGTTAAATTAATTTCCACGAAGTATAAGCGCGTGGCTGGCGCAGCGCCAAGGCGGATTTTCATGAAAAGGCTAAAAATCGTGGATATTTTATAAAGAGCCTATGGGAGGGTGACAAGTGTCCTCCCATCCTTTGACCAATGAAAAGAGGCATATTAGGGCAAGTCTTGGAAGACTTGGCCATTTCTTATCAAACCCTCCCAAGAGAAAACCCTCTCCCCTTCTCTCTAGTTTTTGAAGAAAAACCTTGCCTTAGGAGAGATTGTTGGAGCGGCGCAGAAGGAAAGTGTGGTAAACTTGGGAAGCGGTGGATGAGTTGACGGAAGAAGTGGTAGGAAAGGGCTTTTGTGGGCTTTCCAAAAAGGTAAGAGTTTCCCTTCTCTTGGATTTGAGTTAGTACTTGTGATAGTAGTATAGATCTGTGAGCCTGAGGCTGTTATATTTAAGTTTGTATAGATTGTGAGCCCGAGGCTGTTATAGTTAAGTTTGTATAGAATTGTGAGCCTGAGGCTGTTGTAGTTGAGTTGGCTTAGATTTGGATCTTGTAGCCTGGTTGATTTCGGCCTTGTGAAAGGTGGCAAGTTAATAGAAACAAAGGGAGTTCTGTCCAATTTCCGTAGAATGTAGGGGCCTTGTACTTAGTTTACTCTACGTTCGAAACTAGAGTTTGATAGACGTTTTATGGCCCTTATAGGATTGAAGTACTACGTGTAGCATATTCTTCTTAAGGGAGATAGTACTGTGGAGCATTTTGCTTAGTGTCGACAATCGTCGCGAGGTATGTGATTCTTCCTATCCTCTTCAAAGATGACTATTTGTGAAATATATAGTGCGGTTGACGCACGTGGGTTAAAGGAAATTGATTTTCCAAATTGTGTCTTGACTTGTTATGAAGTGTAAAGGGCTTCATTATGTGTAAGAGTAGTAAGTCTTATCCGTTAGTAATGGGCACTCGGTGCTTAAAGAATGAGCCCTCTTGGTCTCATAAATGTTTATGTGGTAATTGGTTGGTTTAAAACATAAAGGGGTTATAACGGCTTTATGGGAAGTTAGTTATAACAACCTTATGTGAGTAAAAGAACGGTTGTTGATTGGTGGAAGTTAAGAGACTTGATCTTGTAAGATAAGAGACTTAACTTAGAATTGTGAAAGAATTGTAATGTATTCAAAAGTTGTAAAACCTCATTCGTGAGTAATGAGTAATACTTGGTTTTGAAAACTTAAGAGTTATACTAGCTTTATGGGAAGTTAGGTATAACGGCATAAGAATGTGAAATGGATTTGAAAGTGGGAACAAGTATCGAACACACCATCAGCTGGGCTAATAAAGGAAATGGTTTCGACTAATTGATTATATTAAAACCAGTAGAAACCTCCATCTGCATAGAAACTAAGATAAGACAAAATGATATTACATTTCCTAGATCATGGCTGCTTAAATGAGAATCATTGATAACAAGTTCTGATTTTTCTTAAAATTCCAAAGAATGAACTTAATGGATTGCAAAGGATAATGTACTGGATTTTGGAAAAGAGAAGTAACTTGAGTTTGAAAGTATAAATCACTTGTTTTCAAATATCGAACTTTTCTTAAGGGAAAAGTAAATGACTTGGTTTTAAAAGGTAGGAATACTTGACCTTAAAGGAGTTAATTACTTGGACTTTTAAAAAGTATACTTGACGTTATGTTAATTGTGTTTGAAGTACGTGTTCTAAAAATGAATGTGTGTGATACTATGTGTGATAGTATCGTATGGTTTCTACGTAAAGAGAGGTCTTTGAAGGTAGGAAAGAATGTAGTATTTTGGGGTTGGAACCCGGTTTGTTGATTTAAACGAAGGTACTTTGAGTTGTGTGTAACCTGTCTGTGCTTGTGGTGATAGTTTTGTTGTTGTGCAAGTGTTTGACTTTGTGCTACCGAGTCTCCCGACGGAGGGCCGGATATCGGGTGGTATGATGGACATATCGACACGTTGGGTAGCCCACGGGTATGTGTTATACCCCGTATTTCCAGTATGATGCGAGGCGCACGTATAAATTTTTTTGCCTTAAGAATTGGCTTGTTCGAAATTGGGCACAAGTGCGAATAGAGTCGTTTTCGACGAAACGTTTCCACTTTTCAGAGAGAAAATTCCGGCTATGTCATTTATAATTTTTGCGGATTTTTAGAGGCGAAACATTTTGGACCAACGGGAGGTGACATGTGTCACCCTCGCATCGAAGGCTCGACGGCAAACATGGCATGTCTTGACGATTTTGGTCCACTTTAGTTGGTAGGATATTTTGTGCAAGTTGTGTGGTAGATGGATAAGGTAGCACATGGCTAAATCTCGCCTTACACTTGCTATGCACTTGTCTTAATCTTCTAAATTGGATGGCCTTCACTTGACCTATAAATACCACATTACTTGATGAGTTATTTCATCAACAAATTTCCTAAGTCTTGAAAACCCCTCTCCTCCCTCTTGAGAATTCTCGCCCTAGCCCTCCCTTTCCTCGCCGAGAGCCACCCCTCCCTTGTGGTAGCCACGTGGGTACCCACTAGCCTAGTTGTCTCGTATAAATACCCCTTTGTGGTATAGAAATACTCTCAAAGTATTGTTGTAATGTCCAAATACCTTGGCCCAAATACCTTGTAGTATTCCCAAGGTTACACTTATAAAAGCCTAAAATACGATTATACTTTCCTTTAGCCACTAAACGAAACCTAAAGAAATCTTCATAGTTGTTTGAAGTACTTAAGAGAAGTTGGTTAGAACTTCTAAGGGTTGTTTGAGCGGATCGAGCACTCGGAGTAGGAGCTAAACCTTGCTCAGGAGCGACATTAAACTCGGATAATTTTGGGCTTATCGAGGTAAATATCTTGTCCCCCTATTGTAATTGGAAATTACATAAGTGTTGAATATATAGTTGTTGTATACTATGTATAGAACTGAACTTAGTACTGTGGCAATGTCTTTTGACTTAAGCCTGAAGAATTAAGAACTGAACTGAACTGTAATTACATAGATCAGTACATGAGACTTGTGTAGTAGCATCGTGGAGTAGAATTGTACCGTTAGGGTTAGATGTATAACCCCGGTTGGCTTGATGGCGGCTACCGATAGAGAGAGATTAACGCCATGGGGAGGTGTCCAATTTTCTCAGAGAATATTCTACGTTGTGGTTCAGATGTTAACAAGCGCGTGGCCTTATAGGTCAAGTCCTACGCAGGGCGCGATTTACTTGGCTTAAGGGAGTAGCCGATTGTTTGGAGCGCTTTGCTATTAGTCGATACTGTCGCGAGGTATGTGAACCTCTTCCTATCTCTTCTAGCATGATATGTGTGAACTATGTAGTACGGTAGACGCATCACGTGCTAAATGTATTTGATTGGTTTAAAACATAAAGTGTTATAACGGCTTTATGGAAGTCGCTATAATAGCTTTATGTGGATAAGCAAGCACTCGTGGTTTTTAAAAGGTAAATCGCTTTGAATAATAACCGCTTGTTATAATAAAGAACTTGATGTATTTCAAAAGATTTATAAATCGCTTTGAAGGAAGAGTAACACTTGGTTTTAAAGGTTTTAAAAGAGTTATACTAGCTTTATGGGAGTTAGGTATAATGTCTTAAGAGAGGTAAAGAAAATGGTTTACTAATGTTAGAAGTTAAGAGACTTGATCTTATAAGATAAGAGACTTAACTTATTTGTTTTAATGTGAATGTTTGCGTGAAACCTCATTCGTGAGTAATGAGTACTTGGTTTTATCTAAAGGGATAATGTTTCCGATTTCGAAATCGAACGTATCGACTGCACATCGCAGCGTTAATAAAGGAAAATGTATTAAATAATGATGAATTGTATTAAACCAAGAGAAACCTCCATCTGCATAGAAACTAAGATGAGACAAAATGATATACATTTTCTAGATCATGGTCATTGTAATAAGAATGTTGTAAACAAGAATAACCTACTCTATGTAAGACATATATTACTCAATTGTTCTAAAAAGGAATCAAGTGATTAAGTTTATGAACTATGAAACCATTTGAAAATGAGAAGCTTGAGTAATCAAACTAGGCAAACCGGAATTTAGGAAAAGAATATTGTTACTTGACTTTGAAAAGGAATGTGGTTGGTCATTCTAATACTACGTATCGTGACTTTTATAAAAGTAATGGATCTCTTTAAAAGAACTTAACGTATGTAGTACTTTGGGGTTAAAACCCGACTTTGGCATAAAATGAAAGTACTTTGAGTTGTGTGATACTTGCCTATGCTTGTTGTTGTGAAACTAGCCTACGCTTGTTATCGCGGAAACGTGCCTATGCTTGTCGTGATAGCCTTTGTTGTGCAAAACGTTGTATTTCGTGTTATCGCTCTCTCGAGGGTCGGTTGACCGTTGAGAACTTACTTGACGTGTCGCATTGACGAGAAATTCCACGCACGCCCTCGCTGATAGTATTATTGTTATTAATCGCTTTGGACATATCGACACGACGCGTAGCGCACGTATGTTTCCATTTTGATTATCGTCTTGTGATTTCCTTTCGACATATCGACCCGTCGTAGCGCAGTGCATGCGCCCATTTGGAATCTTCCTATTGTTTCTTCGACATATCGACCACGCGTAGCGCGCAGTATGCGTCCATTTGGAATGTTGCCTTATTGTTTCCTTTCGACATACCGACCGACGCGTAGCGCACGAGTATCGCCCATTTGGATTGTTATCTTGTTTATTATTGTTGCATCATGGACATGTCTACACCGATGCAAAGATTCCGGGGCACGCGCCATGATGCGAACATGATGGATGTTGTGGGCGTGAGACCCATAGTTATATTTGAGTGGTGACTTTGAGGCGCGAGTCACGATTTGATCGCTTTTATGTTGTGAATCAGAGTTTGGTTATCATACATGTCTCCCGCTTTATATAGACTAGTATGATTTCATTTACTGATTTTACGATTTCACATACTGCAATTGTCATCGACCTCCTTCGGGCCGCTCACGCCGCAGTAAAGGTACATCGATCGCCGATCCCCGCCATGTGATCACATTCAGCGTGTTGGGAAGCTCCGCTTTCTCCGAGGCTTATCTTATTGGTATGTGTTCTCGAGTCAGAGGTTCTTGTACATTCGTGGTATGGCGGCCCCGTCCCGTCATAGTTGTTGTAAATCTTAGAGGTCAGAGAATTGTAGGCGTGGTTTGTAAAAGGATAATCGTTTCGGTATTTATGTATGTATGTCAAGGCAAATCGTTTTGGTTGGCCTGTTTATTTATCATGTCTCTCATTTCATGTTTAAAGTTTTTATTTCCATTGGTTTTCTCGATGTTGTATCGCTAGTGGTGCCCGGTAAGGCACGATGACGGGCCCGGTTCGAGCGTTACAAAAGTGGTATCGAGCGATTAATCCTGAAAGTGTCTACGCATCGTGTTCAGTAGAGTCTTGATTATCGGTGTGTTGCGCACCACATCTATAATCGTGGAGGCTATAGGACATTTAGGATTGGTTTCCATTCTTCTCATTCCGAGATCGTGCCTTAGAGCCGTGTTGTAAGTTGGACCCTCCGACGTGTTTCGCTTTTACCGCTATGCTCTGCGAAAGGCAACCGGGGCCCAGAGGCAAGGCAGCCGAGGAGTCGCTAGTGGGATTGAGAGGAGTACGAGGGCGCAGCCCTGGCCAAGACTGAGGTAGTGCTTCCGACGGCGAAGTTTTGTGACGCCGCCAAAGACCAAAGAAGTTTAGAGCCGCAGCAGGGTGATGAGACTACGACTCGAGCCTCCGCCCCACACCGAGCAGGAGACGGGTCACAAGGAGACGGCCCGATTATCGCCGTGGTCAGGCCGACATGAGCGACAGCCGACGCGCAGTTCAGCCCAAAGAAGACCATGTAGTGCACCCGAGGCGCATACTGAGGTCGCGGATTTCCTTAGTTGTAGCCCGCCTGAGTTTTACTGGTCGAGGCCGAGGATGATCCGCAGGAGTTCATCCGCTACTGCAGAGGATCACGCGGTGATCAAGGCTTCGAGATCGAGTCAGGACATTTGTTCGCGATCGGCCGCGTGATACCGCGATCGATCGTTTGACTCGCGAGCTTTCCCGGAGAGCATGCACTTCCACCGCTTGGGACGAGTTTTGGGGCCTTCCCGCACATTTCTTGCCTCCACAAATGGGAGGGCTCGCCGACGATTTTTGATGCTGAGGCGTAAGCCGCGCATTCCGAGTACAATGTGAGTTCGACTCATCGCGGTATGTTCCCGCATTAGTAGCGAGTATGGAGTATCGAGTGCACCGAGATGTTACAGGGCTCGATGAGTACCTAGCAGAGAGTTGTTCGGTGTTTCTTCACCGCACGACATTGCCCGCATTCGGGCTCACGCACTTGGCGGCGAGCGCAGAGATCGACGGTGGACCGCACGAGAAGGCGCCAAGACGGCGGATATTTTGGCGACTTTCGAGGCGCACCGCCTCAAAGAAGCAGACTAGTTATGTACCTCCACCGCCTTGAGAGCAGTCGTGGCTCGAGGTTCAGATTTCGAGAGCAGGGTGTTAACCACTGAAGCCACCCCTACCTCAGTGACCATTGTGGTAGACTCCATTTTGGAGAGTGTCGTGCTAGATCGGGAGTTTGTTTTGCATGCGGCAGCAGGCCATTTTGCGGAACTGTCAGACCAAGGGTAGCACGGATGTTACGACTCACCACGGATCGGTGGTGGTTCATCGCCTTCTACATTACGCCTGCAGCAGGCGTGCCTATGATTAGAGTGGGCGGTTGATTCGGTATATCCTTAACCCTCTAGAGTTTTGGTATGCTTGTTTTAATGATCTCATTATTGTGTGCTATGACGGATAGCGTTGTGATATTATGAGTTAGAATACATGGTAAGTGTGAACCTTAAACTATGTCACGACCGAGACCTTGGTAAGGTCGTCTTGAGTTAAAGATTTATTTTATGTTTGACCACTCATCCAGTAGTAGTATACGTGGGATTTATTTGTGTGATAAGTTCGTGGGTAGTGTGAGATGGAAGTGGTAGCTTTCGTGATGGAATTAGTAAGATTGTTCGGATCGGGAACAAGAGTTTGGCGCGTTGGGTCGGGTTGAGGACCATTTGCGGTCAACGTGAGCCCGGATTGAGGTGGGTCGGCTCGGTGGTCCCGCAGAGGTAGGGTCACCAGGTGTTAGGCCCAAGTTTAGATGACCATCGTATGAGTTGGTGGATATGTTCGACCGTGTGGATCGTGGAGGCCGGAACGGCCTTAGAGAAGATCGAAGTTAGTCGATGACCAAGCTCGAGGTAGTGACTCGAGGTTGGGAAGCGAGCGTTGATGTAAGTGTGGTACGGATACTAGAACGAGTTCGAGTGTTCGTGACGAGTTCTACGAGAAAGGGGAGAGGTGAACGTGTGTTTTTGTGGCCAGGTGTGGCATGATTGTTTTCGTACGTATAGCAGTGAAGACTATACTGACGCCTGATTTGTTTTGAGACTGAAGGAACATTCGGACGAATGTTTCTAAGGAAGAATGTTATACCGTATTTCCGCAGTATGCACGTGAGGCGTGCGTATTAAATTTTTGCCTTAAGAATTGGCTTGGTTCGAAATTTGGGCACAAGTGCGAATAGAGTCGTTTCGACGAAACGTTTCCACTTTTCAGAGAGAAAATTCCGCTATGTCATTTATAATTTTGCGGATTTTTCCGAGAGGCGAAACATTTTGGACCAACGGGAGGGTGACATGTGTCACCTCGCATTGAAGGCTTGACGCAAACATGGCATGTCTTGGACGATTTTGGTCCACTTTAGTTGGTAGGATATTTTGTGCAAGTTGTGTGGTAGATGGATAAGGTAGCACATGGCTAAATCTTGCCTTACACTTGCATGCACTTGTCTTCATCTCGCCATTGGTTGGCCTTCACTTGACCTATAAATACCCCATTAGTTGATGAGTTCTTTCATCCACAAATTGCCTAAGTCTTGAAAACCCTCTCCCTCCTCTTGAGAATTCTCGCCCTAGCCCTCCCTTTCCCTCGCCGAGAGCCACCCCTCCTCATGGTGTTTTTCTGGGTAAATTGCCCCTGCCTAGTTGTCTCGTATAAATACCCCCTTTGTGGTATAGAAATACTCTCCAAAGTATTGTTGTAATGTCCAAATACCTTGGCCCAAATACCTTGTAGTATTCCCAGGGTTACACTTATAAAAGCCTAAAATACGATTATACTTTCCTTTAGCCACTAAACTAAACCACAAAGAAATCTTCATAGTTGTCAAGTCTTAAGAGAAGTTGGTTAGAACTTAAGGGTTGTTTGAGCGGATTGGAGCACTCGAGTAGGAGCTAAACCTTGCTCGGGAGCTTACATTAAACTCGGATAATTTTGGGCTTATCGAGGTAAATATCTTGTCCTATTGTAATTGGAAATTACATAAGTGTTGAATATATAGTTGTTGTGTACTATATATAGAATCAACTTAAGATCGTGGCAATGTCTTTTGACTTAAGCTGAAGAATTAAGAATGAATCAATCAGAATTACATAGGTGTGACATGAGACTTGTGTAGTAGTACCGTGAGTAGAATTGTACAGTTAGGGTTAGATGTATAACCCCCGGTTGGCTTGATGGCTAGGCCTCGATAGAGGAGATTAACGCTGCATGGGGGAGGTCTCGAATTTTCTCAGAGAATATTCTACGTTGTGGTGCAGATGTTAACAAGCGCCTTGTGGCCTTATAGGTTGAAGTCCTACGTGTGGCGCGATTTACTTGGCTTAAGGAGTAGCCGACTGTTGAGCGTTTTGCTATTAGTCGATACTGGTCGCGAGGTATGTGAACCTCTTCTATCTCTTCAGCGTGATATGTGTGAACTATGTAGTACGGTAGACGCATACGTGCTAAATGTATTTGATTGGTTTAAAACATAAAAGTGTTATAACGGCTTTATGGGAAGTCGATTATAATAGCTTTATGTGGATAAGCAAGTACTGTGGTTTTTAAAAGGTAAGCTGTTTTGAATAATAACCGCTTGTTATAATAAAGAACTTGATGTATTTCAAAAGATTTATAAATCGTTTTGAAGGAAGAGTAACACTTAGTTTTAAAGGTTTTAAAAGAGTTATACTAGCTTTATGGGAGTTAGGTATAATGTCTTAAGAGAGGTAAAGAAAATGGTTTACTAATGTTAGAAGTTAAGAGACTTGATCTTATAAGATAAGAGACTTAACTTATTTGTTTTAATGTGAATGTTTGGGTGAAACCTCATTCGTGAGTAATGAGTACTTGGTTTTATCTAAAGGATAATGTTTACCGATTTGAAATCAGAATGTATCGGCACCACCGCTGCGTTAATAAAGGAAAATGTATTAAATAATGATGAATTGTATTAAAACCAAGTGAAACCTCCATCTGCATAGAAACTAAGATGAGACAAAATGATATACATTTTCTAGATCATGGTCATTGTAATAAGAATGTTGTAAACAAGAATAACCTACTCGTGTAAGACATATATTACTCAATTGTTCTAAAAAGGAATCAAGTGATTAAGTTTATGAACTATGAAACCATTTGAAAATGAGAAGCTTGAGTAATTGAAACTAGGCAAACTGGAATTTAGGAAAAGAATATTGTTACTTGACTTTGAAAAGGAATGTGGGTTGGTCGTTCTAATACTACTGCATCGGTGACTTTTATAAAAGTAATGGATCTCTTTAAAAGAACTTAACGTATGTAGTACTGGGGTTAAAACCCGACTTTGGCATAAAATGAAAGTACTTTGAGTTGTGTGATACTTGTTTATGCTTGTTGTTGTGAAACTAGCCTATGCTTGTTATTGTGGAAACGTGCCTATGCTTGTTGTGATAGCCTTTGTTGTGCAAAACGTTGTATTTACGTGTTATCGCGTCTCGATGGAGGTCGGTTGATGGTTGAGAACTTACTTGGACGTGTTCGCATTGACGAGAAATTCCACCGCACGCCCACGCTGATAGTATTATTGTTATTAATCGCTTGACATCGCGACCACGATGCGTGGCACGCGGGTATGTTCCATTTTGATTATCTTGTGATTTCTTTTGGACATACCGACGCCCGTCGTAAGCGCACGAGTATCGCCCATTTGGAATCATCCTATTGTTTCCTTTGGACATCTCGACCGACGCGTAGCGCACGCAGTATCGTCCATTTGGAATGTTGCCTTATTGTTTCTTTGGACATACCGACGACGCGTAGCGCACGCGAGTATCGTCCATTTGGATTGTTATCTTGTTTATTATTGTTGCATCATGGACATGTCTACACCGTCGCGATTCTCGGCACGCGCATGACGCGAACATGATGGATGTTGGGCGTGAGACCCATAGTTATATTTGAGTGGTGACTTTGAGGCGCGAGTCACCGACTTGATCGCTTCTATGTTGCGAATCAGTAGTTTGGTTATCATACATGTCTCTCGCTTTATATAGACTAGTATGATTTCATTCTGATTTTACGCTTCACATACTTGGTACTGTTGCCAGATCGACCTCCTTCGGGGCCGCGTCACGCCGCAGTAAAGGTACATCGATCGCCGATCCCCGCCATAGGATCACATTCAGCGTGGGAAGCTCCGTTTCTCGAGGCTTATCTTATTAGTATGTGTTCCCCGAGTTGCAGAGTTCTTGTACATCTGGGGTATGGCGGGCCCCGTCCCGCCATAGTTGTTGTAAATCTTAAGGTCCGTAGAATGCCGTGCGGGGTTTGTAAAAAGGATAAGCGTTCGGGTATTTATGTATGTATGTTGAAGGCAAATCGTTGCTGGCCTGTTTATTTATCATGTCTCTCATTTCATGTTTAAAGTTTTTATTTCCGCTGGTTTTCTACGATGTTGTATCGCTAGGAGTGCCCGGGTAAGGCACCGCGACGGCCCGGTTCGGGCGTTCTGATGCTTCCACTATATTGATCCTTTGGGACATATCGACACGTTGGGTAGCCCACGGTATGCTTCCATTGTGAGTGTTATCTTAACCGGTTTGACATACCGACACGTTGGGTAGCCCACAAGTACGCGTCCACAGTGAGTATTATCTTGTTATTGGTTGGGACATCTCGACACGTTGGGTAGCCCACAAGTATCGTCCAGTGAGTATTATGCAGGTATTTGTTTGACATACCGACACGTTGGGTAGCCGTATGCGTCCACAATGGAGTATTATCTTGTTATTGTCAGACATACCGACACGTTGGGTAGCCAGTATGCGCGCCCACGAGTACTATCTTGTTATTGGGTTGGACATACCGACACGTTGGGTAGCCCACAGTATCGTCCACTTTGAGTAATGATCTTTGGGCGTGAGTCCACGACTTGATGTGATTTGATTTGATCGAATCAGGTATATCGTGGTGTCTTGTAGTTTGGTTATCATACATATCTCCTTTTCCTTATAGACTATTATGATTTCATTTACGATTTTTCTGCTTTCGCATACCTACACAAATGCTGCGACTTCGCCCGATTTGCGCTCACGCCGCAGTTGAGATACATCGCTTGTTGATCCGCACTTTGGATGTTGTTCCTCGAAAGCTCCATTCCTTCGGAGACTTTGTCATTTGGTACGGTTCCAAGTTGCAGAACTTTTGTACATTCGGGGTATGGCGGGCCCCGTCCGTCGAGATGTTATAAAAATTTAGAAGTGCAGAAAATCTTGATGTGGCAAGGGATTGTAATCGTCGTGTTAGTTATTTTGGTAAGGTAACCGTTTGGTTAGCCTGTTTTCTCTTTTCTTTTGTTATCATGTATGAGTTTTAATTTCCGCTGATTTTCTCTGATGTTGTTTGACTACTTGGGTGCCCGGGTAAGGCACCAGTCGCGGGCCCGGTTTCGGGTCGTGACATGTATGTACGTGGTATTTTTGGATCTAGTTTTCCTAATGTTGCAAGAATAAAAGGGTCATAAGTTCTCTAAAATGGAATGTTGTTATAATAGCTTTATGGGAAGTTGTTATGACGACTTAAGAAGAAGTGAAAAGATGATTTAAAAATGTTACGTAAGGAAAATCACACCGAGCCTACAAATGGGCCGGATTACGTTATTAAATACACCGAGCCTACAAATGGGTGATTACGTTATGAAATACAGAGCCTACAAATAGGCGGATTACGTTATGAGATACACCGAGCCTACACATAGCCGAATTACGCCATATTACCCCGAGCCTACATAGGCGTTACGTCATCTTACACCGAGCTCCACAAGGGCGGATTATGCTACATGATTCCACAAGACAAGAGCTCCACAGCGGCCGGATTATGCTACATGATTCCACAAGACACCAAGCCCCGCGCGGGCGGATTATGTCACATGATTCATTAGTACAATGTCCCGCAAATGGGCCGGATTACGTTATCACGTATGAATAATCAAGGTTAACTTCCAAATAAGAAGCCCCTCCATAAAGGGTCGGATTATGTTATGTAATGTATGTAAGTTATGTGGAAAAACTTGATTAAATTCTTAAGTATGTATGTAAGAATATGATGTTAATTCTTATTGAAAGAAGGAAAGGAACGGTTAATATACGATTGATTTCAGGAGTTAAATGGCATTCTTTTATACGGTTATGTTTTGGTTGTTGCACTTTATTTCTGTTCCATACTCTCGTTGTAATCGACTTCTTCGGGCCGAGCTGCGTTCATGCCCGCAGTGTTAGGTACATAGGTTGGTGATCCTTGCTCTTAGGATCTGCTCGATTTTGGGAAGCTCCATTCACTCCGAGGCTTATCTTTTAGTACGGTTCCCGATGTTGTAAATTTATGTACATTCAGGGACGGCGGCCCCGTCCCGCCACGCTTGTAATTTAGAGGTCCAGTCATATGTTGTGGGTCGGTTTGTAAAAAAGGGATATAATCGCTGTTGATTATGTATAAGTATATGTGTCGTGAGGTAGCCTATCGGCTAACACATTGTTTAAATTCGTTATTTTATTTTATAAGTTTCATGTATGTTCTGATTATCTCGATGTATACTGTAGGGTGCCTAGGGCACAGGGGCACGATTCGGTGGGTCGTGACAAGTCTCTGGATAAGCTTCACATCCACAACTGGCTTGAATCAAGTCCGCCAACCAACTGAACCTCGCCCACGTCGAACCAACCAATCAACGACCTACACTTCCGCCCATACCAAGCCTCATATGGCATCATCTGAATGCTAGAATGGTCGCTGTTGTTATAAGAAAACTCAACCAGCGGCAAAGGATCCTCCCATACCCTCAAATCAATAACACGGCCCGCAAAGATATCCTCGTTGCGATAGTACGCCTCGCTCGCCTGGCCGGTCGAGGAGGATGAAGCGATCAGACTCACCAGTGTCCTAACCCTTCGGAAAGACCTCCGGAGTTAGTCAGAACCAGGCTCCTCATGCGATATAATCGATATAGGTACTCCGTGCAGTCTCATAATCTCCCTGATATACAATCTGGCATAATCCTCCGCCGAATACGTAGTCCTGACTGGAAGAAAGTGAGCTGATTTTGTCAGCCTGTCGACAATAACCCATATGGAATCATACTTCCTCTGAGTACGAGGTAACCCTGTAACAAAATCCATGTTGATCACCTCCCACTTCCATGTCGGAATATCAATAGCCTGCAATAGCCCACCGGACTTCTGGTGCTCAACCTTGAACTGCTGACAATTAGCACACTGAACAACAAAACCTGCCACGTCCCTCTTCAGGCCATCCCATCAATACATACATCTGAGGTCATGGTACATCTTAGTCGACCCCGAATGAATATAGTAACGAGCATTGTGCGCCTCACATCTGGCGGCGAAGTCTGCAACATCTGAACACACACCGCCTCAAATCTTAGCACCCAATCAGGCGCTACCTCAAACAGACTCTTCTCGTCTCGAAGATCCGTGTCTCGATACCGTATCATAACTTGGTCCTCATACTGTCGCCTCTTCACCTCATCAACGATGGAAGACTTGGCAATCTCACGAACCCGTACCCCACTATCATCGATATCGACCAATCGAACCCCAAGGCTCGCTAGCTGATGAATCTGACGGACCATGTCCTGTCTGTCTAGTTGTACCTCTGACATACTTCCCATCGATCTACGACTCAAAGCATCTGCAACCACATTGGCTTTTCCCGGATGGTATAGGATATCAACATCATAATCCTTTAACAACTCTAACCACCGTCTCTGCCGCAAGTTCAACTCCCTCTGTCTGAAGATGTACTGGTGGCTCTTGTGGTCTGTATAAATATCCACATGAACCCCGTATAAATAATGTCTCCAAATCTTCAAGGCATGAATAACTGCGGCCAACTCTAAGTCGTGAGTAGGGTAATTCCTCTCATGCTTCCGTAGCTGCCGGGAAGCATAGGCTATTACCTTGTCGTGCTGCATCAATACGCACACTAGCCCGATACCCGAGGCATCACAATAAATCACGTAGCCCTCTAACCCCTCGGGAAGAGTAAGAACTGGAGTCGTCGTCAACTTTTCCTTGATGAATCGGAAGCCCTTCTCACAAGCTTCGTCCATCGGAACTTAGCCGCTTCTCGAGTCACCCTAGTCAATGGTGCTGATATCGAATCAAACTGCTCCACAAACCTACGATATTAACATGCCACTCTAAGAAATCGCGCACTCCGGAGTAGTAGGTCTCGGCCAAGACTTGACCGCCTCAATCTTTGCCGTATCAACCTGAACACCATCAGCCCCAATAATGTTCCCCAAGAATGCCACTGAGGCCAACCAAAACTCACACTTGGAGAACTTGGCAAACAACTGCCGGCTCCGGAGGACCCCAAGTACCGTCCTCAAGTGATCTACATGCCTCGCTCTGGCGCTAATAAACCAGGATGTCATCAATGAATACTATAACAAATGTATCCAAAATGGCTTGAACACGGTTCATCAAATCCATAAATCTTCTTTGGGGCGTTGGTCAAACCGAAGACATCACCACGAACTCATAGTGCCCATACCAGGGTACTTGTTATACCGTATTTCCGCAGTATGCGTGAGGCGCACGTATAAAAGTTTAAGCCTTAAGTTAGGCAAGATTCGAAATTTGTACACAACCCGGAAAAGAATCGTTTTCCGGCGAAACGTTTTACAAACTTTGCGAAGGAAAATTCGCTATGTCATTTATAATTTTGCGGATTTTTAGAGGCGAAATATTTTGGACCAACGGGAGGGTGACATGTGTCACCCTCAAAGTGGATAGCATTGTGGGCGTCTTCTTGGACGATTTGGGGTCAAAGGGGTTGGTAGGATATTTTGTGATATTTTGGTGGTAGATGGATAAGGTGTACTTGGGTAAATCTTGGCCTTACACTTGCTTAGCACTTGGCTTCATCTGGCCATTGGTTGGCCTATAAATACCCTCTAAGTTGAAGACTTTCTTCATCCAAACTTGAGCATTTCTCTAAGTCTCAACCTACCTCTCTCTTGTGAGTTTTCCAACCCTCTCCTCCTGGTTGTGCTAGCCAAACCCCTTTGTGAGGCCCTCGCGAGAAACCCCACTACCTAGTTCACGTAAAGTACCCCTTGCCTAGTTGGTTTGAAATACACCCCCTTTGTGGTATAGAAATACTTCCAAGTATTGTTATAATGCCAAAATACTCTAGCCCAAAACCTTTGTAGTATTTCCAAGTACCCTCTATACGAAAAGCCCGGAAAATACTATTATACTTCCTTTAGCCACTAAACGAAACCCTAAGGAAAACCTTCATAGTCGGTTGACGTGTTAAGTAGAAGTTAGTAGAACTTCTAAGGGTTGTTGGAGCGGTTGGAGCACGGAGTAGGAGCTAAACGTTGCTCAGGATCGACTTTAAACTTGGATAATTTTGGGCTTACCGAGGTAAATAATCCTATCCTTCTATTGTAATTGGAAATTACATACTGTAGTTGTATAGAAATGAATATAAGATTCATAGAAGAGATTTGAACTGTAATAGAAGGATATTACAGATAAGACTTGAACTGAAATCACATCAGAAGAATATTTAAGTAGAAGATTAAACTGTACTTACATAGGACTGTATTTACAGTAGACTTATAACCTTATTGGTTGACTGTTCTGCGAGTAGCATGTACTACTTGGAAGGTGGACAAGGCTAGCCGGATTATAGCCGTGAGCGTTTTGCTTATAGTCGATAATCGTCGCGGTATGTGATTCTTCCTATACTCTTGAGCATGATATTTTAAAAGAATATATATATAGTACTGGGACGTCGTGTTAAACCGAACGTAGTTATACGGCAATGTCTTTTGACTTAAGCACAATAATAAGAAATCTTGAAGTATTTCAAAAGAATTAAGAAACCTTTTGAAAGAAGAGTAATGCTTGGTTTTGAAAACATAAGAGTTATACTAGCTTTATGGGAAGTTAGGTATAACGTCTTAAGAGAGATAAAGAGAATGGTTTACTGATCTTAAAAGATAAGAGACTTGACTTAAATGAATTAATATAAATTTTGTGTGAAACCTCATTCGTGAGTAATGAGTACTTGGTTTTAAAAGGAATAATGTTTCACGATTTTGGAAATCGGAATAAGTATCGAACAAACCACAATAGCCTTAATAAAGGGAAATGTATTGACTAATAAAGTATTATTAAAACCAAAGAGAAACCTCCATCTCAGAAGCTAATGTGACGCCCAAACCCGGTTCACATCGTGCCTTACCGGCACCCTAGTGATACAACATCGAGAGAAACCGCGGAAATAAAAACTTTACACATGAAATGAGAGACATAAATAAATAAGCAGGCCAACCCAACCGTTGCCTTCGATATATACATAAAACCGAACAGCTTATCCTTTTACAAACCACGCCACAACACAGGCATGCACTTAAGATATACAACAACTATGACGGACAGGCCCCGCCATACCCCTGAATGTACAAGTACCTACAATGACAGGGGACTAGACCAACAGATAAGCCTCCGGAGGAACGGAGCTTCCCAACGCTGAACTGCGATCCTAAGAGCGAGGATCAACCAACTGGTGTACCTCTACTGCAGATGAACGCACTTTCAAGCGAGGTCGCACAACAGTACCAAGTATGTGAAATGAAAATATCGTAATGAAATCACATTTCATCATTTTATAAAACCATTTCGCAATAAGTAAACAAGATTATGTCAAGTGGGACGATATCCCGAATAATCACTCACACATAATTATGGGTCTCACGCCCATAATACCACTCGTGCGTGGAACTCATTCCTCACCGCCAAGCGTTACATGATGTAAAACAACACCCATATGTGAACTGAACACTAGATCCCGCTGGCTATCAAAACCGATCGGGCGAAGTAGAATAGCCAACTACCACCCAAAAGCTAGTCATATCCCATCACGCAAGGTACGAAGCCAACTACTACCCAAAAGCTAGCCACGAACCGCCGAGGCAAGTATCTTAAGCTAACGCATAACAGCCTACCGTCTCACAAGATATGGCCGAGGCAAGTATCTTAAGCTATCTACCGGAGGCTACCAGACACGAGAAAATGACGAACAAGTATCTAAAGTGCCTCAACCACACGCATAAACCAAGCCCGTGATCGCCGTCACCGCGCAAGCTTCGTGGATTAGCGGTCCGTGGACTAACAACAACCTCACACGACCGCATGCCGATCTTACTCGGAAGTCACGGCCATGAAACCATCCTATCGA
The DNA here is from genome assembly GCA_029844215.1 of Przewalskia tangutica. Lineage (NCBI taxonomy): Eukaryota > Viridiplantae > Streptophyta > Magnoliopsida > Solanales > Solanaceae > Przewalskia > Przewalskia tangutica. The sequence continues at coordinate 127,338 of JAQGDG010000315.1, read as the reverse complement.
CGCACGCCCGGAACATCCATCACGCCGATGTCCCAAGGAAATAAATCGATAGCCGCCTCCCAGAGTCACGGCGATGCGAAACAACGGTCCAATACTCAAAGTGGACGATACTCGTGGACCACCCAACGCCGGTATGTCGATCAATCAATCGATAGCTTACCCTCCTGCAGAGTCACGAAGACATCAACAAAACACTTGCACATCAAAGACTATCACAACAAGCATAGGCAAGTTTAACATACATTCATTTTAATCAACCATCGGGTTTCAAACCCAAAATACTACATACTTTCCTTCTTTCAAAAGACCTCTTTCTATGTAAAGCCACATGATACTAATACTGTAGTATATAAAGAAAACACGTTTTACTTTTAAAACCAAATTACTTCACCTTAAAAATCTTTACAAGGCTTTTAAAATCAAGTACTCTATACTTTATAAACCAAGTGCTTTTCTTTTAGAACAAGATCAAGTATACTTTTTAAAACCCAATTAACTTACTCTTTTCAAAACAAGTAACCTATACTTAAAGTTACTTCTCCTTCCGAAAACAAGTCGTTATAAGTCAAGCCTCTTATCTTTCAAGATCAAGTCTCTTAACTTTCATCTTCATAAAGTCGTTATAACTAACTTCCCATAAAGCCATTATAACACTTTATGTTTTAAAACAAACAAAAATCGCTTTCACACACGCACGCCTACCGTACTATATAGTTCACAACAATCATGCTCAAGAGTATAGGAAGAATCACATACCTTTAGCTTAAACCACAAGCCAAGTCAAGTATGTCACGCGTAGAAAGATCCTTTATAACAACCACAATATATAAATCAACTTCTAGCACTCTCGTAGAATATTCTAAACACAAGATTCCTTATTCTACGTAAATTTCGCAAAGACCTCCCCGCTATCACATAAATCTCCTCCTACCGTGCCCGCTACTGTGCCAACAACTCGAGGGATTACACGCCTAACCTGACGTGTTCAAATATCTTCACAAAAATACTTACACAAGTCTACTGTAAATGCAGTCAATGTAAATACAATCCAACTTTATAATCATCCTTCGAATATAATATACTCAAGTATAACTACTACAATATGTAATATCCAATTACAATAGGGACATAGATCATTACCTCGATAAGCCCAAAATTATCCAAGTTATAAGTGATCCCGAGCAACGTTTAGCTCCAATCCTTACGCTCAACCCGCTCCAAGCGACCCTAGAAGTTTCTAAACAACTTCTAAATACTTCCACCAAGCTAGGAAGATTTTTCTAGGGTTTCGTTTACGGCTATTGAATAAAGTAGTATTTCCTGCTCCTAGTATTGAAATAACTTTGGAATACTACTAGGATACTAGGCCAAGGTATTTGGGATTATACAACAATACACCAAGTATTTCTACACAAGAGGGGAGGGACGAAATCTACACAAAGGAGGGAAACATTTGCTTTGGGAAAGCTTTCAAGTGAGGATGATTTACTTCTTCAACTTGGGGGTTTATATAGAGGATTCAGGCCAAGATCAAGGTAAGTGTAGGGTCAAGATTGGGCCATGTGTGTGTGGGTCCCACCACACCACATGGCCAACGAAAAGGGCCAAGTGGCTTGCCACTTGTCAACCCATTCGGCGAGGGACAGTGGCTGGCAGCCACTTGTCCCACCATTTCGCCAAGTGCCACATGGGGTGACACGTGTCGCCCCGACTGCCCAAAATATTTCGTCTTCCAAAATATCCAAAATAAAATCTCAAAACAAAGCTGGCCCCACAAAGTAAATTTCTCCCGTGGGTCCCACGTGACCATTTCGAAAATAAAACCTCAAAATTCTAATATAATCCAAGAAGTCCAAATACCAAATCGGGAATCCAATTCCCATTAACGAACCTTTTTCTTCACAAAACCGAACTTTTCCGTTTAAAAATCACATCTTCCTTTCTTTCCAAAATTTCGCCGTATTCTCGCACGCACGCCCTCACATACATACTCGGAACTACGGGTATAACATTCTTCCTTAGAAACATTCGTCCGAATGTTCCTTCTAAGTCTCCAAACGAGCGTGTCTTGGTATAGTCTTCACTACTATACTTACGAAACCAATCACGCCATCAACGGCCATAGTAACATACAAATCCAAGCTAACGAGGAAATCATTTCTAATCTCACAATAGCTCCTACTAGCTTCAATTTACTCTAAGGCCTATCTCCGCCTTCACGATCCGATTCTGGTCGAACGATCCACGAACTCATCGATGGTTACCTAAACTCGCCTAGCACCGTGATTCTACCACCCTACGACCACCTCGAACCGACCCACCTCATTCGGGCCGCGTTGACCCGCGACTTGGCCTCAACGACCCGCTATCGCGCCTAAACTCTCTCGTTCCCCTGATCCGAACAATCTTACTAATTCACGCCATGAAAGCTACCACTTCCATCTTACACTACCCATGGAATTATCACACCAACATAATGCTATCGAACATAATAATTAAAAATATACTTATCATAATACAAATGCATACTAGTCTCTTAGAGGTCAAGGATATACGATATCACAAAAACAAATAGGCGATTTCAAGGACCGCTTATAATCGAACTTCCACCACGACCGCCCGCCTCACAGATATATGAACACCCCGCCTAGCTATCAAGGCGAAGAACCCGCAATGATCCCGGGCCGAGTCTCAACATCCGCGCCACCTGGGTAGGACAATTTCGCAAAATGGCCCCGCCACATGTAAAACAAGTCCTTCGACACTCCGAATGGGTTTACTACACCGGTTACACTTAGGTCGGGTGGCTTCCTCGCCAAGACTCCCAACTCCCCGAAAACTCGAACCTCGAGCCACGACCGCTTCCCGAATACTCGAGGCCTCAAGGCGTAGAGGACCACTGCATCGGGCGGCGCGTATAACTAGTTCGCTACGGCGGTCCGCCTTGAAAGTTACCAGCGACCCCGCCGCCCCGCCCTTCTGGCGATATTGTCAATCCGTCGGCCTTCTCCGCACTCACACCTCAGTGCATGAGCTGCGTGCGGGCGATGTCCATGCCGGTGGCGATACACCAACAAGACTCGCCAAGTAGTCATCAAGCCCCTGCGGACGTGGCGGCACTCGCCCTCCATATTAGCTACTAACGCAGGACATATCGAGCCAACGAGTCGAACTCTACGTTGTACTCCCGAATCAGGCCCTCCTCGTCTCAAAGACGTAAACTCGCTGCCCGCGCCTCCTCATTCGGGCGGCAAGAAATGGCCGAGAAATGCCTCCGAGAACTCGCCCCAAACACCGGGCGCATGCTCTCGACAGCTCCCATGAATCAAAACCGATCGCGGTATCACGCACCGATGCGAACCGAAAATCACGGACTCGTCTCAAGCCTTGATCACTCGCACGATCCTTCAGAATCGACGGATGAACTCCTGCGATCATCTCGTGCCTCACCGTAACTCGCGATACAACTCAGAAAATCCCGTAGCCTCAAACTATCCGATCTGGGATGAACTACGGGGGCTACCGAATCGAATCGCCAGATCCGGCCTCTCTCGTGTTCGCCACGATCCCGCCAAGAATCGCCATCTCCTTGTAACCCATCTCTCTCGCTTCCGGCCGTGGGATCGGAGGCTCGTGTATCGTGGTCTCGCAGCCACCGCTGCGCTCTAACCTCTGGGCCGGGCGGCGCCGCAAAACTCGCCTCAAGAACTATCTCGGTGTAATGACCGCTCGCGCTCGTACTTCTCTGTGTCCCACTAGCGCCTCCTACGGCTGCCTTGCCCTTCGGGCGGGTTGCTCTTGCGGAGGCATAATCGCGTAAAAGAACACGTCAGAAGGAGTCCAACTTACAACATCGCTCTAAGGCACGATCTCGAGTGAGAAGAATAGAAACCAATCCTAAATGTCCTGCAGCCTCCTGATTATAGATGTGGTGCACAACACACCGATAATCAAGACTCTACTAGACACGGTTCAGAGACACTTTCCGAGGATTAATCGCTCGATACCACTTGTGACGCCCAAACTCCGGCCCACATCGTGCCTTACCCGGCACCCTAGTGATACAACATCGAGAAAACCGGAAATAAAAACTTTACACATGAAATGAGAGACATAAATAAATAAACAAAGCAACCCAACTGCCTTCAAAGATATATACATAAAACCCAACAGTTATCCTTTTACAAACCCCGCCACAACAAGGACATGCACTTAAGATATACAACAACTATGACGGACAGGGCCCGCCATACCACAATGTACAAGTACCTACAATGACAGGGACTATACCAAAAGATAAGCCTCGGAGGAACTGAGCTTCAACGCCGAATCGCGATCCTATGAGCGAGGATCAACCAACTGTGTACCTCTACCTGCGGCATGAACGCAGCCCCTCGAAGGAGGTCAGTACAACAGGTACCAAGTATGTGAAACTGAAAATACTGTAATGAAATCACATTTCATCATTTTATAAAACCATTTCGCAATAAGTAAACAGTTATGTCAAGTAATGGGCAGGACGATATCCCGAATAATCACTCACACATAATTATGGGTCTCACGCCCATAATACCACTGCGCCGTGGAACTCATTCTCACCGCCAGCATACGATGTAAAACAACACCCATATGTGAACTCGAACACTAGATCCCGCTGCGTCATCAAAACCGTCGGGCAAGTAGAATAGCCAACTACTACCCAAAAGCTAGTCATATCCCATCACTGCAAGGTACTAAGCCAACTACTACCCAAAAGCTAGCCACGCAATCGCCGAGGCAAGTATCTTAAGCTAACGCATGATAGCCTACCGTCTCACAAGATATGACCGAGGCAAGTATCTTAAGCTATCTACCGAGGCTACCAGACACGAGAAAATGACCGTAACAAGTATCTAAAGTGTGCGCTCGAACCACACGCATAAACCAAGCCCGTGATCGCCGTCACCGCGCAAGCTTCATGGATTAGCGGTCCGTGGACTAACAAATCAACCTCACAATGACCGCATGCCCCAAGATCTTACTCGGAAGTCATGGCCATGAAACCATCCTATCGACGCGTGCCCGTGGAACATCCATCACGCCAAGATGTCCTAAGGAAATAAATCGATAGCCGCCCTCCCAGAGTCGCGACGATGCGAAACAACCACCAATACTCAAAGTGGACGATACCGCGACCACCCAACGCCGTGATGTCCAAATAATCAATCGATAGCCGCCCTCCGAGAGTCGCGGCATCATCACATCAACAAAACACTTGCACATCAAAGACTATCACAACAAGCATAGGCAAGTTTAACATACATTCATTTTAATCAACCATCGGTTTCAAACCCAAAATACTACATACTTTCCTTCTTTCAAAAGACCTCTTCTATGTAAAGCCATGATACTAATACTGTAGTATATAAAGAAAACACGCTTTACTTTTAAAACCAAATTACTTCACCTTCGTAAAAATCTTTACAAGGCTTTTAAAATCAAGTACTACATACTTTATAAACCAAGTGCTTTTCTTTTAGAACAAGATCAAGTATACTCTTTTAAAACCCAATTAACTTACTCTTTTCAAAACAAGTAACCTATACTTAAATCAAGTTACTTCTCCTTTTCCAAAACAAGTCGTTATAAGTCAAGCCTCTTATCTTTCAAGATCAAGTCTCTTAACTTTCATCTTCATAAAGTCGTTATAACTAACTTCCCATAAAGCCATTATAACACTTTATGTTTTAAAACAAACAAAAATCGTTTCACACACGCACGCCTACCGTACTATATAGTTCACAACAATCATGCTCAAGAGTATAGGAAGAATCACATACCTTTAGCTTAAACCACAAGCCAAGTCAAGTATGCCGCGTGAAAGATCCACCTATAACAACCACAATATATAAATCAACTTCTAGCACTCTCCGTAGAATATTCTAAACACAAGATTCCTTATTCTACGAAATTTAGCAAAGACCTCCCCGCTATCACATAAATCTCCTCCTTACTGGCCCGCTACTGTGCCAACAACTCCCGAGGATTACACGCCTAACCTGACGTGTTCAAATATCTTCACAAAAATACTTACACAAGTCACTGTAAATACATCCAATGTAAATACGATCAATCCTTTATAATCATCCTTCGAATATAATATACTCAAGTATAACTACTACAATATGTAATATCCAATTACACAGGGGACATAGATCATTACCTCGATAAGCCCAAAAATTATCCAAGTTATAAGTCGATCACGAGCAACGTTTAGCTCCAATCCTTACGCTCCAACCCGCTCCAAGCGACCTTAGAAGTTTCTAAACAACTTCTAAATACTTCCACCAAGCTAGGAAGATTTTTCTAGGGTTTCGCTTACTGGCTTATGGAATAAAGTAGTATTTAGAGACTGCCCTAGTATTGAAATAACTTTGGAATACTACTAGGATACTAGGCCAAGGTATTTGGGATTATACAACAATACACCAAGTATTTCTACACAAGAGGGGAGGGGACGAAATCTACACAAAGGAGGGAAAACATTTGCTTGGAAAGCTTTCTGAGGGATGATTTACTTCTTCAACTTAAGGGGTTTATATAGAGGATTGAGGGCCAAGATCAAGGTAAGTGTAGGTCAAGATTGGGCCATGTGTGTGTGGGTCCCACCACACCACATGGCCAACGAAAACAGTGCAGTGGCTTGCCACTTGTCAACCCATTCGACAAGCGGACAGCTGCAAGCCACTGTCCACCATTTCGCCAAGTGCCACATGGGGTGACACGTGTCGCCCCGAGGCAAATCAAAATATTTCGTCTTCCTAAAATATCCAAAATACCGGAAATCTCAAAACAAAGCGCCCCACAAAACCGTAAATTTCTCCCGTGGGTCCCACGTGACCATTTCAAAATAAAACCTCAAAATTCTAATATAATCCAAGAAGTCCAAATACCAAACGGGAATCCAATTCCATTAACGAACCTTTTCTTCACAAAACCGAACTTTTCCGAAAAATCACATCTTCCTTTCTTTCCAAAATTTTGCAGATTCTCGCAAACGCACGCCCTCACATACATACCACGAACTACTGGGTATAACACTAAGATGAGACAAAATGCTATTACATTTCCTAGATCATGGCTGCTGTAATAAGACTGTTATGAACCAGAATAACCTACTCACACATAAGGCATATGTTTCTCGAATTGTTTTAAAGGATTAAAACTATGAACTACGAAACCTTTCGAAAAATGAGAAACTTGAACATTTGAAATTAGAGCAAACTTGAGCGTTTGGAAAATAATGTTGTTACTTGATTTTACAAAGGAAGTGTTTTAGTTTACTTAACAATGTTAGTCACTCTATTTTTATACTACGGTATCGGGTGACCTTTGTAAAAGAAATGGATCTTTAAAAGGAATTTAACGACGTAGTAATTAGGGTTAAAACCTGACTTTGACATAAAATGAAAGTACCTTGAGTTGTGTATAACATGCATGCTTGTTGTTGTGAAACTTGCCTATGCTTATCGTGATAGCCTTTGTTGCAAGAATTGTGTTTCTATACTACCGCGTCTCGATGGAGCGCTGACTTGTTGAGAACTTACTTGGGCGTGTCGCGGTGACGGAGAATTCCACGCACGCCTCGCTGATAGTGTTATTCCACGGACTAGCTCTCATGAGGTTTTACCGCTCGCCTTGGTATCCGTGGTCGGCTTTCAGACTTGCCCCGCCTCGTGGTGATTCGGCCTTGTACTGTAGTTAGCCCTCGACTTGCCTGCTCATTGTAGGTGACGAAGTCTCGCGGATACCGGTACCGTAGTTAGCCCTCGATTTGCCCCGCCGCCACGTGACCTACTGGTATCCGTAGTCGGCCAGACTTGCCCCGGTCGCCTTCGTGGTTTGGTTGTATAGTATTGTTAGTACGCTTTGGCATCGTGGACTTGGTGTTCATATGTACTCCTCGTATTATTATATCATAGATCGGCAGCGGGCGAAGGTATTCCACGGGCATTGATGCGGCGTGAGACCCATAGTTATATTTAGTGATGACTCGAGGTGAGTCCTCGACTTACATCGCTATTTATCGTGAATCGTAGTTTGGTTATCATACATGTCTCACGCTTTATATAGATCGCTATGATTTCATTTATAGTATTTTTAGTTTCACATACTGCATTTGCATCGACCTCCTTGGCCGCTCACGCCAGTAGAGGTACATCACGCCGATCCTCGCCATAGGATCACATTTCAGCGTATTGAAGCTCGTTCCTTCGAGGCTTATCTTTTGGTATATTACCCGAGTCCGCAGTTCTTGTACATTCAGGTATGGCGGCCCCGTCCGTCATAGTTGTTAAAAAAATCTTGAGGTGCAGCAATCGTAAGTGTGGCGGGTTGTAAGGATTAAGCTTTCGGATGTCGATATATATATATTTATGCAGAAGGAAACCGCTTTTGGTTGACCTATTTTCTTTATCTTGATCCATATCTAATTGTATGTTTAAGTTTTTATTTTCGTTTTTCTCGATGTTGTATCACTAGGTGCGTAGGCACGACCGCCCAGGTTCGGTCGTGACAAAAGTGGTATCGAGCGATTAATCCTCGGAAAGTGTCTACGCATCGCTCTAGTAGTCTTGATTATCGGTGTTGCACACATCTATAATCGTGAGGTCGCAGGACATTTAGGATTGGTTTCCATTCTTCTCATTCCGAGATCGTGCCTTAGAGATGTGTTATAAGTTGACCCTCCGACGCATTTCGTTTTTACCGCTTATGCCTCCGCGCAGGCAACCCGCCCAGATGGGCAAGGCAAGAGGAAACAATGGTAGGATACTGAGAGTACGGGGCGCAGCCCCATTACCCGAGATAGTGCTTCAGACGGCGAGTTTTGCACGCCGCCAACCTCGAGTTAGAGTCGTAGCATGGGCTGCGAGACCACAAGACTGAGCCTCCCACACCGGAGCGTAAGAGATGGGTATGGAGATGGCTTATTGGCCGAGATAGGCAAGGCACGAGGATAAAACGCAGCGATTCCGATCACCGTAGTACCCGTAGTTCACCCGAGCGATAGTTTGAGATCGGACTTTCCGAGTCAGCCCGCCGGTGTTTTATGGATCGAGGCTGAGGATGATCCGCAGGAGTTCATCGATTCTGGACCGTGAGTGATCAAGGCCGAGACCGGCCGCTGGTCTTAGGTTCACATCGCCGCGTGATACCGCGATGATCGGGTTTGATTCGTGGAGCTGTCCCGGGGAGCATGCGCTCCGCCTATCCGAACGAGTTCTCGGAGGCATTTCTTGCGCATTTCTTGCCTCCACGCGGCGAGGGCTCGGGCAAATTCTTGGTGTCGAGGCGAGCGCGCATTTGCTCGGGAGTACGTGGAGTTCGACTCATTGGCTCGTATGTCCCCGCGTTAGTGCATATGCGATCTGAGTGCACCGCCACGACGCTCGATGACCACCGGGCGACTTGTTCGTGTAGCTCTTTCACCGCATGGACATTGCCCGCACGCAGCTATGCACTGATGTGAGGAGCGAGAGGTCGACGGAATGACCAAGATCAGCGAAGAGGGCGAACAGCAGGTCCTTTGATAACTTTGAGGCGACCGCCTCAAACAGACTAGTTATGTACCTCCGCCCGATGCAGTGGTCCTCCACGGCTTTCGGGACCTTCGGATATTCGTGAGCAGTCGGCTCCTGTGTTTCAGATTTTCGCGGGGCAGTGTTGCGGATGAGGTGCCCTTGTCTCAGTGTGGCATTGTGGAAAACTTCATAAGGGAGAGTGTCGTACTAACTTGGAGATTGTTATTCTTGCAGGCCATCTGGCGAGAAGTCCACGTGGGTAGCACCGGTAGGATAGCATGACTACGAGATCGATTGGGTTCTTCACCTTCCATAGCTAGGCAGATGTTCATACACCCAGCCACAGCAGAGTCGTGGAAGTTCGATTAGCGGTCCTTTGAACCGCCTATCTTTTCGTATATCCTTAACCTCTAGAGATTTGTATTTATTGATGTTATGATGATGTGTTTAGTGTTATGTTCGGATAGCTTTGTGCTAAAATGTGATTTAGAAGCACAGTTAGTGAAAAGGGTAAGCACGGGGTGAGAAAATGATGAACCTTAGAATATTACGGTTGAGACCTTAGATGTAAGGCGTCTTGAGTACAAGATTTGCGGGTAATCTTTGTCGAATGTATAAGTATACGTGGAGTAATTGTGGGAAAATTCCTTGGGTGGTGTAAAATGGAAGTGGTAGCTTTATGACCAGATAGTAAGATTGTTCGGATCGAGAACAAGCACTTGCGTTAAGTGGGTCAGCTATTGCGGTCAACCCGTGCCGGTTGGGGTCAGTCGGTTCGAGGTGGTCCCGCAGTGGTAGGATCACGGGTGCTAGGCCCAAGTTTAGATGACCATCGTATGAGTTCGTGGATATGTTCGACCAAAAATCGGTTCGTGAAGGCAGGATGGCCTTAGAGGAAAGTGAAGCTAGTAAGATGACCAAGTTTGAGGTAGTGACTCCAAAGTTTCGGCAATGGCGTTGATCAAGTGTGGTGCGTGTACTGGAAGAGTTCGAGAAGCGGTGCGAAAGCGAAAGTGAACTTGGGCCGAAAGATGGAAGTAATCATTTTTGTGAAATGAATGTGCGAAGGAGTATCCTTTGGACGAAGCGAGAGTTAGTCTTGTTTTGCATCGTCGAGGTGATTCCTCGTTAGCTTGGATTTAAATATTTGCGCGCGTGTTATTACGTGACCGTATGCGGCATTTGCTAGCCGTTAAGCTATGAGGGCTTGATCGTTATCGTGCTTGAGAAGGAACATTCGACGAATGTTTCTAGGGGAGAATGTTATACCGTATTTCGGCAGTAATATGCGTGAGCGTGACGATAAAAGTTTAAGCCTTAAGTTAGGCAAGATTCGAAATTTGTACACAACCCCGAAAAGAATCGTTTCCGATAAACGCTTTACAAACTTTGCGAAGGAAAATTCGGCTATGTCATTTATAATTTTGCGGATTTTTACGAGAGACGAAATATTTTGGACCAACGAGGGTGGCGTGTCACCCCAAAGTGGATGGCATTGTGGGCGTCTTCTTGGACGATTTGGGGTCAAAGGGGTTGGTAGGATATTTTGGTGGTAGATGGATAAGGTGTACTTGGGTAAATCTTGGCCTTACACTTGTCTAGCACTTGGCTTCATCTTGGCCATTGGTTGGCCTATAAATACCCCTCTAAGTTGAAGACTTTCTTCATCCAAACTTGAGCATTTCTCTAAGTCTCAACCTACTCCTCTCCCTTGTGAGTTTCGTCCAACCCTCTCCCCTCCTAGTTGTGCTAGCCAAACCCCCTTTGTGAGGCCCTCACGAGAAAACCCCTACCTAGTTCACGTAAAGTACCCCTGCCTAGTTGGTTTGAGAAATACACCCCTTTGTGGTATAGAAATACTTCTCCAAGTATTGTTATAATGCCAAAATACTCTAGCCCAAAACCTTTGTAGTATTTCCAAGTACCTCTCTATCGAAAAGCCCTGAAAATACTATTATACTTCCTTTAGCCACTAAACGAAACCACAAGGAAAACCTTCATAGTCGGTTGAAGTGTTAAGTAGAAGTTGCGTAGAACTTCTAAGGGTTGTTTGGAGCGGTTGGAGCACCGGAGTAGAGCTAAACGTTGCTCAGGATCGACTTTAAACTTGGATAATTTTGGGCTTACCGAGGTAAATAATCCTATCCTTCTATTGTAATTGGAAATTACATCGTAGTTGTATAGAAATGAATATAAGATTCATAAGAGATTTGAACTGTAATAGAAGGATATTACAGATAAGACTTGAATGAAATCGCATCGGAAGAATATTAAAGTAGAAGATTAAATCAGACTTACATAGATTGTATTCTGATGAGACTTATAACCTTTATTGGTTGAATGTTCTGCGAGTAGCATGTACTACTTGGAAGGTGGACAAGGCTAGCGGGTTATAGCCAGTGGGCGTTTTGCTTATAGTCGATAATCGTCGCGAGGTATGTGATTCTTCCTATACTCTTGAGCATGATATTTTAAAAGAATATATATATAGTACGGTGAGCGTGCGTGTGTTAAATCGAGCGTAGTTATACGGCAATGTCTTTTGACTTAAGCCTGAATAATAAGAAATCTTGAAGTATTTCAAAAGAATTAAGAAACCTTTGTGAAAGAAGAGTAATGCTTGGTTTTGAAAACATAAGAGTGATACTAGCTTTATGGGAAGTTAGGTATAACGTCTTAAGAGAGATAAAGAGAATGGTTTCTCGATCTTAAAAGATAAGAGACTTGACTTAAATGAATTAATATAAATTTTGTGTGAAACCTCATTCGTGAGTAATGAGTACTTGGTTTTAAAAGGAATAATGTTTTCTCGATTTTGGAAATCGAATAAGTATCGAACAAACCACAACAGCGCTAATAAAGGGAAATGTATTGACTAATAAAGTATTATTAAAACCAGTAGAAACCTCCATCTGCATAGAAGCTAAGATGAGACAAAATGATATTACATTTCCTAGATCATGGCTGCTTTAATAAGATTGTTATGAACAAGAATAACCTACTCACACATAAGGCATATGTTTCTCAAATTGTTTTAAAGGATTAAAACTATGAACTCCGAACCATTTCAAAAATGAGAAACTTGAGCATTTGAAATTAGGCAAACTTGAACGTTTGGAAAATAATGTTGTTACTTGATTTTACAAAGGGAAGTGTTTTGGTTTACTTAACAATGTTAGTCACTCTATTTTTATACTACGGGTATCGGGTGACCTTTGTAAAAGAAATGGATCTTTAAAAGGAATTTAACGTACGTAGTACCTTAGGGTTAAAACCCGGACTTTGACATAAAATGAAAGTACCTTGAGTTGTGTATAACTTGCCTATGCTTGTTGTTGTGAAACTTGCCTATGCTTATTGTGATAGCCTTTGTTGTGCAAGAATTGTGTTTCTATACTACCGCGTCTCGATGGAGCGGTTGACTTGTTGAGAACTTACTTGGAGCGTGCAGGATGTGAGAATTCCACGCACGCCCCGCTGATAGTGTTATTCCATGGACTAGCTCCGTGAGGTTTTACCGCTCGCCTTGGTATCCGGTGGTCGGCTTTCGTACTTGCCGTCTCGTGGCTGATTCGCCTCGTACAGTAGTTAGCCCTCGCACTTGCCGTTCGGTGTAGGACGAAGTCTCGTGATACGCCTTGGTACCTTGTAGTTAGCCTCGTACTTGCCCCGCCGACTACGTGACCGCCTTGAGTATCTGGTAGTCGGCTTTCGTACTTGCCCGTGTCGACCGTGGTTTGGTTGTATAGTATTGTTAGTACGCTTTGGCATCGTGTAGGACTTGGTGTTCATATGTACTTTGGTATTATTATATCATAGATCGCCGTGATGGCGGTATTCCACGCATGATTGATGTTGCGGGCGTGAGACCCATAGTTATATTTGAGTGATGACTCTGAGGGTGTGAGTCCCTGACTTACATGACTGCTTATTTATCGTGAACTGTAGTTTGGTTATCATACATGTCTCCTGCTTTATATAGACTGCTATGATTTCATTTACGATTTTCGCCACATACTTGGTACCTGTTGTACTGACCTCCTTCGGGGGGCTGCGTTCATGCCGCAGGTAGAGGTACATCGGCTGTCGATCCCCGCTTATAGGATCACATTTTAGCGTATTGGGAAGCTCCGTTCCTTCGGAGGCTTATCTTTTGGTATGTTACCCTGAGTCTGTAGGTTCTTGTACATTCAGGGGTATGGCGGGGCCCTGTCCCGTCATAGTTGTTGAAAAAAATCTTAGAGGTCTGTAGCACTGTTGTGGGCAGGGTTGTAAGGATTGTAACTGTTCAGATGTCGATATATATATATATATGCAGAAAGGCAACCGTTTTGGTTGGCCTATTTTCTTGTATCTTGATCCATATCTAATTGTATGTTTAAGTTTTTATTTCATTGGTTTTTCTCTCGATGTTGTATCACTAGGGTGCGGGGTAAGGCACGATCACGGGCGGTTTCGGTCGTGGCGATCGAATGCGATCTTTGGAATATCATCCTCTCTAACTCGCACCTGATTATAACCAGACCACATGTCTATCTTGGAGAAACACCTCGCACCCTGCAACTGGTCAAACAAATCATCAATATTGGAGGGGTATCTTGTTACACCCAGTAACTCCGTGACATGTTTAATAGAATGTCGTAAGGAACTCAAGACTTGAAATCGTGCGAAAGGAAGAATTGTTTTTCCGACGAAAATCTTGAACAGCAGGAAAGAAAAATGTTAGTTGAGGAGAATGGATTCTCAAAATGCATTATTTGTAGAGTATGGAACTTATTATCCTTATGGAAATTTATTTTTATGGATTTGGTCACGTGGGCCCACCCGAGAATTTTACGTTTTGTGGGGCCCACGAGGGTTACGAATTTTATGGACGAATGGGAGGGTGACACGTGGCACCCCTCCCACATGGCTTGGTCGAATTAATACAAGGGTATTATGGTCATTGACCATGGTAGAAGACCAAGTCTTGCTAATTAAAGAGCTTGACATTGTTGACTAAGTCGAGGCGGCCACTTGGCAGATCTCTTCCTCCAAACTTAACAAGTGTTATAATCTAGACCCTCCAATGTTTTATATAAGCACACTATTAGCAAGACTTGTCTTCCAACACTTAATAAAAATTGAGAGAACTTGTGTGTGGCATTGTGAGCTCTCGGGTTTGCTATGAAAGAAAGAAGAAATTTTTTCGTTTGTGGTTCATTAGCCACAAGACTTTAACCCAAGGTTCATGAGAGTATTGTAAGTGTATCTCAATAGAAAAATCCCGGAAAAATATGGTTTTCGTGTTAGTCGTAAGAAGAAAACCTAGTTGCTTTTCTAGGTTTTGTTTGGAAGATTGAAGGAAATTTGTTGGTGTTGTTCTAAGGGTCTCAAGTAGCGGATTGAAGTGTCTAGAAGAGGCTCTAAGTTGCTAAGGAGCGACTTCGGATTTGAAGTTGGACTAAGAATCCGTTACACCCCGGAATTTCAGGATATGTTTATAAGAACGTACGTAAGAACTCAACAATGTTAAGGTTTGACGAGTAAATACTTATCGGAATTTTGGAATTTGTCGGAAAACGAAATTTTGCGACGAACGGGAGGGCGACACGTGTCACCCCCCCTTAATGGTCTTGGACGAAATTATGATGGAGGAAATGGTCATTTGACCATAATTTAAAAGACCAAGTCTTGCAAATAGCTTAGCTTGACATTGTTGACTAAAAGTCCAAGGGCCACTTGGCTAGGATCCATGTGAAACTCATCTAGGCCAACCAATTGTGTAGATCTTGACCCTCCATAGTATTATATATGTGTGCTAGTAGCAAGACAAGGCTTTTTAACACTTAGTTAAATTTTCAAGAAAACCTTGAAGAGCACAAGGAAGCTCTCGGTTTTGAGGGGGGTTTTCAAGATGAAATTTTTTCAATTGTTGTCCATTAATTCTCCCACTTTAAACCAAGGTACCTAAGGGTATAGTAAGTGTTTCTCAATAAAAAAAATCCCGGAAATGTGGTGTTTTCGTATTAGTCGCAAGGCGAAAACCTAAAGGGTTATTCAACTTTGAAGTTGAAACTTGAAGATGAGTCTTTTATAAGCTTCAAGGGTTGCTTGGAGTGGATTGGGCGTCGAAGGAGGAGCTAAAGTTGCTAAGAGGCGACTTGTGATCTTGGATCATAATTGGGCTAATTGAGGTATAATCTTCGTTTTACTTTTGTAATTGAAGATTTCATGTTATGATAAGTTATAAGTGATCATGTGATTTGTGTTATGAAGTTTGATAAGTGACATGGATTGTAGAAGCCTAGAACCGAAAAGGACATGATTAGCCTTTTGAAATTAAATTACAATTTAATCGTTGTTAGAATCGTCGCATGTTACTTACTTAAAGATTATGGTTATTATAATCCAATGCGACTTGATATCATGTTATGCTACCAATATGGATTGAAATGGAAGTTGGATAAGAATTGGTTTTGTTGAACTCAAGGTGGCCGAATTTGGACTTGTAGTTTGTATTAGTTGGTTATTCATTTGTATTGGGCTACCTTCTATATAATTGTGAGCCAATTGGGGCTGT
This sequence comes from Przewalskia tangutica, assembly GCA_029844215.1. Taxonomy (NCBI): domain Eukaryota; kingdom Viridiplantae; phylum Streptophyta; class Magnoliopsida; order Solanales; family Solanaceae; genus Przewalskia; species Przewalskia tangutica. Next base: position 111,216 of record JAQGDG010000315.1, on the reverse strand, counting down.
TTAGTTATTCATTTGTATTGGGCTACCTTCTATATAATTGTGAGCCAATTGGGGCTGTTTGGTTATTGTATTTCGGCCTTGAAAAAGGTGGCAAAGTGAGTAAAAACAAAGGAGGTGTTGTCCGATTTTCCGTAGAAAATGGAGACTTTACACTTATAATATTCTACATTTGAAGTAAGGCGTTAATAGACGTATTGTGAATATTATAGGTTGATATACTACGGGCGGGACTTTGTACTTGGCAAGTGATTTGACCCGACGAGGTATGTAGAACTTTTCCTATCTTTGAGCATGACTAGTTTCACGTATATAGTACGGTAGACGTACAAGACTTCGACATTCTTTACTTGTTTTATGAAATGCCAAGTCGGGTGAGTTAGGAGATTAACTCACTTCTTTGAGAATATTAAAGATGTCTTAAGTCTTGTTAAAGATAAGGGACTTGAAGGATTTTAAAGTATGTGATACTTGTGTCGTTTTAATCGTATAAGTCCCTTGGATAGGAAATTGTACATGACTAAGGTATAAAGTGAATATAACGACTTTATGGGGAGTTGGTTATATTGACTTTATGGAAGGATAAATGACTTGATTTAATGGAAGGCAATTCGATTTTAAGGCATCCATTGCCTAAGGTTTTATAAGACATGAGTCACTTGATTTAGAAGCCTAATTTTTATTTCTAAAAGTATGGTGACTTGTCTTGAAAAGAAATTGTAACTTGATACTACGGTTATTAGTATCTTGGAAGTTTTATAATGAAATGAGTCATTTTGAAAGAATAGAAGTACGTAGTACTTTGGGTTAAATTCCCGGATTTTTATAAAGAACATGTTAGTGCCTTAAGTAAACTAAAATGAGAGTGTATATGAAACAGAATAATAAGAAGTTAGGGGATTGCTTAACTTGCTTATATATTGTATGATAAGCCGGTAGTGCTTATGTTATGTGTGATAGCCGGATTTGTGCTAGTAGTTCAGTAATAATTGCGGGGTCATTCCCCGGGTTTGTGGCATTGCATATTTCCGTGGATTTGCTACCCACGATGCGAGGAATACCTCATGCGAGTCCGTAGGGCTTATGCGGGTGAAATAGTCCCATGCGGGCGGGTCCAGCCTATGCGAGGAATACCTCATGCGAGTCCGTAAGGGCTTATGCGGGTGAAATAGTCCCATGCGAGGAATACCTCATGCGGGTCCACGCGATCTATGCGGGTGAAATAGTCCCAGGAATAGGATTGCTTAATGATACTGCGGACAGGTGGTCCTGTTTTGATCGTGAGCTTTCCTACTTTATATTGTAAGTATACCCCTATTTACTCTCATTGTTAGTAAGGCACGATTATCGTTAATTGAGTATCATACGTGTCTCGGTTTATTATCGGACTTATGATTTCATTACGTACTTTCTGCCACATATTTGGTACATGTTAGATCGACCTCCTTGGGCTGCGTTTATGCCGCGAGTAGAGTGCGATTGCTGATCCTCGCTCTTAGGATCACTGTTCACCGTTGTTGAAGCTCCCTCATTTGGAGGCTTATCCACAGTATTGTCGGTTGTTGTACATTCGAGGTATGGCGGGCCCCGTCACTTGAGTTGTTATTCTTAAGTCCGTAGTCACATTGTGGATTGGGTTGTAAAGAAAAAAATGTCTTGTTTTATTGGTATAAGTTACGGAAGGTGGCCTTATCGGCCAGCTTGTTGTTATTTTATGTTTAAGTATTTTATCGATTGTGTATGTTCATTTGCTATTCTCGATGTATGCGAAAGGGTGCCTGGTAGGGCACCGTTCGAGCCCGGTCGGGTCGTGACAAAGTGGTATCGAGCGGTTAGTCCTCGGAAAGTGTCTACGCACCGCGGTAATACAGTAGAGTCTTGATTATCGGTGTGTTGTGCACCACATCTATAATCAGGAGGCTGCAGGTCATTTAGGATTGGTTTCCATTCTTCTCACTCTAAGATCGTGCGATAGAGCTGTATGGTTAGGGTCGTCTTTCCCTAACAAGTTATGATTGTTTGCGTTCTACGAAAGGCGTGATGACCCAGGAAGGATTATGTGGATTGCGTATCCAGGTTGGTAATGTTTGTAGTATAGTTGGTATTGTGACATACAACTATACAGATTTATGTTTGGGGGTCACATGTGTGTTGCCTAGGATGATTTTAGATTACCAGGATTGGGTAAGGACTAAATAAATACCGGGAAGGTATGAGCAGTTAAGGAACTCTCATCAAGGTTTTACGTGCTAATTTGAGATAATTAGGTGATGATGAGATGTGTGAGAATGTAATGGACCCTTAAGAAGTTAATTAAGAGACTAAGTGGAAGACTATGTTAGCAACTTAAGCTACGTGGTATGCTTAAGGGAATTGTACGGGCGAGATCGGACGAAGAAAGTATAGTTGTTGTGGTCGAGACAACACGGTATGATTTCTGAGAAGTTTTGTACCGATCACGGGGCTGATAAGTTAGGCTTGGAGCATGGAAATTGCTAGCACGAGAATGTGATAACCGTCGAGACCTTAGGTATATAAGGCCTTCCGTAGTAAAGTTAAGTCGGACCAAGGGTAAGAGTTAAGTGCGGCCGAGTCGGGTTGGGAATCTATTAAGGGTCGCCATAGCTTTAAATGAAATGGGATTAGTTGGAAGTAGTCCGCCACGCGTGGTCACGGGTGTAAGGCCCAAGTCTAGTTAATCGTTTATGGGTTCGTGGGCGATTCCACGGAACCAGGTTGCGAGCGAGAATGGGCCTTGTATTGTTTAATTTTGTAACTCCAAAGATTGGAGACCGGATCGATATGAAGGCTATGTACGCACGCTAAAAATAAGTTTGGGAGTACGGAAAAGTACGACGGTGAAAAGAGAGCAACCAAGTGTAAAGAAATAAAGCACGAATCCATGAGAACCTTTCGAGGTGATCACACCCGTAGTGATGGGTGGTAGGCGAGTGAGTAGATAATAATTACCGAACGATCTGATCGTTGGACCTTAGCGGACCTAGCGAGCTGTTATGCCAGACGTTGAGGTCATTATGAGTGCGGACTAGTTGGCCTCTTGTGATGCCAGCGTGGACTCTGAGAGAGATTGATTTCGATTTCAGATAAGCGGTTATCGAGTGGAAAGGAAGAGAAGTGGTGGTAACCAGTGAATTATTCTTCCTTCTTTGACATAATTGTTTTTAATAAGTCTGTGTGATTTGTTCATTTGAGGTGGATTAAGGCAGAAAGTAGTAATAATTGAATTTGAAGGAATTTATGTTAAATGCCCTTGGAGTTACTTGGAGTTGGTTTGGTGTGGCGGTCAGGGCCACGACCTTCCAGATAATTTCAGGAAAATGTGCAAGGCATGAATAAATAAATGCAGTCTCGCCTTGGAGAAAGTGAGGCATCTTTGGTAGGTTTTGAAAATCTACACTACTTTAAGGCGGGCGTGATGATCGATAATTCTTGGACCGCGAGAGACCACGTGATTAGGGTTGTGACTCGAAGGAAAGTTTAAGAAAGGAGATAAGTTTTCTCCCACATAAAAGAGACGATTTACGAATTATGGGGTTGCGTGTACCCATGTTGTTAGATGAAGGATATAAGATGTAAGGTCTTGGTATCGTCATACCATAGGTTCTGATTGTAGATAACCGTGGGAAAAGTGTTGTGTTGGGGTAATTAGGAGCGACGTACGAATTGGTCGAGGAAGTATCGTAGAGATATAAATGTAAGTTGCACGAGTCATGATTACCCCAGACGAGTGTAAAGACCATTAGTTGATAATGGGCAGTAAGAACATTTCAAGAAAATGTGGTAACACCTAGTTATAGGCTCTGCAAACTGGGAAAGGAAAACCGGGTTACTACTTGACGAGATCAAGGAAACCTCCCCCCCCCCCAAAAAATGTGATTGACAGTAAGTCTTAGCCGTGAGGCAAGCAAAGGAATCAAATCTAAGTTTAGTGACCAAGTTTGGTTGCATCAGAGAAAGGGAAACAGGAACCATAAGTGAGATTAAGGATACCCGAATATTTCGCAGGAATGAGAAAGACTTTCAGTTATTGGAAGACAAGTTGACCACGACTACAGTTCTAACCCCTTCTGTGAGACTAGAGGGTTAGGTTATTATGATAACACGTTGGGTGTTGGGCTAGGTTGTGTGCTGACGCAACCCGATAAGGATAGAGCCTATGTTTTCCGTGAGTTAGGAAGCGGGAGAAGAAATTGCGCCACTCACGATTTAGAAGTGTGGCGGTTAAATCATGCTGAAGATTTGGGGGCATGGCGATATATCTGACTTCATGTGGATAATTATGCAGACCACAAAAGCCTCGGTATGTCTGCAGACCGAGGCGAGAAATTTGCGACACCGATGGTGGTTAGAGTTACTCAAGGATTGTGATATTGGTATCCTATACCATCCGGGAAAGCCAAGACGATTCTGAATACTCTTTGTGGTGGACTAAGGGTAGTGCGCGGATAGGCAGCAGATAGACAGGATATGGTCCGTGAGACCCTTCAGTTACCGAGCCTAGGGGTTCGATTATTGTTTCCAAGGTTAATGAAGTCTAGATCCGAGAGGTTGTCGAGTCTTCCGTTGTTGGGGAGGTAAGGAGGCGGCGTGATGAGGATTGATTATGATACGGTATCGAGTTACGACTCCATGAGAGAAGAGCTCGTTTGAGTAGCACGGATGGGGTGTTGTGAGATGAGGATAAATGCGTGTACCGGTCTTTGCAGGACTAGTCGCAAGTTTTAGGGAGGCACGCGGGCTTATTGCTCTAATTGTTTGGGGCCGACTAAGTCGTGTCGTGACCTCAGATGTATGTATGGGTAAGATGACCGGAAAGGAGACATAGCGGAGTTTACTGCTTAGTGTCCGAGTTAGTAGCAGGTCATGGTTGTGTACGAAGCCAGTGGGCTGTGCGAGCGATTGAAATCCCAACCTAGATATGAGAGGTAATTATTATGGATCTTGTTACAGGTGGCATCGTACTCGGAGGAAGGCGACTCCCGGGGTCATAGTAATTAAATTTGGCGAAACCATGTGTTCTTCAGTTGGGACCACTTACTCTGAGGTTTATACTAGTTTGTATACGGAGAGATTGTGAGGCGCACGAGGTTCCTACGCTTATGATTACAGATAGATGAGCTCGATTGCGGATAACCACGGAGGTTTTTCAGAAAGGATTAGGGACACAGGTGAGTCTCAGTGTTGCATTACACCCTCAGACCGACGGTCAGGCAGAGCGTACTATCCAGGCACTCGAGGATAGGTTGCGGGCCTGTGTTTTTGATTTCAGGAATAGCCGGGAAGGTTAATTGCCTCTTGTCTTGTTACGTAACGATAACAGATACCCTTTCAGTTTTCAGGTGGCCCGGTACGAGGCCTTGTGTGTAAGAAAGTGGAGATCGCCGGACGGATGGTTCGACATAGGCGAGGTTCAGTTATTTGGTCCAGACTTGATTCAGCGGGCTATGGATAAGGCGAGGCTTATCCGGGGAAGATTGTAGTAAGCTTAGAGTCCGCAGAAGCTTTATGCAGATAACCGATGTTGACACGTGGGGTTCAGTTGATATTTTGGTATGAGTATTGTTATGCGGCCAAGTGTGGCATTATTGGCACGTAGGGGTTGTAAGGAGACTATGTCGCTATCTTAAGTTTGACTCCCGAGAGAACATTCGGGGACGAATGTTTCTAAGGGGGGAAGAATGTTACACCCCGGAATTTCAGGATATGTTTATAAGAACGTACGTAAGAACTCAACAATGTTAAGGTTTGACGAGTAAAAACTTATCGGAATTTTGGAATTTGTCGGAAAACGAAATATTGCGACGAACGGGAGGGCGACACGTGTCACCCCCCCTTAATGGTCTTGGACGAAATTATGATGGAGGAAATGGTCATTTGACCATAATTTAAAAGACCAAGTCTTGCAAATAGCTTAGCTTGACATTGTTGACTAAAAGTCCAAGGGCCACTTGGCTAGGATCCATGTGAAACTCATCTAGGCCAACCAATTGTGTAGATCTTGACCCTCCATAGTATTATATATGTGTGCTAGTAGCAAGACAAGGCTTTTTAACACTTAGTTAAATTTTCAAGAAAACCTTGAAGAGCACAAGGAAGCTCTCGGTTTTGAGGGGGTTTTCAAGATGAAATTTTTTCAATTGTTGTCCATTAATTCTCCCACTTTAAACCAAGGTACCTAAGGGTATAGTAAGTGTTTCTCAATAAAAAAATCCCGGAAATGTGGTGTTTTCGTATTAGTCGCAAGGCGAAAACCTAAAGGGTTATTCAACTTTGAAGTTGAAACTTGAAGATGAGTCTTTTATAAGCTTCTAAGGGTTGCTTGGAGTGGATTGGAACGTCGAAAGGAGGAGCTAAAGTTGCTAAGGAGCGACTTGTGATCTTGGATCATAATTGGGCTAATTGAGGTATAATCTTCGTTTTACTTTTGTAATTGAAGATTTCATGTTATGATAAGTTATAAGTGATCATGTGATTTGTGTTATGAAGTTTGATAAGTGACATGGATTGTAGAAGCCTAGAACCGAAAAGGACATGATTAGCCTTTTGAAATTAAATTACAATTTAATCGTTGTTAGAATCGTCGCATGTTACTTACTTAAAGATTATGGTTATTATAATCCAATGCGACTTGATATCATGTTATGCTACCAATATGGATTGAAATGGAAGTTGGATAAGAATTGGTTTTGTTGAACTCAAGGTGGCCGAATTTGGACTTGTAGTTTGTATTAGTTGGTTATTCATTTGTATTGGGCTACATACATATAATTGTGAGCCAATTGGGGCTGTTTAGTTATTCATTTGTATTGGGCTACCTACATATAATTGTGAGCCAATTGGGGCTGTTTGGTTATTGTATTTCGCCTTGAAAAAGGTGGCAAAGTGAGTAAAAACAAAGGAGGTCTTTGTCAGATTTTCCGTAGAAAATGGAGACTTTACACTTATAATATTCTACATTTGAAGTAAGGCGTTAATAGGCGTATTGTGAATATTATAGGTTGATATACTACAGGCGGGACTTTGTACTTGGCAAGTGATTTGACCGACGAGGTATGTAGAACTTTTCCTATCTTTGAGCATGACTAGTTTCACGTATATAGTACGGTGACGTCAAGACTTGACATTCTTTACTTGTTTTATGAAATGCCAAGTCGGGTGAGTTAGGAGATTAACTCACTTCTTTGAGAATATTAAAGATGTCTTAAGTCTTGTTAAAGATAAGGGACTTGAAGGATTTTAAAGTATGTGATACTTGTGTCGTTTTAATCGTATAAGTCTCTTGGATAGGAAATTGTACATGACTAAGGTATAAAGTGAATATAACGACTTTATGGGGAGTTGGTTATATTGACTTTATGGAAGGATAAATGACTTGATTTAATGGAAGGCAATTCGATTTTAAGGCATCCATTGCCTAAGGTTTTATAAGACATGAGTCACTTGATTTAGAAGCCTAATTTTTATTTCTAAAAGTATGGTGACTTGTCTTGAAAAGAAATTGTAACTTGATACTACGGTTATTAGTATCTTGGAAGTTTTATAATGAAATGAGTCATTTTGAAAGAATAGAAGTACGTAGTACTTTGGGTTAAATTCCCAGATTTTTATAAAGAACATGTTAGTGCCTTAAGTAAACTAAAATGAGAGTGTATATGAAACGAATAATAAGAAGTTGGGGATTGCTTAACTTGCTTATATATTGTATGATAAGCGGTAGTGCTTATGTTATGTGTGATAGCGGATTTGTGCTAGTAGTTCGGTAATAATTGCGGGTCGTTCCGGGTTTGTGGCATTGCATATTTAGTGGATTTGCTACCCACGACGCGAGAATACCTAATGCGAGTCCGTAGGGCTTATGCGGGTGAAATAGTCCCGTGCGGGCGGTCCGACCTATGCGCGAGAATACCTCATGCGAGTCGTAAGGGCTTATCGCGGTGAAATAGTCCCGTGCGAGGAATACCTCATGCGGGTCCACGCGATCTACGCGGGTGAAATAGTCCCGGGAATAGGATTGCTTAATAATCTGCGGACGGTGGTCTGTTTTGATCGTGAGCTTCCTACTTTATATTGTAAGTATACACCTTTTTACTCTCATTGTTAGTAAGGCACGATGTCGTTAATTGAGTATCATACATGTCTCGATTTATTATCGGACTTATGATTTCATTCTGATACTTTCGTTTCACATATTTGGTACATGTTGTCCGACCTCCTTGAAGCTGCGTTCATCTGCAGTAGAGTGCAGATTCTTGATCCTCGCTCTTAGGATCACTGTTCATTGTTGAGAAGCTCCTCATTTCGGAGGCTTATCCACAGTATTGTCGGTTGTTGTACATTCGAGGTATGGCGGGGCCTGTCACTTGATTGTTTTTCTTAGAAGTCTGTAGTCACATTGTGTATTGGGTTGTAATGAAAAAAATGTCTTGTTTTATTGGTATAAGTTACGGAAGGTGGCCTTATCGGCTAGCTTTGTTGTTATTTTATGTTTAAGTATTTTATCGATTGTGTATGTTCATGCTATTCTCGATGTATGCAAAAGGGTGCCTGGTAGGGCACGATCATGAGCGGTCGGGTCGTGACAGAATCGTTGAGGTAATGATCTTGTCTCTTAAGTGTTACAAGATTATATATTGTTGTTAGCCTTACATGTTTGCTAGCATGAAGTATATGTGTTGAAGTTTTATAAGTATTATGGATTGATAGTAGCCTTAAATCCGAAATGTCATTTAAGCCATGTGAAGTTGGATTACAATTTGGTCGTTTATTAGAATCGTCGCATGTTACTTACTTGAAGGTTATAGTAGTTATAATCGATTGCGACTTGATATCATGTTATGCTAACAACTTGGATTGAAATGGAAATTGGATAAGAATTGGAAAAGGACTTTGTGTTGTTGTATATGTTTAGCGAGAATGGCTTTAAATATGGAACTAGTTTAGTATTAATTTGTGGGGCGGAATTTTACACGTCATGTTAAGGCGTGTAATCCCCTTTGGTTAGCTGAATTGTTGGGCCTTAAATGTGGCGTGTTTGGTTATTGTATTCGGCCTTGAAAAAGGTGGCAAAATATATAGAAACAAAGGAAGTGTTGTCCGATTTTCCGTAGAATTTAGTGACTTTTGCACTTAGCATATTCTACGTTTGAAGCTAGAGGTTAATGGACGTATTATGGCCATTATAGGTTGAAGTACTAGGCATAGCATATTCTACTTGAAGGATGGAATAGCTATCAAGGGTGAAGTACTTCGGAGCATTTTGCTAATTGTCGATAATCGTCGCGAGGTATGTAAACCTCTTCCTTCTTTAGACATGATTCTATGTATGGAATATACATGTGGTATTATTTCATGATTCCTTATACTCTTAGAAGTTAAGAAGTATGTATGTTGATTTACTCTACGTAAGGGTTATGTCTAAGTTATCCTAAGTTCTTACCAAGTCTTATGGGGGATGTTGGTAAGAGTCGTTAGGAGGTATTTGGAGCCAAGTGGACTTGGCTAATTTACGACACGAATGAGAATAAGTATCGAACAAGCCATTGCAGCGTTAATAAAGGAAAATGTAATGACCATAAATTATATTAAAACAAGTAGAATTCTCCATCTGCATAGAAGCTAAGATAAGACAAAATTGTATTACATTTTCTAGATCATGTTGCTTTAATGAGATCATTATAAACAAGTATAACCTATTCACACATATAAGGCATATGTTGCTTAATTTAAAGAGTTTACGTTATGAAGTGTTGAGACTATGAACTATAAATTCTAAAAAGGTTAAGAGAATTTATTTTTCAAGATATGAGACTTGATCTCTAAAGTACGAAACTTGATTTCTAAAAGATAAGAGACTTGAAGTATTTTGAAAGTATACGATACTTGGTTTTCGAAAGTATAAGTTTCTTGGTTATAAAAAGAATGAATTTGCCTAATGTATAAAGTTAGTATAACGACTTTATGGGAAGTGGGTTATAATAGCTTTATGGAAAGTTAAAAGAGTGGTTTACTCTAAGTATTGATAAATGTTTTGAAATAATAAAGGCAAATGGATTTAAAAGCATCAATTGCTTAAGTTTTAAGGAAAGAAGTCACTTGATTTAGAAGCCGAAAAATGTATTTCTAAAAGTGTAGTGACTTAGGTAAAATGTAAACAAGCCTTGATACTACGGGTGTTAGTATCTTGGGGTTTTATATGAAAAGGAGTCTTTTGAAAAGAATGTAAGCACGTAGTACTTTGGGTTAAATTCCCGGATTTTTATGTGTGAAACGAAAGTGCCATAAGTTTATAAAAATGGAAGTCTAAAGGTTTAATGAACTTGCCTATGTTTGCTTGTGATAGCTTTGAGTGCAAGTATTATATGTTTACGTTGTCGTGACTCTCAGTTGGAGGGTTGGCTGTCTTGTTGTAAGTTTACTTGGGCGTCGAAGCGGTGAGGTGGGATTCCACTGGTATGCTTACATTATTATTGATCCTTGGACATGCTTTTACGATGTGGGATTAGGGCATGTGACCGAGGCAGGTTAGATTCGGTTGTTTTATTACCCATGGCCATGCTTATACGATGAGGATTAGGGCATGCGACAATGCTATGTCGACTATTACTCCATGGGCTAGCTCCCGTGAAGACATGTACCCACGATGAGGATTAGGGGCATGTTATATTATTACTCCATGGGCTAGCTCCGCAAGACTGCGCCTCACGATGAGGATGCCGAGAGCGCGTTATGGCCATGCTTATACGATGAGGATTCCGGGCATGCGGCGCGTTATATATATATATATGTGTTGTATATGTATGCCGACGGTGAGGTAGAGATGCCACGCGCGTCACGTGGTTATATGTTACACCTACGGTATCAGCGATGATGTGGGATTCCACGCGGGAGATATATATATGTATTGTGTATGTATGCGGCGGGAGGTGGGATGCCGCGGCGCGTCACGTGGTTATATTTTACACTTATAGCCGGCGATGATGGGATTCCACGAACGCTTTGATATTTGTGTGACTTGATCGCGTCCCAGTTGGTCGGGTAGTATATCGTCCCTCGTAAAGGGTCGGATTATGTTATGAAAGATAAGTAAGTTAGATGGTAATGAACTTAATGACTTCTCCTAAGTATATGCGTAAGATATGGCTATAACTCTTAATGGAATGGAAAAGATAATGATGTGCAATTAAGTTCATAAGTGGTAATGACACGGCGAGATACGGTATGTACTTTTATACTTGCCTGTCATTCTTTTATCTGATTATGATCTGTTTCATGTACTTTATTTACATTCCATATTAAATTTTTGTTATCTTGACCCCTTCGAGTTGCGTTAAATGTCGCGAGTTTAGGTACGATTGTGGATCCGCGAGCTTATGATCTGGTTGGCATTTTGAGATGACTCGATGTTAGGAGTTGTCATGGCTATGTATATTGAGTGCGGCGGGGCCTTGTCGTCATAGTATTTGTTCAAATATTAAGTGCATGTATTCATACGTAAATTGGGTGGCTAGAGTTGCTTTACATTGTTAAAGTGTAGACTTTTCGGATAATTTTTATGTTATGGCGACCTTATCGGCTTGGCCTTTGTTTAAAAAAAAAGTGTTATTTATCTTCATGATTTATTATGTTGTATGATTAGAAGGGTGCGGTAGGGCACGATCGCGGCCGAGTCGGTCGTGACAAAAGTGGTATCGAGCGATTAGTCCTCGGAAAGTGTCTAGGACCGTGTCTAGTAGAGTCTTGATTATCGGTGTGTTGTGCACCACATCTATAATCGGAGTGCAGGACATTTAGGATTAGTTTCCATTCTTCTCACTCTGAGATCGTGCGATAGAAATTTGTGTTGTTAGGGTCGTCTCCCTAACGAGTTATGTTGATTGCATTACGAGAAAGCGATGACCAGGAAGGACTATGTGGATTGCGTATCCGGGTTGGTAATGATTATAGTATAGTTGGTATTGTGACATACATCTATACGGAGTTATGTATGAGGTCGACGCGTGTTGCCTAGAATGATTTTAGATTACCGGGAGTTGGTAAAGACTAACTAGATCAGGGAAGGTATGGAACAGTTAATGAATTCTCGCCAAGGTCTTAATTTTTATTTTGAGATAATTGAGGAAGGATGAGTTGTCTGATAGGGTAGTGAACCCTTAAGAAGTCATGTTAAGGAACATAATGGAATACCATGTTAATATATTAAGCTACGTGGTAGGCTTAAGAGAATTATGCGGATGAAGTGCGTATAGAGTAAGTAATGGTTGTTGTGATCGAGGCGACACGATTATGGTATTATGAGAAGTTTTTGTACCCGTTTCTTGGGGGTAGTAAGGTAGGCTTGGGCATGGAAATTGCGAGCCTAAGAATATTGATGCATCACGAGACCTTAGATGTACAAGGTCTTCTCGGGTAGAAAGATTTATTATAGACGAAAAAGAGTTAAGTGCGGCGGCGGGTCGGGGTGAGGACTATTACGGATCGCCCATAGCACGGAATAGAGTGGGATCGGTTGATAGTAGTTACGCCACGTGGCGAAGTCACGGTGCAAGGCCCAAGTCTAGTTAATTGTTTACGGGTTCGTGGACACGTTCCACGAAACTAGGTTGTGAGAGAGAAATGGCCTTATGTTGTTTAAAATAGTGTTTGGGGTGGTAGTGGCGGGAATATGAGGTTTTCGGTGATGATCTGATCGTCGACCAGTAGACCTTGTAGAGATGATTATGACGGACGTTGAGGTCATTATGAGTATGGACTAGTTGGCTTCGTGAGTGCCAAGGTTGACATCTTAGTATAAGTATTGTTATGTGGCCATGGGTGGCATGTTTTGTATGAAGGGTGCAGTAAAAGGAGACTAGGTCGCTATCTAATTAGATTGGACTCCGAAAGAACATTCGAGGACGAATGTTTCTAAGGGGGGAAGAATGTTACACCCCGTAACTCCAGGACATGTTTAAGAGTATGTCGTAGGAACTGAAGACTTGAAATGAGTGCGAAAGGAAGAATTGTTTTAGACGGAAAATCTTAGAAACAGGAAAGGAAAAATGTTCGTTGAGGAGAATTGGATTCTCAAAATGCATTATTTGTAAGTATGGAACTTATTATCCTTATGGAAATTTATTTTTATGGATTTGGTCACGTGGGGCCCAGAGGAATTTTACGTTTTGTGGGGCCATGAGGTTACAAAATTTTATGGACGAATGGGAGGCGACACGTGGCACCCTACCACGTGGCTTAGTCGAATTAATGCAAGGGTATTATGGTCATTGACCATGGTAGAAGACAGTCTTGCTAATTAAAGAGCTTGACATTGTTGACTAAGTCGAGGCCACGGCTTGATCTCTTCCTCGAACTTAACAAGTGTTATAATCTAGACCCTCCAATGTTTTATATAAGCACACTAGTAGCAAGACTTGTCTTTCAACACTTAGAAAAAATTGAGAGAACTTGTGTGTGCCATTGTGAGCTCTCGGGTTTGCTATGAAAGAAAGAAGAAAATTTTTCGTTTGTGGTTCATTAGCCACAAGACTTTAACCCAATGTTCATGAGAGTATTGTAAGTGTATCTCAATAGAAAAATCCCGGAAAAATATGGTTTCGTGTTAGTCGAGAAGAAAACCTAGTTGCTTTTCTAGGTTTTGTTTGGAAGATTGAAGGAAATTTGTTGGTGTTGTTCTAAGGGTCTCAAGTAGCGGATTGAAGTGTCTAGAAGAGGCTCTAAGTTGCTAAGGAGCGACTTCGGATTTGAAGTTGGACTAAGAATCGTTGAGGTAATGATCTTGTCTCTTAAGTGTTACAAGATTATATATTGTTGTTAGCCTTACATGTTTGCTAGCATGAAGTATATGTGTTGAAGTTTTATAAGTATTATGGATTGATAGTAGCCTTAAATCCGAAATGTCATTTAAGCCATGTGAAGTTGGATTACAATTTGGTCGTTTATTAGAATTGTCGCATGTTACTTACTTGAAGGTTATAGTAGTTATAATCGATTGCGACTTGATATCATGTTATGCTAACAACTTGGATTGAAATGGAAATTGGATAAGAATTGGAAAAGGACTTTGTGTTGTTGTATATGTTTAGCGAGAATGGCTTTAAATATGGAACTAGTTTAGTATTAATTTGTGGGCGGAATTTTACGTCTGTTAAGGCGTGTAATCACTTTAGTTAGCTGAATTGTTGGGCCTTAAATATGGCGTGTTTGGTTATTGTATTCGGCCTTGAAAAGGTGGCAAAGTATGTAGAAACAAAGGAAGTGTTGTCAGATTTTCCGTAGAATTTAGTGACTTTGCACTTAGCATATTCTCGTTTGAAGCTAGAGGTTAATGGACGTATTATGGCCATTATAGGTTGAAGTACTAGGTATAGCGTATTCTACTTGAAGGATGGAATAGCTCTCAAGGGTGAAGTACTTCGGAGCATTTTGCTAATTGTCGATAATCGTCGCGAGGTATGTGAACCTCTTCCTTCTTTAGACATGATTCTATGTATGGAATATATGTGGTATTATTTCATGATTCCTACTCTTAGAAGTTAAGAAGTATGTATGTTGATTTACTCTACGTAAGGGTTATGTCTAAGTTATCCTAAGGTCTTACCAAGTCGTATGGGGGATGTTGGTAAGAGTCGTTAGGAGGTATTTGGAGCCAAGTGGACTTGGCTAATTTACGGCACGAATGAGAATAAGTATCGAACAAGCCATTGCGCGTTAATAAAGGAAAATGTAATGACCATAAATTATATTAAAACAAGTAGAATTATCCATCGTGTCACGGCCTCGGGCCGCGTGGTGCCTTACACCGCACCCTAGTGATCTGACATCGAGAGAAAATCAGCGGAAATAAAAACTTAAACATGCGCCACAAGACATAAAGTAAGCAGGCTAACCAAAATGGTCACCTTCAGAAATATATATATATCTAACGACAGTTAAATCCTTTACAAACCACTTGGACCTCACAGAATCTAAGAATGTAACAATAACTATGGCGGACGGGGCCGCCATACCACAGATGTACAGAACTACGATCTCGGGAAGCATGCGAAAAGATAAGCCTCGGAGCGGAGCTTCCCAATTTGAGCTGTGATCCTATGGCGAGGATCAACAGCCGGTGTACCTACCTTGTCACGAACGAACCGGGCCGTGGTGGTGCCTACCGGGCACCTGGTGATCTGACATCGAGAAAACGTGAAATAAAAACTTTAAACATATAAATAGATATGGATCAAGATGAAAGAAAACAGGCCAACCAAAACGGTTGTCGTTCAGCATATATATATACATAGACATTTGAACAGTTACAATCCTTACAACCCTTCCCACAACAGTGTTATACCCCGTATTTCCAGAGTATGTACGTAAGGGAATACGTACGAAAGTCTAGCCTTAAAGATAAGCCTTGGACGTTTTTATTTGTACACAACTCACTAAAAGAATCGTTTTCCGTGAAGCGTTTCCCACTTTCGTAGAGTAAATTCCGGCTATGCCATTTCTTATTTTGCGGATTTTTAGAGGCGAAACATTTTGGACCAGCGGGAGGGTGACATGTGTCACCCTCGCATTGAAGCAAGTGGGATGGCTTTGGGCGATTGGGCGTCGAAGAGGATGTTGCCTTGGCCGATTGGTTCCTTGCTTAGGCCTTGTTTTGTGCCATGTTTTGTGGAGTGTTTTGTGGAGTGTTTTGTGGAGTAGGGGTTAGGTGCACTTGGCTTGATCTTGGCCTTACACTTGCCTTGCACTTGTCTTCGTCTTGGCCGTTGGTTGGCGAGGCTTAGTATAAATACCCTCTTGAGATGAAGAGTTCTTCATCCACAAAAGCTTTCCAAGTCAAAAATCCTTCCCTCTCCTTTGTAAGCAATTAGTCCAACACCCCTTGAGAAGCTTGGCGAGGCTACCCCACCCCAGCCTGGGAAACCTACCCTCACTTGGTAGAAAAGTTGCCTTCTTGTATTGTTATAATGCCCAAAATACCCTAGCCCAAATACCTTAGTACTTGTAGAAGTTGTGAAGAACTTCTAAGGTTCTTGGAGCGTACAACTTAGGAGCAAAACCTTGCTCAGTATGACTTTTTCTAGGATATTATTGGGCTACAGAGGTAATAATCCTAACCCTCTTTTGTATTAGAGAATATATCTTGTTGTAGTATAAGGATAAGTATAAATACTTAGAAGTATATCATGATAGAATTGAATGTACTTACATAGAATTTTCTGATGAGACTTATATAGCTCCTGGGTAGGGAAGTCTTGCCCGACTTACCGTAGAATTATGAACCCACTTTAGAATGACCTTGAGTAGTCTTTAATAGATATCTGTGACTATTATGGTGACTCTCTGTAGCGACATATTGACTTGGCGGTGGTTTTATTTGAGAAGGTATGTGATTCTTCCTAAAGCATGATATTTTACAATATAACTACGGCAATGTCTTTGACTTAAGCTGAATAATACTTACGGCAATGCCTCACGCTAAGCTTTGAATAATACTTACTGCAATGCCTCACGGCAAGCACGAATAATAAAGATGCGAAAGCATTTCAAAGAATCTTGAATCATATTATGAAGAGAACTAATTGGTTTTAAAGCGAAGCTTAAGAGTTATACTAGCTTTATGGGAAGTAAGTATAACCACTTAAGGTTGATAAAAGAAACAAGTTTGCCTATGTGTTTATATGGACTTATATTGTGAAAAGAATAATAAGATGGTTTGATAAGTAGACATGATATGATGCTATGTGTGTTAGTATCTTGTAACGTTTGTATAGGTGAGTATCCTTGTTGTGCTTATGTTGTTTAAAGATAAGTTGTTATGTTAGTATACTATCGCTCGCCTCTTGAGATGATCTGGGGTTAAGCGCCTCCGTGCGGGGTAGACTTCGGCGATGCAGGACCGTGATTCGAGAATACCTCATGCGGGTCGAGGGGGCCTATGCGGGCTACGAGAGTTCGGAGTTAGTATGCGGGGTTATGCCTCATGCGATGCAGTGGCCGTGCGGACAGAGTCGGGGCGATGCCGAGGAGTAGCTACCCTCGATGCGGGTTATACCTCATGCGGGCCCGTGAGTGGCCTATGCGGACTCGAGTCGGGATTAGGCTTGCGAGGATGATGATGAGGCGAGTGGCCTGTTTGATCATTCGCGGCCTAGACAAGACTCATTCTGATTACCTATTGCTCTTGTTTGTGATGTGGCACTATATGCGGTTTCTTTGTTGTTTCATACATATTTGTAAACTAGTTTTAAAAATGATATGTTTTCATTTAAGTACTTTACGCATACTTAGTACTGTTATGCGACCTCGCCCGGGGTGCGTTCATGCGCGGTAAGAGGCAAGGAGTGCTAGATCGCGTCCTTAGGATCTCTACGTTGGTGTCGGGAGCTCCGTCTCTTGGAGGCTCTACTTTTGGTATGATCTCCTGTTGTAGATAGTTTGTTGATCGGTATGGCGGGGCCTGTCGCCATAGTTATATATTTCCTTAAGTGCATGTAGTCATGTTATGCTGTGTCGGATGTAGCTATGAACTATGATTATATATATATCTTAGAAAGGCGATGTTTTATCACATAAAGCGTGTCTTATTTTATAAAGCTGTTTCATGTCTTGTTTTATATTTCCGCTGATTTCTACGATGTATGACTACTTGGGTGTCGGTAAGGCACGATCCACGGGCCGGGCGGGTCGTGACAAAAGTGGTATCGAGCGATTAATCCTCGGAAAGTGTCTCTGACCGTATCTAGTAGAGTCTTGATTATCGGTGTGTTGTGCACCACACCAATAATCGAGGCTATAGGATATTTAGGATTGGTTTCCATTCTTCTCATTACGAGATCGTGCTTTAGAGGCGTGTTATAGGTTGGACCTCTAACGTATTCCTTTCTATGATTATGCCTCGCGTAAGGCAACCCGCCCGAAGGCAAAGCGGCCAGAGGCGCTAGCGAGACACCAGTCACGAGGCTCGAGCCCGTCTATACGAGCGGCGAGTTCTATGGCGCCGCCCGGCCAGACACGCACCACACCTGCGCCCCACACCTGGGGCGGAGGAGTTAGGGTACAAGGAGATGGCCCGACTTTAGCTAAAGTTGTGGCCCGTCGAGAGATTGGATCACGGCGATTCGATTCGGCTCAGCTCGATCGCGCGTGGTACACCCGAGGCGAGATAGTTTGAAACTACGAGATTTCTTGAGTTGTAGCGCGGAGTTTTATGGGTGGTGGAGGATGATCGCGAGTTCATCGTCGGCTTGAAGGATTTTGAGAGTGATCGAGCGTGGAGACCGAGTCAGTGATCTTTGGTTCACATAAATTGCGTGATACGCGATCGATTGGTTTGATTCATGGGAGTTATCGGGAGAGCACGTCCCATTACGGATGAGTTCTCGAGGCTTTCTCGCTCACTTCTTGCCTCGCGGATGAGGAGGCGCGGGTGATAGATTTTTGCTGGCGAGGCGAGAGGGCGCCTTGTCGGGAGTACAATGTCGAGTTTGATTCATTGGCTCGATATGTCCCGATTGGTAGCAGATATGGAGGATAGGGTACACCGCTATGTCACCGGGCTGACGACTATATGGCGGAGTCATGTGCGGGGTTTCTCGGCCGGGTATGGACATTACGCGCATGCGAGCTCGCGCCCTTGGATGCGAGGAGCGCAGAGGTCGGCAGTGGGCGACAGCGAGAAGAAGGCGGGGCGGGAGGGTCTTACGGTGGTTATCGGTGGCGGCCTCGGCTAGCGATCTAGGTCGCGCCACGCCGGCTGAGCACTCTGCGACCTCAGCCTGGCCCGAGTTTCGAGGGCGGACCGGGCCACGGGCGAGGCGTCGAGTAGCGAAGTGCGGCGTCGACCACCCGCGGTGGCCGTCGGTAGATCCATTACGGGAAGTGTGGTACTACTTATGGATCTTGTTACGATTGTGGCGGCGAGGTCACTGCGGTATGTCCGGCCGGGGCCCGGTGGTAGGCCCGGCCGAGTTACGTGGCGGCTTCATCATCTCCTACGATTACGCCCGGGCGTGGTGCTCGTGGGTCGGCGGTCGCGGAGGTCGTGGCTCGGTCGATTCTAGCGGTCCTCGAGCGCATTTATGCTTTGTCGGTAAGCGGGATCGGGAGGCCTCGCTGATGTCGTCACGGTACCTTATCGGTTGGTTTGATGTTTATGCCTTGATAGATCAGGGTTCTACTCTGTCCTATATATCTCCCTTGTTGCTAGTAGGATAGGGATAGAGCACGAGTCCATAGACCCTTTCGAGTAGCTACGCGATGGGTGATTCGGTGGTAGCTCGGCGGGTATATAGGGCTTGTCTGTGACCATTCTGATCGTCGGACCGCCGACTTGATAGAGTTGGAGATGATTGGCTTGGCGTGATTATGGGGATGGATTGGCTGGCTGCTTGCTATGCCAATGTAGGCCGAGAGAAAGTAATGCAGTTCGATTTCACGAGGCGGTTGTTGAGTGGGAGGAGCACGGTATCGCAGGGGTAGGTTTATTTCCTACCTCAAGGCTAGGAAGATGGTGCGAAGGGGTATATCTACCATCTAGTTGAGTGTTTGATCACGAGGCGGTACCAGATTTTGATCGATTCCGTAGTCGAGTTCCCGACGTGTTCCCGGATGACCTCGGTATCCCTCACGAGAGGAGATCGAGTTTTGTATTGACATATTGCGGATACTCGGCTTATTTCCATTCCGCCATACGAATGGCACTGCCGAGTTGAGAGAGTTGAAGGACCGGTGAGGATTTCTTGGAGAAGGGCTTCATTAGGCCAGTGTTTCCCAGAAGCGCGTGTTGTTCGTGAAGAAGAAGGGCGGGGCCGCGCTGTGTGTTGATTCTGGCGGTGAACAAGGTGACCATTAAACGAATACCCTTCCGGGATTGATGATTTGTTCGACGGTTGCGAGCGCGAGATGTTTCTCAAGATTGATGCGTTCGGGCTATCATCGAGTTCGTGTCGAGAGGTGGATGTCCACAGATTGCATTCGGACGATGCGGGCATTATGAGTTCGGGTCATGTCTTTTGGGTTGACGATGCTCGGCGGTATTCATGGATTTGATGAACCGAGTGTTCAAACATTTTTGGACACGTTTGTGATAGTGTTCATTGATGATATCTTGGTTTATTCTCGCTCGAGCGGAGCATGCGGAAGCATTTTGAGATCTGTCTTGTGATTCTCGAGACCAGCGATTTGCGCCAAGTTTTCCAAATGTGAGTTTTGGTTGACTTGATGGCGTTTCTTGGGCATATTAGCCGAGTGATGGCATTCGAGTTAATCTGGCCAAGATCGAAGCGATCGAGACTTGGCCTAGACCTCTACTCCGTGAGGTTCGCGATTTCGGGCCTTGCGAGTTATTATCGGTTCGTGGAGAAGTTTGCTTCTATCTGCACCATTGACTAGGTGGCTCGAGAAGGCGGCCAAGTTCCGATGGTGATGCTTGTGGCGGGGTTTCGATTCTTTGAAAAGAGATTGGCGGCCGCCCGTTCTTACTCTTCCGGAGGTCGGATGGTTATGGCGTGTATTGTGATGCGTCGAGCATCGGGTTGGGATGTGTATTGATGCACATGGCGGGGTTATAGCATATGCGTCCCAATCGGTGAAGAAACACGGAGAACTACCCGCTGTGATTTGGAGTTAGCGGTAGTGATTCACGCTTTGAAGATCTGGAGGCACTATTTGTATGGGGTTCACGTGGATATTTATACGAGACCACAAGAGCCTCAGGTATATCTTGACGGAGGGAGTGAACTACGCGAAGGCGGTGGTTAGAGTTGCTTAAGGATTACGATGTTGATATCTATACCACGGGAAGGCGATGTTGTGGCGGATGCCGCTTAGTCGTAGTCGATGGGAGCCTATCGGATGTGCTGACTAGAGAGGAGGACATGGTTCGTGATTTGCATCGATTAGCGAGCCTTGGTGTCCGTTTGATTGATTACGATAGCGGTGGGGTTAGAGTTCGTGAGGTTGCGAAGTCTTCCATCGTCGAGGAGGTGAAGAAGCGGCGATTCGAGATCGGCTTTGATTCGATATCGTGATCTGACTCTTACGTGAGGCAAGGTCGAGTAGCTTTGATGGGGTGCTAAGGTTTGAAGCGGTGTGTGTTCGGATGTTTGAGGACTTGTGAGTTCTTGGGGAAGCACGGTGTGGCGTTACTATCCGTCAAAGTCGACCAAGATGTACCACGACCTTAGATACGTGTATTGGTGGGATGGCTTGAAGAGGGGCGTGGCGAGTTCGTAGCTCGGTGCGTGTTGTCGGCGGTGAAGGTAGAGCACGAGGCACGGTGGTTTATTCTGAGCGATAGAGATCCCGAGCACGGAAGTGGGAGGTAATCAACATGGACTTCATCACGGGATTACCTCGCACTCGGAGGAGACATGATTCTATATGGGTTATCGTCGGTGGCGAAATCAGCCAGCTTTCTTCCGTCGGGGCGACTTTTTTGAGGATTATGCGGACTTTACATCAGAGATCGTCGGTGCATGAGTCCTACTTGATCATATCCAGAGAGAGCCAGTTCTGGCTAACCGGAGGTCCTTCGAGAGGGTTTAGGGGCAGTGAGCTGAAATCTTGCATTTCATCCTGAGCAGACGGACAGGCGAGCGCATTATCGGACTGCGAGGATATCTTTGCGAGCTGTGTTATTGACTTAAGTGTTAGTTGTGAGGATCATTTGCCTCTAGTTGAGTTCGCGTATAATAATAGTTACCACTCCAGTATTCAGATGGCGCCTTATGAGTACTTGTATGGGAGGAAGTGCGGATCGCCTATAGGTTGGTTCGATGTGGGCGGCGGCTAGTGGGACGGTTTGGTATGGCGATGGATAAGGTGAAACTTATCAAGGCGGCTATTGTGACTCGAGTCGGCAAGTCGTATCACGAGATCATCGTCGTCGGCATCTTGAGTTTGAGGTTCATGATTGGGTTTTCTAAAGGTGTCACCCCTTGAAGGGTGTGATGAGATCGGGAAGAAGGAGAAACTTCGACCCTAGGTACGTTGGGCGTTTGATTGTCGCGAGGTAAGCAAGGTTGCTATGAGTTGAATCTGCCGTCCGATGCGGAGGCGGCATCGGTTTTTCACGTGTCTATCTTTGAGAGATGTGTCGGGATCCATCTGGGTACACCGATTGGCGATGTCGGTGTGGGGTTATCGTATGAGGAGATTCCCATAGCGATAGTCGATCGTCGAGTTAGGCGTCTGCGGACGGGGCGTGGCTTCAAAGTCTTGTGGCGAGCGAGCTCAGAGGAGATGGCGTGGGAGGCCAGGAGGACATGAGGCGGAAGTATCCTCACCTATTCCCACGCCTCCGTAAATTCACTTTCCTACTTGTAAATTTTAGTTATCATTTACGCCTAAGTGTTGCTCTGTGGCGTGTGTGGCATTTACATGTTTAAACTTCTTCGATAATTGTCTTTGGAAAGAACATTCGGGCGAATGTTTCTGAGGGAGAATGTTATACCGTATTTCAGTATGTATGCGTGAGAATACGTCTGAAAGTCTAGCCTTAAAGATAAGCCTTGGGCGTTTTTATTTGTACCTGACTCACTAAAAGAATGGTTTTCGTGAAACGTTTCCACGACTTTCGTAGAGTAAATTCGGTATGCCATTTCTTATTTTGCGGATTTTTCAGAGGCGAAACATTTTGGACCAGCGGGAGGGTGGCGTGTGTCACCTGCATTGAAACAAGTGGGATGGCTTTGGGCGATTGGGCGTCGAGAGGATGTTGCCTTGGCGATTGGTTCCTGCTTAGGCCTTGTTTTGTGCCATGTTTTGTGGAGTGTTTTGTGGAGTGTTTTGTGGAGTAGGGGTTAGGGTGCACTTGGCTTGATCTTGGCCTTACACTTGCCTTGCCTTGTCTTCGTCTTGGCCGTTGGTTGGCGAAGGCTTGAGCTATAAATACCCTCTTGAGATGAAGAGTTCTTCATCCACAAAAGCTTTCAAGTCCAAAAATCCTTCCCTCTCCCTTTGTAAGCAATTCGTCCAACACCCCAGCCGAGAAGCTTGGCGAGGCTACCCACTAGCCTGGAAACCTACCCACTAGCGGTAGAAAAGTTGCCTTCTTGTATTGTTATAATGCCCAAAATACCCTAGCCCAAATACCTTAGTACTTGTAGAAGTTGTGAAGAACTTCAAGGTTCTGAGCGTACAACTTAGGAGCAAAACCTTGCTCAGTAGCGACTTTTCTAGGATATTATTGGGCTTCAGAGGTAATAATCCTAACCCTCTTTTGTATTAGAGAATATATCTTGTTGTAGTATAAGGATAAGTATAAATACTTAGAAGTATGTCGCGATATAGAATTGAATGCTTACATGGAATTTGTTTCACGATGAACTTATATAGCTCACGGGTAGGGAAGTCTTGCCCGACTTACAGTAGAATTATGAACCCCTGTTTAGAATGACCTTGAGTAGTCTTTAATAGATATCTGTGACTATTATGGAATTTGACTCTGCGCGCGACATATTGACTTAGCGGTGGTTTTATTTGAGAAGGTATGTGATTCTTCCTAAAGCATGATATTTTACAATATAACTACGGCAATGTCTTTGACTTAAGCTGAATAATACTTACGAATGCCTAACGGCTTAAGCTGAATAATACTTACGGCAATGCCTGGCTTAAGCTGAATAATAAAGATCTGAAAGCATTTCAAAAGAATCTTGAATCATATTATGAAGAGAACTAATTGGTTTTAAAGCGAAGCTTAAGAGTTATACTAGCTTTATGGGAAGTAAGTATAACCACAAGGTTGATAAAAGAAACAAGTTTGCCTATGTGTTTATAACAGACTTATATTGTGAAAAGAATAATAAGATGGTTTGATAAGTAGACATGATATGATGCTATGTGTGTTAGTATCTTATAACGTTTGTATAGGTGAGTATCCTTGTTGTGCTTATGTTGTTTAAAGATAAGTTGTTATGTTAGTATACTATCACTCGCCTCTTGAGATGATCACAGGGGTTAGCGCCTCCGTCACGGGGTAGACTTCGGTGATGCAGGACCGTGATTCGAGAATACCTAATGCGGGTCGAGGGCCTATGCGGGCTCTGAGTTCGAGTTAGTATGCGGGGTTATGCCTGCATGCGGTGCGTGTGGCCGTGCGGACAGCGAGTCGGGGCGATGCGAGGAGTAGCTACCTCGATGCGGGGTTATACCTCATGCGGGCCCGTGAGTGGCCTATGCGGACTCGAGTCGAGTTAGGCTTGCAGGATGATGATGAGGCGAGTGGCCTGTTTCGATCATTCGCGGCCTAGACAAGACTTCATTCTGATTACTATTGTTGCTCTTGTTTGTGATGTGGCACTATGCGGTTTCCTGGTTGTTTCATACGTATTTGTAAGTGGTTTTAAAAATGATATGTTTTCATTTAAGTACTTTACGTCGCATACTTAGTACTGTTGTCTTGACCTCCCGGGCTGCGTTCATGCCCGGTAAGGGCAAGCGGTGCTAGATCCGCGTCTTAGGATCTCTGCGTTGGTGTCGGGAGCTCCGTCTCTGGAGGCTCTACTTTTAGTATGATCTCCTGTTGTAGATAGTTTGTTGATCGGGTATGGCGGGGCCACTGTCACGCCATAGTTATATATTTCCTTAAGTGCGTAGTCATGTTTATGCAGTGTCGGATGCTAGCTTTGAACTATGATTATATATATATCTGAAAGGCGTGTTTTCTCACATAAAGCGTGTCTTATTTTATAAAGCTGTTTCATGTCTTGTTTTATATTTCCGTGATTTCTCGATGTATGACTACTGGTGCCAGTAAGGCACGATCACGGGCCAGGCAGTCGTGACAACGATGCTCTGAACCTTTAAGATTTTTACAACAACTATGGCGGGACGGGCCGCCATACCACGAATGTACAAGAACCTCTGGACTCGAGGTAACATGCAAAGATAAGCCTCAGAAGGAAAGGAGCTTCAATCTGCTGAAATGTGATCCTAGCGGGGATCGGCGGAGATGTACCTCACTGCGGCATGAACGCAGCCCAAGGAGGTCGATACAGTACAGTATGTGAAGCGTAAACAACGTAAATGAAATCATAATAGTCTATATAAAGCGAGACATGTATGATAACCAAACTACTGATTCTGACATAAAAAGCGATGTCAAGTCGGGGACTCGCGCCTCAAAGTCGTCCTCGTGCGTGGAACTCCTTATCGCCGCTGCCGTGATCTAGGTACAAATCATGTGATCGTATAACGTGTCTCGGCCCGTCATGGACCCGATATAAGCGTGTGGAATCATTCGGTTCGTCTCGTGAACTTCGGTAGTCGGATGGAATACATTCGGTCCGTCAGTGGGCCTTGATGAGTGAAATACATTCGGTTCATCCACGTGAGCAGCGGTAGTCGAGTGAAATACATTCGGTTCATCCATGAGCGGTAGTCGAGTGAAATACATTCGGTTCGTCCATGAGCGGTAGTCAGTGAAATACATTCGGTTCATCCATGAGCAGTAGTCGAGTGAAATACATTCCTTGCACAACAAGTCTATCACGGCGCAAACATAGGCAAGTTACACACAACTTAAAGTACTTTCATTTATGACAAAGTCAGGGTTTTAACCTAAAGTACTACGTCGTTAAATTCCTTTTAAGAGATCCATTCCTTTTATAAAGTCACGATACGTAGTATAAAAATAGAGTGACTTACATCTTTTAAGTAAACCAAAACAACTTCCCTTTTAAAGTCAAGTTACCACATTAAAACCAATGATAAAACCCTTCTTTTGTTTTCATAAAATCGTTATAACCAACTTCCCATAAAGCTGTTATAACACTTTATGTTTTAAACCAATTTAAGACAAAACAATGCCTTTCTTTTCCCTACAGTTCCAGTTTGCCTCATTTCAATTACTCAAGTCTCTTTATTTTAGAAAGGTTTCATAGTTCAATGTCTTAATCTCTTTTAAAACAATTGAATAACATATGCCATTGGTGTGAGCAGTTTATTCTTGTTTATAATCATTTATAAAAGCAGCCATGATCTAGAAAATGTAATATCATTTTGTCTCATCTTAGCTTCTATGCAGATGGAGGTTTCTACTGGTTTTAATAATACTTCATTATTCAATACATTTTCCTTTATTAGCGCTGCAGTGGTTTGTTCGATACTCATTCTGATTTCCGAAATCAGTAAAACATTATTCCTTTTAAAAACCAGGTACTCATTACTCACGAATGAGGTTTCACACAAAATTCATATTAATACATTCAAGTCAAGTCTCTTATCTTTTAAGATCAAGTCTCTTAACTTCTAAAAATCAGTAAACCATTTTCTTTACCCCTCTTAAGACGTTATACCTAACTCCCGTAAAGCTAGTATAACTCTTTTTAAAACCAATAAAGCGAAGTGTTAATCTTAACAAAAATGGTTTCTTAACTCTATTGACATACTTCAAGATTCTTATTATTGGGCTTAAGTCAAAAGACATTGCGTAAGACTACGTTAACAAACGCATGCGTCTACCGTACTATATATATATTCTTAAAATATTTCATGCTCGAGTATAGGAAGAATCACATACCTGCGTGATGATTATCGACTATAAGCAAAACGCTCGCGCTATAACGGCTAGCCTTGTCCACCTTCTAAGTAGCACGTACTACTTGCGAACATTGACGATAAAGGTTATCGAGTCTCTTTGTAAATATCAGTCTGTAAATCTGGTTTAATCTTCTACTCTAATATTCTTACGATGTGATTTGATTCGAGTCTTTTACGTAATATCCTTATTACAGTTCAATTCTCTTACATGAATCTTATATTCATTTCAATTCAACTTCTGATATGTAATTCCCAATTACAATAGAAGGGCGATAGTATTTACCTCGATGAGCCCAAAATTATCCAAGTTAATGTCGCTCACGAGCAACGTTTAGCTCTACTCAGAGTGCTCGATCCGCTCCAAACAACCTTAGAAGTTACATGCAACTTCTACTAAACACTAACCGACTATGAAGGTTTTCCTTAGGGTTTCGTTTTTGTAGTGAGGAAAGTATAATAGTATTCAGGACTCTACGTATAGAGGTAACTTTGGAAAGTACTACAAGGTATTGGGCTAAAGTATTTTGGGCATTATAACAATACTTGGAGAGTATTTCTATACCACAAAGGGGGTATTTATACGAGACAACTAGGCGAGGGGAGGTTCTCAAAAGGGGTTGGGCGAACTCGACTCTCAAAGGGGAGGATTTTAACACTTAGAAATGATTTTTGGATGAAGAATTTCATCAACAAAGAGGGTATTTATAGGTCAGAAATGGCCAGCCAATGGCGAAGATTCTTCCAAGTGTTAGGCAAGTGTAGGGCTAGGATTAAGCCAGTGCACCTTATCCATCTACCACACCAACTTGCACAAATATCCTACCTAACCCATTGCCCTCTTTTCGTCCCTTTACTGTACTTCCTTCTGATGTGAGGGTGACACATGTCACCCTCCCATTGATCCAAAATGTTTAGTCTCGGAAAAATCCATAAAAATATAAATGACATAGCGGAATTTTCCTTACATGAAGTTTAGTAAAGCGTTTAGTCGAAAAGCGACTCCTTCCGGCACTTGTGTACAAATTTGAAACTTGCCAAATCTTAAGGCTTAAATTTTTATCGACGCCCTCACGCACATACTACGGAAATACGGTATAACATTCTCCTCCTTAGAAACATTCATCCGAATGTTCCTTCTCAAGCGGATAACGATGAAGTTCTTCTAACAAGTTGCCCACGCCACACGGCCATGAAATAACACACATTCTCTTCCTTCCGCACTGTCGTGCCCTACCGAACACTTGAACTCTTCTAGTATACATACCACACTTGATCGTCAGCTTTCCCAAAACTTTGAGTCACCACCTCCAAACTTGGTCATCTTACTAGCCTCGATCTCCGTAAGGCCATTCCGGCCTTCGCGATCTGTTACGGTCGAACGTATCACGACTCATCGATGGTCATCTAAACTTGGGCCTAGCACCCTCGTGACCCTACCACTGGCGGGACCACGAGCTGACCCGCGCCGAAAGT
Source organism: Przewalskia tangutica (assembly GCA_029844215.1). Classification (NCBI taxonomy): domain Eukaryota; kingdom Viridiplantae; phylum Streptophyta; class Magnoliopsida; order Solanales; family Solanaceae; genus Przewalskia; species Przewalskia tangutica. Next base: position 83,193 of record JAQGDG010000315.1, on the reverse strand, counting down.
AGCGGGTTGGCGCAACATAGCCGAACCCGACCCACTTAACGCGTCAAGCTCTTGTTTCCCGTCCGGAACAATCTTACCTATCTGGTCGTAAGCTACCACTTCCGTTTTACACTACCCGTGGACTTATCCTTTCAACTAACCATGTTTTCTAACTCATAACTAACACAGCGTTATCCGGTACATGGCGCCTGACAAAAGATCATCATATCAAGCATGCAAAACTCTAGAGGTTAAGGATATACGAATCTACCGCTCCACTCTAATCATAGGCCATACTGCAGGCGCATAGTATGAAAGCGATGAACGCCAGCGATCCGGTCCGGTAAGCCGCCAGTTCGGTACCCCTCCTATAAGCACGATCTCGTCACATGGCCATGACGGCGCGGTGAAACAAGCACGATAAAACGACATTCCGGGATGGCGTCGCGCATCGTGCATGCCGAGGGGGCATGAATCCTGGCTAGAACTCGCGTATACTGTGAACGAAGCCACGGAGCTCGACCGGCTCGAATACCGACGTCACGAAGATTGTGGAGGACCACTGCATCTTGGCGGAGGTACATAACTAACTGCTGCTTGGCGGTCGCCTCGAAAGTTACCAAAGGACCTGCTGTCACGGCCTCTTGGCGATCTCGGTCGTTCGTCGACCTCTCAGTGCCTCGCATCCTAGTGCATGAGCTTGCATGCGGGCAATGTCCATGCGGTGAAGACTACACCCGTACAAGCCTCTGCCAAGTAATCATCTAGCCGGTGGCGTAGCGGTGTACTGCATCCTCCATATCGGCTACTACGGGGACATACCGATCTAATGAGTCGAACTCCACATTGTACTCTCTGCCCGTCGCCTGCCTCAGCGTCAAAAATCAGCCCGAGCCCTCGTCATACGTGGAGGAAAGAAGTGTGCAAGAAATGCCTTTGAGAACTTCGTCCGTATAGCCGGAAGTGCATTCTCTCCCGGGGCGGCTCGCGAATCAAACGATCATTGCGGTATCACGCACCGATGCGAACCTAGACCAGCGACTCGGTCTCCGATGCCTTGATCACTCATGACCGGCTGTAGCGCCGAATGAACTCCTGTGGATCATCCTCGAGCCTCGACCCATAAAACTACGGCGGGTTACATCTCGGAAAAATCGTAGTCTCGAAGCCATGCGCTCGGGGTGAACTACGGGTGCTCTGGGGCTGCAGGCGTCGATCCGGCCTATCTCATATCGCCACGACCACGGCGATCGGGCCATCTCCTTGTACCCGTCTCATACGCTCCGGTGTGGGGTGAGGCTCAGTCTTGTAGTCTCGGCGGCCAACTGCTGCGACTCTAAACTCTTTGGTCGGGCGGCGTCGCGAAACTCGCCGGAGCATCGCTCTTGTCTCAATCTTGGGGGCTGCGCTCGTACTCTCTACGTATCCACTAGCGGCTCCTCGGCTGCCTTGCCCCTCTGGGCGGGGTTGCCTTGCTTGCGAGCATAGCGGTAAAGCGAAGGAATCGTCGGAGGGTCGAACTTATCACACACTCTACAGGCACGATCTCGGAATGAGAAGAATGGAAACCAATCCTAAATGTCCTATAGCCTCACGATTATAGATGTGGTGCACAACATACGATAATCAAGACTCTACTAGACACGGTCGTAGGCGGTTCAGAGGACTAGCGCTCTGATACCACTTTTGTCACGACGAACCGGGCAGTGGTAGTGTCTTACCGGGCACCCTAGTGATACAACATCAGAGAAAACCAGCGGAAATAAAAACTTTAAACATATAAATAGATATGGATCAAGATGAAAGAAAACAGGCCAACCAAAACGGTTGTCGTTCAGCATATATATATACATAGACATTTGAACAGTTACAATCCTTACAACCCTTCCAGCGATTACTCTGGACGCACTTTAAGATTTTTACAACAACTATGGCGGACAGGGGCCCGCCGTACCACAGATGTACAAGAACCTCTGACTGGGGTAACATGCCAAAAGATAAGCCTCAAGGAACGGAGCTTCAATCTGTTGAAATGTGATCCTAGCGCGGATCGGCGGTAGATGTACCTACTGCGGCGTGAACGCGGCCGAAGGAGGTCGATAACAGTACCAAGTATGTGAAGCGTAAACAACGTAAATGAAATCATAATAGTCTATATAAAGAAGGAGACATGTATGATAACCAAACTACGATTCACAACATAAAAACGATCGTGTCAGTCGGGACTCACGCCTCAAAGTCATCCTCGTACGTGGAACTCCTTCCTCACCGCCGATCTAGGTACAAATCATGTGATACGTATAACATGTCTCGGCCCATCGTGGACCCGATAGAAAGTGTGGAATACATTCGGTTCATCTCATGAACTTCGGTAGTCGGATGGAATACATTCGGTCCATCCAGTGGGCCGGTGAATGAGTGAAATACATTCGGTTCATCCGTGAGCGGTAGTCGAGTGAAATACATTCGGTTCATCCCGTGAGCGCGGTGGTCGATGAGTGAAATACATTCGGTTCATCCCGTGAGCGGTAGTCGAGTGAAATACATTCCGGTTCATCCCGTGAGCAGCGGTGGTCGAGTGAAATACATTCGCGCAACAAGTCTATCACACGCAAACATAGGCAAGTTACACACAACTTAAAGTACTTTCGTTTTATGACAAAGTCGGGTTTTAACCTAAAGTACTCGTCGTTAAATTCCTTTTAAGAGATCCATTCCTTTTATAAAAGTCACACGATACGTAGTATAAAAATAGAGTGACTTACGTCTTTTAAGTAAACCAAAACAACTTCCCTTTTAAAGTCAAGTTACCACATTAAAACCAATGATAAAACCGCTTCTTTTGTTTTCATAAAATCGTTATAACCAACTTCCCATAAAAACATTATAACACTTTATATTTTAAACCAATTTAAGACAAAACAATGCCTTTCTTTTCCCTACGTTCGGTTTGCCTCATTTCAATTACTCAAGTCTCTTTATTTTAGAAAGGTTTCATAGTTCAATGTCTTAATCTCTTTTAAAACAATTGAATAACATATGCCATTGGTGTGAGCAGTTTATTCTTGTTTATAATCATTTATAAGCGGCCATGATCTAGAAAATGTAATATCATTTTGTCTCATCTTAGCTTCATGCGGATGGAGGTTTCTGCGGTTTTAATAATACTTCATTATTCAATACATTTTCCTTTATTAGCGCTGCGATGGTTTGTTCGATACTCATTCGATTTAGAAATCGGTAAAACATTATTCCTTTTAAAAACAGTGCTCATTACTCACGAATGAGGTTTCACACAAAATTCATATTAATACATTCAAGTCAAGTCTCTTATCTTTTAAGATCAAGTCTCTTAACTTCTAAAAATCAGTAAACCATTTTCTTTACCCTCTTAAGGCGTTATACCTAACTCCCATAAAGCTAGTATAACTCTTTTTAAAACCAATAAAGCCAAGTGTTAATCTTAACAAAAATGGTTTCTTAACTCTATTGACATACTTCAAGATTCTTATTATTCAGGCTTAAGTCAAAAGACATAGCCGTAAGACTACGTTCCGTTAACACACGTACGTCTACCGTACTATATATATATTCTTAAAATATTTCATGCTCAAGAGTATAGGAAGAATCACATACCTCGTAATGATTATCGACTATAAGCAAAACGCTCCACGGCTATAACCCGGCTAGCCTTGTCCACCTTCTAAGTAGCACATGCTACTTGCGAACATTGACGATAAAGGTTATCACCATAAATACGATCTATGTAAATCTGATTTAATCTTCTACTCTAATATTCTTGATGTGATTTGATTCAAGTCTTTTACGTAATATCCTTCTATTACAGTTCAATTCTCTTATGAATCTTATATTCATTTCAATTCAACTCTGATGTAATTCCCAATTACAATAGAAGAATGAGTATTTACCTCGATGAGCCCAAAATTATCCAAGTTAATGTAAGCTCACGAGCAGCGTTTAGCTCTACTCAGAGTGCTCCAATCCGCTCCAAACAACCACTTAGAAGTTACATGCAACTTACTAAACACTTCAACCGACTATGAAGGTTTTCCTTAGGGTTTCGTTTTTGTGGTGAGGAAAGTATAATAGTATTTAGGACTCTACGTATAGAGGTAACTTTGGAAAGTACTACAAGGTATTGGGCTAAAGTATTTTGGGCATTATAACAATACTTGGAGAGTATTTCTATACCACAAAAGGGGGTATTTATACGAGATAACTAGGCGAGGGGGAGGCTCGGCCAAGGCTCTCAAAAGAGGGGAGGGGTTGGGCGAACTCGACTCTCAAAGGGTGAGGATTTTAACACTTAGAAATGATTTTTGGATGAAGAATTTCATCAACAATGGGGGGGTATTTATAGGTCAAGAAATGGCCAACCAATGGCCAATATTGTTACAATTGTTAGGCAATTGTATGGCTAGGATTAAGCCAAGTGCACCTTATCAATCTACCACACCAACTTGCACAAATATCCTACCTAACCCATTGCCCTCTTTTTCGTCCCTTTACCGCCCACTTCCTTCCAATGTGAGGTGACACATGTCACCCTCCGTTAATCCAAAATGTTTCGTCTCTCGAAAAATCCGCAAAAAATATAAATGACATGGCGGAATTTTCCTTCGCAAGTTTAGTAAAGCGTTTAAAACGACTCCTTTCGGCACTTGTGTACAAATTTGAAACTTGCCAAATCTTAAGGCTTAAATTTTTATCGTCGCCCTCGCATACATACTGGAAATCACGGGGTATAACATACTGCGCATGAACGCGGCCCAGAAGGAGAGTCGATTACAATTACCAAGTATGTGGCCGAAAATATCGTAAATGAAATCATAATAGTCTATATAAAGCAGAGACATATATGATAACAAACTACAAGACACTACAAGTGCAATCATGTCAAGTCGAGGACTACGCCTCAAAGTCATCACTCAAATATAGCAGTGGGTCTCACGCCACCATATCAGTCATGCGGTGGAATTCTTCCTCACCGCCGGATCTATGATAAAACAACACCGAGTACACGTGAACACGAGTCCCACTATGTCATAAAACCGTGCGGGCAAGACGAAGGCATAGCTACAAGAACCAGCCTGCATCATCAACTGACCGGGGCAAGTACGAAAGCCAACTACCAGAACCTACCATACCAACAATACTAAATAATCGTATTACGGCCGGCGGGCAAGTAAGGCATAGCCACGAACCAACTGCGTCGCGCATCCGGCCGGGCGTACGAAAGCCAACTACGTAACCGCTGCGTACCAACCTCATTCCACCTGCGTCACGAAGGCGGCCGGGGCGTCTGAAGCCAACTACGTAACCACTGCGTCACGTCGGCGACCGGCAAGACGGGCTAACTACGAACCTCTGCGTCACGAGACTTCGTGGGAACTAGTCCGTGGAACGACACTATAAAGAAGCGGCCGGGCAAGTACGAAAGCCAACTACCAGAACCAACCTGCATCAGCAACGACCGGGGCAAGTACGGGGGCAAGCTACCAGAACCAACCTGCATCAGTAACCCTCATGGAGATCTAGTCCATGGAACAACAATCCTAACGGAACCTACGGTGGGCCACCCAACGCGTGTCGAGGTCCAAGGATATAACAAGATAACCTACCCTCCATCGAGAGACGCGGTAGTCATAGAAATACAATACTGGCACAACAAAGGCTATCACAACTAGCATAGGCAAGTTTACTCACACTCAAGGTACTTTCGTTTTATGCCAAAAATCCGGGTTTTAACCCCAAAGTATGTCATACTTAAATTCTTTCAAAAGATCCCTTTCTTTTACAAAAGTCACACGATACCCGTAGTATCAAAAATAGAGTAACAATCTTTTTAAGTAAACCAAAACAATTTACATACCTTCTTTTTAAACCATCTTAAGGCAAAACCATGCCTTTCTTTTAAACCAAAACTCTTCAAATTCCTCAAGTCTCTTTTCTTTTAGAAAACAAGTTCCTTACTTTGGAATTTTAAGAAAAATCAATACTTGTTATTAATGATTAAAGCAGCCATGATCTAGGAAATGTAATACAATTTTGTCTTATCTTAGCTTCTATGCAGATGGAGGTTTCTACTGGTTTTAATATAATTAATTAGTTGTCAATACATTTTCCTTTATTAACGATGTAGTGGTTTGTTCGATACTTATTCTCATTTCCGAAATCAATAAAACATTATCCTTTTAAAACCCAATTACCCATTTCTCAAAAAAATGCGGTTTCACAACTTTTTAACACAAACCAAGTCCTTAATATTTCACATCAAGTCATTTATAAGTCAAGTCTCTTATCTTTTAAAAACCACAGACCATTTCTTTACCAACATAAAGTTGTTATAACAAACTTCCCATAAAGCCGTTATAACACTTTATGTTTTAAACCAACCAAATTCGTTTACATTATGCGTCTACCGTACTACATAGTTCACAACAATCATGCTAGAAAAGATAGGAAGAGGTTCACATACCTCGCGACGATTATCGACAATTAGCAAAACGCTCCAAAGTACTACAACCCTGCTAGCCTTTTCCACCCTTCAAGTAGAATACGCTACTCGCAGTATTTCAACCTATAAAGGCCACAAAACGTCTATCAACTTCTCGATCTCTTTGTAGCCCATTTCAAAGTACAAGGTTCCTTATTCTACGGAAATTTCGGCGACCTCCCCGCAACCACATAAATCTCCTCTCTATCAAGGCCCGCTACCAAGCCAACAACTCGAGGGTTACACGTCTAACCGACGTGTACAACATCGCCACAATAATATTACAAGTCTCATCAGAATACAGTCAATGTAAATATACCAATTCTTTATAATCATCCTTCCAATATATCTTATACTCAATTCTAAACTACTACAATAAGTAATATCCAATTCTGATAGAAGGGCGTAGATCATTACCTCGATAAGCCCAAAATTATCTAAGATTATATGTCGATCCTGAGCAACGTTTAGCCCCAATTCCTTACGCTCCAACCCGCTCCAAGCAACCCTTAGAAGTTTCTAAACAACTTCTCTTAACACTTCATCTAAGCTATGAAGATTTTTCTAGGGTTTCATTTGCGACTATTGAAATAAAGTAGTATTTCCGGGCTCCTAGTATTTGAAATAACTTTGGAATACTACTAGGGATACTAGGCTAAGGTATTTGGGATTAAACAACAACACTTGAAGTATTTTCTACACAAAGAGGGGGGGGGGGGGGGGGTGGACGAAAAAAACACAAAGGGAAGGGATATTTTTTGCCTTGGAAGAACTTAAGTGTAGGATGAAATTAAGTCTTGCACTAAGGGGGTATTTATAGAGAAATCAATGGCCAAGATCAAGGCAAGTGTTTGGTGATATCTTGGGACAAGTGTGGGTGCCACAAGCCACTTGTCTAAGCAAGACAAGTGGCTAGCCACTTGGCACACTAAAACGGCCACAAGGCCACTTGTCAAGCCAATTCGGCCACTTAGGCCACATGGGGGTGACACGTGTCGCCCCCTTACTCGTCCAAAATATTTCATTTTCCGAAAATATCCGAAATGCCAAAAATCTCTAAAACAAAGTGGGCCCCACAAAACCGTAAATTTCTCTCGTGGGCCCCACGTGACCAATTCCGGAAATAAAATTCCATAATTCTAATATAATCCAGGAAGTCCAAATACCAAATCTGGGAATCCAATTCCCATTAACGAACCTTTTTCCTTCACAAAAACCGGAAACTTTTCCGTCGAAAAATCACATCTTTCTTCCTTTCCAATATTATTGTCGTATTCTCATACGTATGTCCTCACATACATACCCTGGAACTACGGTGTTACACCCCGTAGTTCAGATCATGCGCATGAGAGCGTACGAAAGTGAGTAAGACTTAAAATTTTCAAAAGATAGGTTGTGATTATTCGGATGGGTTTTAGTCAACTTTGAGGCGGGTTATGACCCGGTACATTGAGAGTTCCTAAGTATTTCAAAGGCCTAGTGCGTATTTCGTTGAGTCTAGTTTCCAACGCAACCAACCGTTCGTCGATAGGGCGTCGGAGTAGGAAGTTATGGGAGTTACAAGTTCAGTGCGCAGACGGACATAAATGCGTTTCGACAAAGCGCGGGGCCGCGCGGCGGAGGGGTCGCTGAAGTTGCAGCGCCGGGAAGCAGGACCGCGGCGCCGGAAGTTCAGAGAAGCTGCGGAGGTTTCAGCGCCGAGGCGGGATTTTTGGGCGGAAAAACTTAGGAAAATCTGATTTTCTCTTTTAAAAAGGCCATGGGAGGGTGACAAGTGTCCCCCCCCCCCCATCTGATTTTTCTTGCATGCCTTATATTGACCAAGTCTTGAAGACTTGGTCATCTTTCAAACCTCTCTCTCTCTCTCTAGATTAGCTCTCACTTCTCTCTAAAATCCCAAGAGATATTCTAGCCTTAGGAAAAATCTGAAAAAAATAAAGGCAAGAAGGAAGCTTGTGGCTAGCTTGTGAAGGTTGTTGTGGTGGTGTTCTTGAAAAGGAAGCTAGCAAGTTGTTGGAAAATTTTGGCTAAAGCTCTAAGGTAATGATTCTTCCTTTAGAATTAGTTTTAGTATTGCGTGTTAAGAAGAAAGAATTTGTGGTAGTAAATAATGCTCTTAGAGTCATTTCATGCAAGAAATGTGGTTTGGATATGAAAGAATTGGTTAAGAAGATATTATGAGCATGTTGTAGCCTAAAAACTACCTTAGAATTGTTAAGTGAATTGTTGTACCTTATGGGGCAGAATTTTACACACCCAAGTTTAGGTGTGTAATCCCCTTTGAAATGTTGGATTGTTGAGCCTTAAATGTGGCGTTTGGATGATAAATTCGGCCTTGAGAAAGGTGGCAAGTATGTAGAAACAAAGGAAATGATGCCCAATTTTCCATAGAATTTAGTGACTTTGAACTTAGATTATTTCTACATTGAAATTACAGGTTAATAAACGTATCATGGTTATTATAGGTTGGCATATTACTTGCGGTAGTTTGAGCTTAGCAAGTGGATTGACCGAAGAGGTATGTGGAAACTTTCTTACCTCTTGAGCATGAGTAGTTATAACTATATAGTACGGTAGACGTACGTGTTTTAAATGAAGTAAATCCTTTTGTTATACTTGACTTGTTTTAAGAAAATGTCTAAGTGGTTGGGTTAAGAAGTTAACCCGTTTGTTCTTGAGGAGTGGTTTATCTTAAATAAGGTAGACAAGGATTTCTTGACATAAAGAAGTATAGAGTACTTGGTGTGAAAGTATTGAGTATTGAATTATTCTAAAAAGATAAGAGGCTTGAAGTATTTTTGAAAATTGTGTAAATTTGTTTGAAGTATAAGTCTCTTGGTTAGTCTGAAGCGAAATGGTTTATAAGGAGTTATAACGGCTTTATGGGAAGTTAGTTATAACGGCCTTATAAAAGGATAAGAATGTCTTAATTTCTAAAGCATAAAATTAGTATAACGGCTTTATGGGAAATTGGTTATAATAACTTTATGGAAGGTTAAGAAGGTTGTCTAATTCGATTTATGAGCATAAGTTGCCTAGATTGTGAAAAATTGAAGTTACTTGGTTTCAAGCTTTGAAATGAGTTTTCTAAAGGTGTAGTAGCTTACTTTGAAAAATAGACACGCCTTGATAGTACCTTGGCTTGTTTAATTGAGAATTATTTTTTATACCCCGTAGTTCCAGGGTATATAGGTGAGGATGTACGTGCGAGATTACGACAGAAATTTTGGAAAGAAAGAAAGATGTGATTTTTCGACGGAAAAGTTTCCGGTTTTTGTGAAGAAAAAGGTTCGTTAATGGGAATTGGATTCCCAGATTTGGTATTCGGACTTCTTAGAATATTTGAGAATTATGGAATTTTATTTCCGGAAATGGTCACGTGGGGCCCACGAGTGAAATTTACGGTTTTGTGGGGCCCGCTTAGTTTTTGAGATTTTGGCCATTATGGATATTTTCGGGAGATGAAATATTTTGGACGAGTAGGAGGGCGACACGTGTCACCTCTAGGTGGCCCTTGGCGAAATTAGCTAAACAGTGGCAAGACAAGTGGCCAAGTCTTGCTAGATATTTTGTGTGGACAAGTGGCTTGTGGGTCCCACCCACACTTGTCCCCAATCTCAACCACACTTGCCTTCATCCTATCCCTTGGTTGTCCTATATATGCACCCTTAGTTGATGAAATCTTCCACACTTAGACATTTGAAGACTTGAAAACCCTCCCTTCTCCCTTGACCTAGAGCTCTCGGTTTTGCCCCATTTCTTGAGCAAAATTTGTCCAACAATTCTTAAACTCTCAAGTGTTCTTCCCTAAGGTGTTAGGAAGATTGTGTACCAAGATTTGGAAAAGATTTCACACCCTAGCCTTGAAGGGATGCCTTGGCGAAAGTTGTCATCTTGAAACCCTAAGTGTTCTTCACTTTTTGGAGTTGAATCTTGAAGAGAAGTTGGTTAGGAGCTTATGGGTTGCTTGTAGCTGATTGGAACGTAAAGATTTGGAGCTAAGACTTGCTTGGAGCGACTTTAAGAACTTGGATATTTTTGGGCTATTTGAGGTAGTGGAACTTAAACCTCTTTGTGAATTGGTTGTTATACATATATTATAAGTATATTATGGATTATATAATATATGGAGTAAGTTTGGAAGAGTTGGATCTTGTTAACTTGTTAAAAGAAAGGATTGGCCGTTTGCCATTAAAATGGTAAAAACGTATCTTGCTTGCTAAGAAGCTAATAACAAAGTAACTATAACTTATATTAAGAATGGAAATATAAGTTGGATGACAAATGAGTAAATTGGATAAGTAAAATGGACAAAGTTGGCCAAGGACCCCAACTTAAGGACTGTATTTACTTTGGACTGTATTTACTTTGGACCGTATTTACTTTGGACTGTATTTACATTGGGTATTTACATTTACATTAAGGGAAGATTTTCAATCGCGTTAGTTTGGGCGTGTGATCCCCTTTTTAATTATTGTATTGTTATGAAGGCGTGATAGTAAACCGCGTTATCGGTTGGTCGTGTAATCCCCTTCTTTTACTTATTGTTGTTATGGAGGCGTGATAGTAAACCGCGTTACCGTTTGGGCGTGTAATCCCCTTCTTTATGTTGTTTAATTATTACGCCTTATATATATATATTGTATATATATTACGGTTATTCGGGCCGTGGTAAAAGATGGAAAAGTGAGTATAAGCGGGAAGTCACTTGAAATTTCAGTAGATTTTGAGGGCTTTTTATTGGTATAAGTCTTCAATGATAAGAAAGGTTTGATAGAGTACCATGACCATTTTAGGAGTGGAGTACTCGTGTGGCGTGATCTACTTGGCTTAAGGAGTAGCCGACGGGTTGAAGTACTTGGGCGTTTTGCTTATTGTCGATAAATCGTCGCGAGGTATGTGAACCTCTTCCTATCTTTTCTAGCATGATTGTTGTGAACTATGTAGTGCGGTGACGTACAAGTGCTAAGTGATTTGGTTGGTTTAAAACATAGGGTGTTATAATAGCTTTATGGGAAGTTAGTTATAACGACCTTATGTAGGTGAAAATGGATTCACGATGTTAGAAGTTAAGAGACTTGATCTTATAAGATAAGAGACTTAACTTATTTGTTTTAATGTGGATGTTTGTGTGAAACCTCATTCGTGAGTAATGAGTACTTGGTTTTTAAAGGGATAATGTTTCTTGATTTCGGAATCGAATGTGTATCGATGCACCATTGCAGCGTTAATAAAGGAAAATGTATTGAATAATGATGTGTTGTATTAAAACCGTAGAAACCTCCATCCGCATAGAAGCTAAGATGAGACAAAATGATATTACATTTTCTAGATCATGGTCATTGTAATAAGATCGTTATAAACAAAGAATAAACTACTCACATATATGACATATGTTACTCAATTGTTTTAAAAGAGATTAAGACTATGAGTTATGAAACCTTTCTAAAATAAGTGACTTGAGCATTTGAAAATGAGAAGCTTGAGTAATTGAAACTAGGCAAACCGGAACTTAGGAAAAGAATGTTGTTACTTGATTTTGAAAAGGAATGTGGGTTGGTCATTCTAATACTATGGGTATAGGGTGACTTTTATAAAAGTAATGGATCTCTTTAAAAGAACTTAACGTATGTAGTACTTTGGGGTTAAAACCCGACTTTGGCATAAAATGAAAGTACTTTGAGTTGTGTGAAACTTGCCTATGCTTGTTGTTGTGAAACTTGCCTATGCTTGTTGTTGTGAAACTTGCCTATGCTTGTGATGATAGCCTTGTTGTGCAAGTGTGGTATTTACGTATTCCGTCTCTCGATAGAGGCGGTCGACTTATTGAGAACTTACTTGGGCGTCTTGGCGGTGATGGAGAATTCCACGGGTATGTTTCATTTTGATTATCGCTTGTTGTTGATGTCACATGGACATGTCTACACCGACGCGATTCCGGCACGCGCTACGCGGCGGGTTGATTACGATATATTGTTATTGTGGTTACATGGACATGTCTACAGAGGTAGAATTCCGGGGCATGTGGCCATGCGGCATGGTTGATCACCCAAGTATATTATTGTTGATGTCACATGGGCGTGTCTACACCGAGGTAGAATTCCGGGGCATGTGGCTGGGGGCATTGGTATTATTGTTGCATCATGGACATGTCTACACCGATGAATTCGGGGCACGCGGCCGTGATGCGAACATGATTGATGTTGGGCGTAAGACCCATAGTTATATTTGAGTGATGACTTGAGGCGTGAGTCCCCGATGGACATGATTGCTTTTATGTGGTGAATCGTAGTTTGGTTATCATACATGTCTCTGCTTTATATAGACTAGTATGATTTCATTCTGATTTTTACGATTTCACATACTTGGTACCTGTTGTACTGACCTCCTTCGGGGGGCTGCGTTCATGCTGCAGGTAGAGGTACGTCGGTCGTGGATCCTCGCTCTTAGGATCTCAGTTCAGCGTTTTGGGAAGCTCCGTTTCTCGGAGGCTTATCTTTGGTATGTGTTCCACGAGTTGTAGGTTCTTGTACATTCGGGGTATGGCGAACCACTGTCCGTCATAGTTGTTGTAAATCTTAAGTGCGTAATCTGTTGTGGGCGTGGTTTGTAAAAGGGATTAAAGCATTCGTTTTGAAAGAGTTGTATTTATTATGTTATTGGAAGGTAACGTTAGGTTGCTGTTTTATGTTCATATATCTTCTTTGTTTAAGTTTTATTTTCCGCCGTTTTCTCGATGATTGTATCACTAGGGTGCCCGATAAGGCACGATGCGCCCCGGGCAGTCGTTACAAAAGTGGTATCGAGCGATTAATCCTCGGAAAGTGTCTACGCACCGTGTCTAGTAGAGTCTTGATTATCGATGTGTTGTGCACCACATCTATAATCGAGGTGCAGGACATTTAGGATTAGTTTCCATTCTTCTCATTCCGAGATCGTGCCTTAGAGGTGTTGTAAGTTGGACCCTCTCGCGTATCTCGTTTTTACCGATTATGCCTCGCGAAAGGCAACGAGCCACGAAGGGCAAGACACCGAGGGAACCGCTAGTGAGATCTGAGGAGTACGAGCGCGAGCCCGCATTACACTGAGGTTGTGCTTGACGGGCGGGTTTTGTGACGCCGCCACCGCAGAGGTTAGAGCCGCGGCAATGGCCGCCGAGACCGCGCACGAGCCTCGATCCCACACCGGGCGGAGGAGATGGGTTATAAGAGATGGCCCGCTTGGCGGCGTGGTCGTGGCAGATATGAGATAGGCCGGATGCAGATTCAGCCCGAGCACCGATGGTTCACACGGAGCAGATAGTTTGAGGCTACGGACTTTCTCGAGTGTAGCCCGCGAGTTTTATGGGTGAGGTCGAGGATGATCGCAGGAGTTCATCGGCGATTATAGCGATCACGCGGTGATCAAGGCTTCAGAGACCGAGTGCGTGACCTTTGGTTCGCATCGGCCGCGTGATACCGCGATCGATTGGTTTGATTCATGGAGCTTTCCGGGAGAGCACGCACTCCAGCAGTATGGGATGAGTTTTCGGGCGTTCTCACGCACTTCTTGCCTCCGCAGATGGCGAGGGCACGGGCCGATTTTTGATGCTTAGACAGAGCGCGCACGGTTCGGGAGTACAATGTGGACTTCGACTCATTGGCGACGTCCCGCGTTAGTAGCTAGTATGGAGGATCGAGTGCACCGATATGTTACAGGTGGCTCGATGATTACATGTCGAGGCATGTTGAGTAGCTCTTCACCGGCATGGACATTGCCGCGTGCAGCTCACGACCGGGATGTGAGGCACGAGAGGTCGGCGGAATGACGAAGATCAGCGAAGAGGGCGAACAACGAGGTCGCTGGTGACTTTCGAGGCGGACCGCCAAGAACATACTAGTTTTGTACCTCCGCCATGCAGAGTGGTCCTCCACAACCTTGAGTATTCGGAGCGGTCGAGGCTCGAGGTTGTGTTTCGAGGAAGTAAGGTGTTGGCGATGCACGGTCACCCCTACCTCGGTGTGGTCGATGTGGTAGACCGCGTTTCGGGAGTGTCGTGGTGCGGGGAGCTTGTTATTTTGCGGCCAGGCCATTTTGCGAGGAACTGTCCACCAGGGTAGCACGGATGTTACGACTCGGCTACGGATCGATGGCTGGTTCATCGCCTTACAGTTATGCTGCCAGGCGTGCCTATGATTAGAGTGGAGCGGTAGCTTCAGTATATCATTAACCTCAGAGTTTGGTTTGCGCGATATGATGATCTTATTATTGTGTGCATATGCGGATAGTGTTGTGTTGTTTGTAAGTTAGAAAACATGGTTAGTTGGAAGGATAAGTGTGGGGCATGGAAATTGTGAACCTTAGAGTTTTATCGTGGAGACCTTAGAGGCGAGGCCGTCTTGAGTGGGTGATTTTACGGTTGGTCTTTGCCATGTACTTGGTATGCGGGGAAATATTGTGGGATAATTACATGGGTAGTGTGAGATGGAAGTGGTAGCTTTCATGGCGTGAATTAGTAAGATTGTTCGGATCGGAACAAGAGTTGGCGCGTTTAGGGGTCGGGTTGAGGCCATTTGCGGGTCAACCCGCAGCCCATATTGAGGTGGGGTCGGTTCGAGGTGGTCCCGCCGGTGGTAGGGTCACGAGGGTGCTAGGCCCAAGTTTAGGTAACCATCGACGAGTTCGTGGACGTTGACAACCGATCGATCGTGAAGGCCGGAATGGCCTTAGAGTAAATTGAAGCTAGTGGGAGCTGTTGTAAGATTAGAAATGATTCCTCGTTGGCTTGGATTTGAGTTTTGCGACATGTTATATTCGGCCATTGGTGGCATGATCGGTTTTGTAAGTATAGTAGTGAAGACTATACCGACACAAATACGTTTGGAGACTTAGAATGAACATTCGACGAATGTTTCTAAGGGGAAGAATGTTATACCAGTAGTTCCGGGTATATAGGTGAGGATATGCGTGCGAGATTACGACGAAATTTTGGAAAGAAAGAAAGATGTGATTTTTCACGGAAAAGTTTCGGTTTGTGAAGAAAAAGGTTCGTTAATGGGAATGGATTCCCGATTTGGTATTCGGACTTCTTAGAATATTTGAGAATTATGGAATTTTATTTAGGAAATGGTCACGTGGGCCCACGAGTGAAATTTACGGTTTTGTGGGGCCCGCTTAGTTTTTGAGATTTTGGCCATTATGGATATTTTCGGGAGATGAAATATTTTTGGGCAGTAGGAGGCGACACGTGTCACCCCTAGGTGGCCATGGCCGAAATTAGCTAGACAGTGGCAAGACAAGTGGCCAAGTCTTGCTAGATATTTTGTGTGGACAAGTGGCTTGTGGGTCCCACCCACACTTGTCCCCAATCTCAACCACACACTTGCCTTCATCCTATCCTCGTTGTCTATATATGCACCCTTAGTTGATGAAATCTTCCACACTTAGACATTTGAAGACTTGAAAACCCTCCCTTCTCCCTTGACCTAGAGCTCTCGGTTTGCCCCATTTCTTGAGCAAAATTTGTCCAACAATTCTTAAACTCTCAAGTGTTCTTCCTAAGGTGTTAGGAAGATTGTGTACCAAGAGTTGGAAAAGATTTCACACCACAGCCTTGAAGGGATGCCTTGGCGAAAGTTGTCATCTTGAAACCCTAAGTGTTCTTCACTTTGGAGTTGAATCTTGAAGAGAAGTTGGTTAGGAGCTTACATGGGTTGCTTGTAAATGGATTGGAACGTAAAGATTTGGAGCTAAGACTTGCTTGGAGCGACTTTAAGAACTTGGATATTTTGGGCTATTTGAGGTAGTGGAACTTAAACCTTTTTGTGAATTGGTTGTTATACATATATTATAAGTATATTATGGATTATATAATATATGGAGTAAGTTTGGAAGAGTTGGATCTTGTTAACTTGTTAAAAGAAAGGATTGGCCGTTTGCCATTAAAATGGTAAAACGTATCTTACTTGCTAAGAAGCTAATAACAAAGTAACTATAACTTATATTAAGAATGGAAATATAAGTTGGATGACTAATGAAGTAAATTGGATAAGTAAAATGGACAAAGTTGGCGAGGACCCAACTTAAGAATTGTATTTACTTTGTATTTACTTTGGACCGTATTTACTTTGGACGTATTTACATTGGTGTATTTACATTTACATTAAGGAAGATTTTTCAATCGCGTTCGTTTGGGCGTGTGATCCTTTTTAATTATTGTATTGTTATGGCGTGATAGTAAACCGCGTTACCGGTTGGCCGTGTAATCCTCTTCTTTTACTTATTGTTGTTATGGAGGCGTGATAGTAAACCGCGTTACCGTTTGGGCGTGTAATCCCCATCTTTATGTTGTTTAATTATTACGCCTTATATATATATATGGTATATATATTACGGTTATTCGGGCCTTGGTAAAAGATGGAAAAGTGAGTATAAGCGGGAAGTCTTTAAATTTCCGTAGATTTTGAGGGCTTTTATTGGTATAAGTCTTCAATGATAAGAAAGGTTTGATAGAGTACCATGACCATTTTAGGAGTGGAGTACTACGTGTGGCGTGATCTACTTGGCAAGGAGTAGCCGACGTTGAAATACTTGGAGCGTTTTGCTTATTGTCGATAAATCGTCGCGAGGTATGTGAACCTCTTCCTATCTTTTCTAGCATGATTGTTGTGAACTATGTAGTGCGGTGAGCGACAAGTGCTAAGTGATTTGGTTGGTTTAAAACATAGGGTGTTATAATAGCTTTATGGGAAGTTAGTTATAACGACCTTATGTAGTGAAAATGGATTCCGATGTTAGAAGTTAAGAGACTTGATCTTATAAGATAAGAGACTTAACTTATTTGTTTTAATGTGGATGTTTGTGTGAAACCTCATTCGTGAGTAATGAGTACTTGGTGTTTCAAGGGATAATGTTTCACGATTTGGGAATCGTAATGTGTATCGACAGACCATTGCGCGTTAATAAAGGAAAATGTATTGAATAATGATGTGTTGTATTAAAACCAAGAGAAACCTCCATCTGCATAGAAGCTAAGATGAGACAAAATGATATTACATTTTCTAGATCACCATTCTTGTAATAAGATCGTTATAAACAAAGAATAAACTACTCACATATATGACATATGTTACTCGATTGTTTTAAAAGAGATTAAGACTATGAGTTATGAAACCTTTCTAAAATAAGTGACTTGAGCATTTGAAAATGAGAAGCTTGAGTAATTGAAACTAGGCAACCTGGAACTTAGGAAAAGAATGTTGTTACTTGATTTTGAAAAGGACTGTGGGATGGTCATTCTAATAGTACGGGTATAGGGTGACTTTTTTAAAAGAAATGGATCTCTTTTAAAGAACTTAACGTATGTAGTACTTTGGGGTTAAAAACCAGGACTTTGGCTTAATATTAAAGTACTTTGAGTTGTGTGAAACTTGCCTATGCTTGTTGTTGTGAAACTTGCCTATGCTTGTTGTTGTGAAACTTGCCTATGCTTGTGATGATAGCCTTTATTGTGCAAGTGTGGTATTTACGTATACCGCGTCTCTCGATAGAGGCGGTCGACTTGTTGAGAACTTACTTGGGCGTCTTGGCGGTGATGGAGAATTCCACGTATGTTTCCATTTGATTCTTGTCTTGTTGTTGATGTCACGTGGACATGTCTACACCGTCACGATGATTCGGGCATCGCGACATGCGGCGTTGATTACCCGATATATTGTTATTGTGGTTACATGGACATGTCTACACCGAGGTAAATTCGGGGCATATGGCCGTGCGGGTTGATCACCCGGATATTATTGTTGATGTCACGTGGGCGTGTACACCGAGGTAGAATTCCGGCATGTGGCCATGGGGCATTGGTATTATTGTTGCATCATGGACATGTCTACACCGATGCATTCCGGGGCATGCGCCGTGATGCGAACATGATTGATGTTGTGGGCGTAAGACCCATAGTTATATTTGAGTGATGACTTGAGGCGTGAGTCACAGATGACACGATTGCTTTATGTAGTGAATCGTAGTTTGGTTATCATACATGTCTCCCGCTTTATATAGACTAGTATGATTTCATTACGATTTTTACGATTTCACATACTTGGTACTGTTATCTTGACCTCGCTGGGCCGCGTTCACGCCGCGGTAGAGGTACATCGGTCGTGGATCCTCGCTCTTAGGATCTCGGGCCATTGCGTTTTGGGAAGCTCCGTTTCTCGAGGCTTATCTTTTGTATGTGTTCCCGAGTTGTAGGTTCTTGTACATTCGGGGTATGGCGGACCACTGTCCGTCATAGTTGTTGTAAATCTTAGGTGCTGTAATCTTGTGTGGCGGGGTTTGTAAAGGATTAAACTGCTCGTTTGAAAGAGTTGTATTTATTATGTTATTGGAAGGTAACCGTTGGGTTGGCTGTTTATGTTCATATATCTGTTTCTTGTTTAAGTTTTATTTTCCGCTGGTTTTCTCTGATGATTGTATCACTAGGGTGCCCGGGATAAGGCACCAGTAACGGGCCCCGGAACGGGTCGTTACATTATTCTATTTGTGCCTTGATAGTACTTTGGCTTATTTAATTGAGGATTGTCTTGGTTTATGTGAAAGGAAGGCATGGTAATTGTTTTGGTTTATGTAAGGACATGGTATTGCAATTCGAATTAAAAGCATGTAGTTATGAGTCTATATTGGGCGTACCATCAATGATGGAGGATTCCACGGGTATGCGGCCATGATGAGGGTTCGTTTCCGTTGATGATTATTCCATGGATTAGCTCTCCATGAGGTCTCACGACGGGGTGGATCTGGTAGTTAGCCCTCGTACTTGCCCCGGTCGGAGACATGATGCAGGGTGGATCTGGAAGTTGGCTTTCGATTTGCCGGTCGAGTTAGGCGAAGTGGTGTGATGCGAGGTGGATCGGTGGTTAGCTGCGTACTTGCCGCCGGCGCCGATGTGGCGAGGTGGATCGGTAGAGCTATCGCACTTGCCGTCGACCGTGATTCAGTATAGTATTGTTGGTACGGGTGGATCGTGGCGGCTTTCGTACTGCCGATCGGTTGAGGATGCAGGTGGATTCGTAGCTATGCCTTCGCATTGCCTCATGCAGTTACGATGACGGTGGGATCTAGTGTTCATGTGTGCTCCTTAGTGTTGTTATATCATAGACTGCCGGCAGTGAGGAAGGAATTCCACGGGCATGATTGATATTACGGGCATGAGGCCTATGGTTATATTTGAGTGATGACTTAGAGGGCGTGAGTCCCTGACTTGACATGGCTGCGTATATGTTGTATACTGTAGTTTGGCTGTCATACATGTCTCCTGCTTTATATATGCTATTATGATTTCATTACAATATTTTCAGTTTCACATACTTGGTTGTTATACCCCGTATTCTCAGGGTATGTATGCGAGGACGTACGTACGAGAGCACGACAGAAAAAAAAATTTGGAAAGAAAGAAAAATGTGAGTTTTCGACGAAAAAGTTTCCGGTTATTTGTGAAGAAAAAGGTTCGTTAATGGGAATTGGATTCCCAGATTTGGTATTTGGACTTCATAGATTATATTAGAATTTTGAGATTTTATTTTCGGAAATGGTCACGTGGGGCCCGGGAGAAATTTACTGTTTTGTGGCCCACTTTGTTTTGAGATTTTGGCCATTGTGGATATTTTTGGAAGGCGTTTTATGAGGGCGATAGGAGGGTGACACGTGTCACCCCGCCTAGTGGCTTGGCCGAATGACATTTGTGCACAACACCTTAGAGTCGTTTTCGACTAAACGTTTTACATAACTTGCGAGGAAAATTCCGGCTATGTCTTTTCTTATTTTTGCGGATTTTTAGAGGCGAAACATTTTGGACCAGCGGGAGGGTGACATGTTTCACCCTCGCGTGGAAGCAAGTGGGTGCTTTGGGCGATTTGGGCGTCGAGAGGGACGTTGGCCTTGCACAATTGGTTCCTTGTTTTGGCCTTGTTTTGTGCCTTGTTTGTGGCTTGTTTGGTGCAATGTTTTGTGGAGTAGGGTTAGGGTGTACTTGGCTTGATCAAGGCCATACACTTGCCTTGCACATGGCTTGATCTTGGCCGTTGGTTGGCACTTTGGCTTTCCTATAAATACCACTCTCTTGAAGACTTCATTCATCCAAAAATCTTCCAAGTCTTGGAAACCCCTCCTCCTCTTGTTGACTCTCCCAAGAGCCCCTCTCCTTAAAATTTGCCTTGGCGAAACCCTCCTCTTCCTTTGTGGTGCTAGCCAGTGGGTACCCACTGCTAGTTGTTTTCGTATAATACCCCCTTTTGTGGTATAGAAATACTCTCTAGTATTGTTATAATGCCCAAAATACCTTAGCCTTTACCTAGTAGTATTTCAAAAGTTACCTCTTTACGTAGAGGCCTAAATGCTACCTTTTGTCCTTTAGTCTCAAAACCAAAACCCTGAAATCTTCGTAGTTGGTTGAAGTATTTGTGTAGAAGTTAGTTAGAACTTCTAACGGTGGATTGGAGCGTATAGGAGCGCACGGAGTAGGAGCAAAACCTTGCTCAGATCGACATTATAACTTGGATAATTTTGGGCTTGTCGAGGTAAATATTCTTGTCCCTTATTGTAATTGTAGATTACATGTGGTAGAATATATAGTTGAGGTATACTATATATAGAACTGAACATTATTGTGGCAATGTCTTTTGACTTAAGCTGAAGAATAAAGAATCGAATCAGATTTACATAGGGTATCATGACAGTATTGTGTAGTATTCGAGTAGAATTGTACACGTCCGGTTAGGCGTGTAAACCCCACTGGTTGGCTTGGTAGCGGCCTCGTTAGAGAGGAGATTCTGTTGCGGGAGAGTCTTTACGAATTTTACGTAGAAAAATGGGAACTTGTGTTTAAGAGTTAATAGGCGTTTGTGGCCTTTATAGGTGAAAGTACTAAGAGTAGCGTATTCTACTCGAGGAGTGGAAAGGGCTATGAGTTGTAGTACTTGGAGCATTTTGCTTATTGTCGATAAATCGTCGCGAGGTATGTGAACCTCTTCCTATCTTTTCTAGCATGATTGTTGTGAACTATGTAGTGCGGTGAGCGTACGTGCTAAGTGATTTGGTCGGTTTAAAACATAGGGTGTTATAA
Organism: Przewalskia tangutica; assembly: GCA_029844215.1. NCBI lineage: Eukaryota > Viridiplantae > Streptophyta > Magnoliopsida > Solanales > Solanaceae > Przewalskia > Przewalskia tangutica. The sequence continues at coordinate 61,600 of JAQGDG010000315.1, read as the reverse complement.
TAGCTTTATGGGAAGTTAGTTATAACGACCTTATGTAGGTGAAAATGGTTTACTGATGTTAGAAGTTAAGAGACTTGATCTTATAAGATAAGAGACTTAACTTATTTGTTTTAATGTGGATGTTGTGTGAAACCTCATTCGTGAGTAATGAGTACTTGGTTTTAAAGGGATAATGTTTCTTGATTTGGAAATCGAATGTATCGACAGGACCAACTGCGTTAATAAAGGAAAATGTATTGAATAATGATGTGTTGTATTAAAACCAGTAGAAACCTCCATCTGCATAGAAGCTAAGATGAGACAAAATGATATTACATTTTCTAGATCATGGCTGCTGTAATAAGATCGTTATAAACAAGAATAAACTACTCACATATGAGACATATATTACTCAATTGTTCTAAAAAGGAATCAAGTGATTAAGTTTGGGAACCATGAAACCATTTGAAAATGAGAAGCTTGAGTAATTGAAACTAGGCAAACTGGAACTTAGGAAAAGAATGTTGTTACTTGATTTTGAAAAGGAATGTGGGTTGGTCATTCTAATACTACGGGTATCGAGTGACTTTTATAAGTAATGGATCTCTTTAAAAGAACTTAACGTATGTAGTACCTTGGGGTTAAAAACCCGGACTTTGGCATAAAATGAAAGTACTTTGAGTTGTGTGAAACTTGCTATGCTTGTTGTTGTGAAACTTGCCTATGCTTGTTGTTGTGAAACTTGCTCACGCTTGATGATAGCCTTTGTTGTGCAAGTGTGGTATTTACGTATTCTGCGCTCTCGATAAGTAGGTTGACTTGATGAGAACTTACTTGGGCGTCTTTGGCGGGGAGAATTCCACGTATGTTTCCATTTTGATTCTTGTCTTGTTGTTGATGTCACGTGGACATGTCTACACCGTCTGAGATTAGGCATCGCGGCCCGTGCGGTTGATTACCCGATATATGGTTATTACCGCAACATGGGCGTGTTCTACACCGTCGCAAGATTCCGGGCATGTGGCCACGGCGGGGTTGACCACCGATATTGTTATTGAGGTTACATGGGCGTATCTACACCGTCGCGATGTCCGGCGTGGCCAGCGCCTTATTATTGTTGCATCATGGACATGTCTACACCGATGCGATTCCGGCATGTGGCGTGATGCGAACATGATGGATGTGGTGGCGTGAGACCCATAGTTATATTTAGTGGTGACTTTGAGGCGTGAGTCCACGACTTGGCCGCTTTTATGTTGCGTCTTTGTATTTTGGTTATCATACATGTCTCCGCTTTATATAGAATGTTATGATTTAAGCTGCAGATATTCTGATTTCACACTTGGTACTGCAATTGTCTTGACCTCCTTCGAGTGCGTTCATGCCGCGGTGAGGTACATCGGCCGTGGATCCTCGCTCTTAGGATCTCGATTCAGCGTTTTGGGAAGCCCGTTTCTCAGGAGACTTATCTTTTGGTATGTGTTCCCGAGTGGTAGGTTCTTGTACATTGGGTATGGCGGCCCCTGTCCCGTCATAGTCGTGTAAATCTTAAGTGCAGCAATCGATGTGGGCGGGGTTGTAAAAGGATTAAACTATTGAGTTTTATGTATATCTGAAGGCAACTATTTTGGTTGCTTTGTTTATTATTATATCTATTGCGTGTCTAAGTTTTTATTTCCGTGGTTTTTCTCGATGTTGTATCACTAGGGTGCCGGGTAGGCACGATCACGCCCGAATTTGGGCGTGACAAAGTGGTATCGAGCGATTAGTCCTCGGAAAGTGTCTACAGACCGTGTCTAGTAGTCTTGATTATCGGTGTGTTGCACCACATCTATAATCGAGAGGCTATAGGACATGTAGGATTAGTTTCTATTCTTCTCATTACGAGATCGTGCCTTAGAGCCGAGTTGTAAGTTGGACCCTCCGATGTGTTTCATTTTACGATTATGCCTCCGTATGGCGACAGCCGAAGGCAAGGCAGCGAGGAGGCGCTAGTGGGATCTGAGGAGAACGAGGGCGCGAGCCCTGGCCAAGACTGAGGCAGTGCCGACGGCGAGTTTCGCGACGCCGCCTGATAGAGGTTTAGAGCGCGATGCGTGGCTGATGAGACTACAAGACTGAGCCTCGATCCCACGATGCGGGGAGACGGGTCGCGAGAGATGGCCCGATTATTGGCGAGGTGTGGCGGATATGGCAGTGACTGGCGATTCGGTTCAATGACGACCGTAGTGCACCCGAGCAGCGAATAGTTTGAGGCTACGGACTTTACGAGTTGTAGCCCGCGAGTTTTATGGGTCGAGGCACGAGGATGATCCGCAGGAGTTCATCCGTCGATTCTGAAAAGGATCACGCGGTGATCAAGGCTTGAGACCGAGTCTGTGACGCCGGTTCGCATCGGCTGCGTGATACCGCGATCGATTAGTTTGATTCGTGGAGCTTTCGGGAGAGCATGCACCTCCAGCAGTATGGGATGAGTTTTCGGGCTTTTCTCACGCACTTCTTGCCTCCGTAGATGAGGAGGGCACTGGCCGACAAATTTTTATTCTTGAGACGAGAGAGGGCGGCTGTCGGGAGTACAATGTCGAGTTCGATTCTTTGGCTCGATATGTCCTGCGCTTGTTGCAGATATGGAGGATAGGGTGCATCGCTACGTCACCGCTAGATGATTATATGGCCGAAGTCTTGTGCGGTGTTTCTCTTCACCGGCATGGACATTGCCGCATTCGAGCTCATGCACTTGGTGCGCGAGCGCAGAGATCGACGCAGGTGGACCGCCACGAGGAGCCAAGGCGGCCGGATATTTTGGCGACTTTCGAGGCGGACGCCAAGAAGCAGACTAGTTATGTACTCCGCCATTGCGAGTGGTCCTCCGCAGCCTTCGGACCGCAGGATATTCAGAGCGTCGTGGCTCCCGGGTTTGAATGTTCGGGAGTAGGTGTTGGCGATCGATCACCCTACCGGTGGTCGATGTAGTAGACCGCATTTGGAGTGTCGTAGTACGAAGGGAGCTTGTTATTCTTGCGCGCCAACAGGCCATATGACGAGACTGTCCGACCGGGGTAGCGCTGGTAGGATAGCCTGACTACTAGGCGATGGCCACGGTAAAGGTCGCGGTGGAAGTTCCGATTTAGCGGCCTTGAACCGCCTAGTTTGGTATATCCTTAACCCTTTAGATACTTGTATGTATTGATGTTAATGATGTGTTAAGTGTTATGTTCGGATAGCTTTGTGCTAAATGTGATTTAGACACTGGTTATTGTAGAGGTAAGTATGGGGGCATGGTAAGTGTGAACCCTAGATCGTCACGATTGAGACCTTAGAGGTAAGGTCGTCTTGAGTAAAAGATTCGTTTTATGTTTGACCTTTATCGAGTCACGTAGTTTCACGTGGGTTTTATTTGTGTGATAAGTCCATGGGTAGTGTAAGATGGAAGTGGTAGCTTTCATGATGTGATTCACAGGATTGTTCCGTGTCGGGAACGAGGGCTTGACGCGATTGTGGGTCGGGTTGAGGGCGTGATATGGGTCAACCCGTGCTTGATTAAGGTGGGGTCGGTTAGGGTGGTCCCGCCAGTGGTAAGTCACGAGGATGCTAGGCCCAAGTTTGTATGATCATCGTATGAGTTCGTGGACGCGTTCGACCAGAAGCGGTTCGTAAAGGCCGGGAAGGGCCTTAAGGAAGTTTGAGGTTAGTAAGATGACCAAGTTTGGAGGTAGTGACTCCAGAGATATTTGGGAGCGGGTAATGTCTGAAGTATGGTAAGTACTGGGAGAGTTCAAGTGTTCGAGAAGGGCACGACGAGTAAGGAAGGAAGAGGACGTGTGTTATTTTTGTGGCCAAGCTGTGGCGTTGGCAACTTGTTAGAGGAACTTCATCGATATCCGTCTTGAAGGAACATTCGGGACGAATGTTTCTAAGGAGGGGAGAATGTTATACCCCGTATTCTCAGGGTATGTATGCGAGGACGTACGTACGAGAGCACGACAGAAAAAAAATTTGGAAAGAAAGAAAGATGTGAGTTTTCGACGGAAAAGTTTCCGGTTATTTGTGAAGAAAAATGTTCGTTAATGGGAATTGGATTCCCAGATTTGGTATTTGGACTTCATAGATTATATTAGAATTTTGAGATTTTATTTTGGAAATGGTCACGTGGGCCCACGGAGAAATTCTGATTTGTGGGGCCCACTTTGTTTTGAGATTTTGGCCATTGTGGATATTTTTGGAAGGCGTTTTATGAGGGCCAATAGAGGGTGACACGTGTCACCCCGCCAAATGGCTGGCGAATGACATTTGTGCACAACACCCTGTTAGAGTCGTTTTTGGCCAAGCGTTTTACATAACTGCGAGAGGGAAAATTCCGCTATGTCTTTTCTTATTTTTGGATTTTTCAGAGGCGAAACATTTTGGACCAACGGGAGGGTGGCGTGTTTCACCCTCACATTGGAAGCAAGTGCTTGCTTGGGCGATTTGGGCGCCCAAGAGGACGTTGGCCTCGCACGGTGGTTCCTTGTTTTGGCCTTGTTTTGTGCCTTGTTTTGTGGCTTGTTTGGTGCAATGTTTTGTGGAGTAGGGTTAGGGTGTGCTTGGCTTGATCAAGGCCATACACTTGCCTTGCACGTGGCTTGATCTTGGCCGTTGGTTGGCCTTTGGCTTTCCTATAAATACCACTCTCTTGAAGACTTCATTCATCCAAAATCTTCCAAGTCTTGAAACCCTCCTCCCTCTTGTTGACTCTCGTCCAAGAGCCCTCTCCCCTTAAAATTTGCCTTGGCGAAACCCTCCTCTTCCTTTGTGGTGCTAGGTGGGTACCACACTGCCTAGTTGTTTTCGTATAATACCCCTTTGTGGTATAGAAATACTCTCTAGTATTGTTATAATGCCCAAAATACCTTAGCCTTTACCTAGTAGTATTTCAAAAGTTACCTCTTACGTAGAGCAGGAAATGCTACCTTTTGTCCTTTAGTCTCAAAACCAAACCCTAAGGAAATCTTCATAGTTGGTTGAAGTATTTGTGTAGAAGTTAGTTAGAACTTCTAAGGGTTGTTTGGAGGCGGATTGAGCGCACGGAGTAGGAGCTAAACCTTGCTCAGGATCGACATTATAACTTGGATAATTTTGGGCTTGTCGAGGTAAATATTCTTGTCCACTTATTGTAATTGTAGATTACATGTGGTAGGAATATATAGTTGAGGTATACTATATATAGAATGAACATTATTGTGGGCAATGTCTTTTGACTTAAGCTGAAGAATAAAGAATCGAATCAGATTTACATGGGGTGTGACATGAGACTTGTGTAGTATTCCGAGTAGAATTGTACACGTCAGGTTAGGCGTGTAAACCCCGGTTGGCTTGGTAGCGGCCTCGTTAGAGAGGAGATTTCTGTTGTTGCGGGAGAGTCTTTAGAATTTTCAGAGAAAATGGGAACTTGTGTTTAAGAGTTAATAGACGTTTGTGGCCTTTATAGGTGAAAGTACTAAGAGTAGCGTATTCTACTCGAGGTGAAAGGGCTAGCAAGGTTGTAGTACTTGGAGCATTTTGCTTATTGTCGATAAATCGTCGCGAGGTATGTGAACCTCTTCCTATCTTTTCTAGCATGATTGTTGTGAACTATGTAGTACGGTAGGCGTACGTGTGCTAAGTGATTTGGTCGGTTTAAAACATAGGGTGTTATAATAGCTTTATGGGAAGTTAGTTATAACGACCTTATGTAGGTGAAAATGGTTTACTGATGTTAGAAGTTAAGAGACTTGATCTTATAAGATAAGAGACTTAACTTATTTGTTTTAATGTGGATGTTGTGTGAAACCTCATTCGTGAGTAATGAGTACTTGGTTTTTAAAGGGATAATGTTTTACTGATTTCGGAAATCAGAATGTGTATCGACAGACCAACGCGGCGTTAATAAAGGAAAATGTATTGAATAATGATGTGTTGTATTAAAACAGTAGAAACCTCCATCTGCATAGAAGCTAAGATGAGACAAAATGATATTACATTTTCTAGATCATGACTGCTGTAATAAGATCGTTATAAACAAGAATAAACTACTCACATATGAGACATATATTACTCAATTGTTCTAAAAGGAATCAAGTGATTAAGTTTGGGAACCATGAAACCATTTGAAAATGAGAAGCTTGAGTAATTGAAACTAGGCAAGCCGGAACTTAGGAAAAGAATGTTGTTACTTGATTTTGAAAAGGAATGTGGGTTGGTCATTCTAATACTACGGGTATCGAGTGACTTTTATAAGTAATGGATCTCTTTAAAAGAACTTAACGTATGTAGTACCTTGGGGTTAAAAACCCGGACTTTGGCATAAAATGAAAGTACTTTGAGTTGTGTGAAACTTGCCTATGCTTGTTGTTGTGAAACTTGCCTATGCTTGTTGTTGTGAAACTTGCCTACGCTTGTGATGATAGCCTTTGTTGTGCAAGTGTGGTATTTCTGTGTTACCGCGTCTCGATAGAGTAGGTTGACTTATTGAGAACTTACTTGAGCGTCTTGGCGGTGAGAATTCCACGGGTATGTTTCATTTTGATTCTTGTCTTGTTGTTGATGTCACATGGACGTGTCTACACCGTCGCAGATTCGGGAGCATCGCGGCGTGCGTGGTTGATTACCCGATATATGGTTATTACCGCAATGGGCGTGTCTACACCGATGCAGATTCGGGGTACGTGGCTACGCGCAGGTTGACCACCCAAGATATTGTTATTGAGGTTACATGGGCATGTCTACACCGTCGCGATTCCGGGGCATGTGGCCATGCGGCCTTGTTATTATTGTTGCATCATGGACATGTCTACACCGTCGCGATTCGGGGCATGTGGCCATGATGCGAACATGATGGATGTGGTGGGCGTGAGACCCATAGTTATATTTAGTGGTGACTTTGAGGCGTGAGTCACGGCTCGCTTTTATGTTTCTTACTCTATTATGTTTATAATACATGTATCCTGCTTTATATAGAATGTTATGATTTAAGCGCAGATATTCTGATTTCACATACTTGGTACTGTTATCTTGACCTCCTTCGGGTGCGTTCACGCCGCAGTAGAGGTACATCGTCGTGGATCCTCGCTCTTAGGATCTCGGTTCAGCGTTGGGGAAGCCCCGTTTCTCCGAGACTTATCTTTTGCATGTGTTCCACGAGTCAGAGTTCTTGTACATTCGGGTATGCGGCCCCTGTCGTCATAGTCGTTGTAAATCTTAAGGTCATGTAATCGATGTGCGGGGTTGTAAAAGGATTAAACTGCTCGTGTTTTATGTATATATCTTGAAGGCAACTATTTTGGTTGCTTTGTTTATTATTATATCTATTGTTGCATGTCTAAGTTTTTATTTCACGTTTTTCTCGATGTTGTATCACTAGGGTGCGGGTAAGGCACGATCCACGGCCCGAATTTGGGCGTGACATTGGTACTGTTATCTTGACCTCGCCCGGGCTGCGATCATGCCGCAGTCGAGATCGTAACTTGGCGATCCGCACTCTTAGGATCACCGCTCATTTCTTGGAAAGCTCCATCTCTCCGAGGCTTTGTCTTTGGTATGATTCCCGAGGTTATAGACTTTTGTACATTCAGGGTATGGCGGGCCTGTCCCGCCACGATTGTTATTCTAGAGTGCAGAGTCACGTTTGTGGTTTGGGTTTGTAAGAATAAGTTGTACTGATTAAGTATGTTTTTTGGAAGGCACCTTATCGGTACCGGCGATGTTTACCTGTTTATAAGTTATGTGTTATGTATGTTCCGCTGCTATTCTCTGATGTGTACCTGACAGGGTGCCCCGATAGGGCACCGATCAGCGCCAGTCGGTCGTGACAAAAGTGGTATCAGAGCAGTTAGTCCTCGGAAAGTGTCTACAGACCGTGTCTAGTAGAGTCTTGATTATCGGTGTGTTGTGCACCACATCTATAATCAGGAGGCTGCAGGACATTTAGGATCGGTTTCCATTCTTTCACTCTAAGATCGTGCAATAGCCGAAGTTATAGGTTGAACCTCCTCTGATGTTTTCCTTTATGTATCAGTTATGCCTCCACGCAAGGCAACCGCGGCCCAGAAGGGCAAGGCAGCAGCAGGAGCTGCTAGTGGTACGCAGAGAGTTACCAGGACTCGGGCACAGACTATGCCTGAGGGAGTAGGCGTGTCACGACCCGAACCGGGCCGGATCGTGCCTTACCCCGGGCACCCTAGTGATACAACATCAGAGAAAATCAGCGGAAATAAAACATAAACATGAAACAAAATTTTGATAAATAAACAGGCTAACCAAAACAGTTGCCTTCTGTATATATACATAAAAACCCGAAAAGTTATCCTTTTTACAAACTACGCCACAACGGTACATGCACTTCTAAGAAAGTGACAACAACTATGACGGACAGGCCCCGCCATACCCGAATGTACAAGAACCTACACTCGAGGTAACATACCCAAAGATAAGCCTCCAAGAAACGGGCTTCCAACACGCTGAAATGTGATCCTAAGGCGAGGATCCACAATCGATGTACCTCTACTGCGATGAACGCAGCCGGCGAGGTCGATAACAGTACCAAGTATGTGAAATCAGAAAATATCAGAATGAAATCATAATAGTCTATATAAAGCAGAGACATATATGATAACCAAACTACGATTCACAACATAAAAGCGATCATGTCAAGTCGTGGACTCACGCTCAAGTCATCCTCACGTGCGTGGAACTCCTTCCTCACCGTCAGCCTAGGTATAAATCGTGTGGAATACGTGTCGGCCCATCCACGGGACTCGGTGAAGAATCATGTGAATACGTGTCCCACCCATCCCACGGGACTCGTGAAAGAATCATGTGGAATACGCGTCCGCCCATCCCACGGGACTCAGAAGAATCGGATGAAATCGTGTCCGCCCATCTCATGGGACTCGGTGAAGAATCGATGGAATACGTGTCCCGCCTATCCTACGGGACTCGGTGAAGAATCGGATGAAATACGTGTCGGCCCATCCTGGGACTCGGTGAAGAATCGTTCATAACAAATCAGCCGGCCCTCCATCGAGAGACGCGGTGGTATAGAAATACAGTACTTGCACAACAAGGCTATCAAACACAAACATAGGCAAGTTACACACAACTCAAGTTTATTTTAGGCCAAAGTCCAGGTTCTGACCCCAAAGTATTACGTACGTTAAATCCTTTTTAAAAGATCCACTTCTTTTATAAAGGTCACCCGATACCCGTAGTATTGAAATAGAGTGACTCACATTTTTAGGTAAACCCAAACACTTTCCTTTTCAACATCAAGTAACAACATTCTTTTCCATAAGTTCAAGTTTGCCTAATTTCAAGTACTTAAGTCTCTTATTTTAGAAAGGTTTCATAGTTCATAGTCTTAATCACTTAAGAATATAATTCTCTTTTAAAACAATCTGAGAAACATATGCCTTATATGTGAGTAGGTTATTCTTGTTCATAATCAATTTTATTAAAGCAGCCATGATCTAGGAAATGTAATATCATTTTGTCTCATCTTAGCTTCTATGCAGATGGAGGTTTCTACTGGTTTTAATAATACTTAATTAGTCAAAACATTTCCCTTTATTAACGCTGCAGTGGTTTGTCGATACTCATTCTGATTTCCGAAATCAGTAAAACATTATTCCTTTTAAAAAAACCAAGTACTCATTACTCACGAATGAGGTTTCACACAAAATTCATTTAAGTCAAGTCTCTTATCTTTTAATATCAAGTCTCTTAACTTTTAAGATCAATAAACCATTCTTTTTATCTCTCTTAAGTCATTGTACCTAACTTCCCATAAAGCTAGTATAACTCTTAAGCTTTTAAAACCAAGCATTACTCTTCTTTCAAAAAGGTTTCTTAATTCTTTTGAAATACTTCAAGATTCTTATTATTCAGGCTTAAGTCAAAAGACATTGCCGTAAAACTACGTTCCGTTAACACACGTACGTCTACCGTACTATATATATATTCTTTTAAAATATCATGCTCAAGAGGATAGGAAGAATCACATACCTCGCGACGATTATCGACTATTAGCAAAACGCTCCACGGCTATAACCCGGCTAGCCTTGTCCACCTTTCAAGTAGCACATGCTACTCGCAGAACATTCAACCTATAAAGGTTATACCAGTCTATCAAAGTCTAGACTTCTCTGCAGAATATTCTAAGCAGTAGGTTCTCTATTCTACGGAAAATCGGGCAGCACTACCTGTTATACCCCGTATTTCCAGAGTATGTACGTAAGGACGTAAGTAGAAAATTTGAGCCTTAAGTTAGGCAAAGGACCGAATTTGGGCACAAGTGCCGAATAGAGTCGTTTTTAAACATTTGCACAGCTTTTCGTAGGGAAAATTCCGCTATGTCATTTATAATTTTGCGGATTTTTCCGAGGCGTAACATTTTGGACCAACGGAGGGTGACATGTGTCACCCTCACATTGAAGCAAATAGGTGGCTTGACGATTGGGCCCAAGAGGATGGGTTGGCCGATTGGTCCCTCCTTTGTGCCTTGTTTTGTGGCTTGTTTTGTGGAGTGTTTTGTGGAGTGTTTGTGGGTGCACTTGGCTTGATCTTGGCCTTACACTTGCCTAACACATGGATGGATCTTGGCCATTGGTTGGCCTTTGCTTGGCCTATAAATAGCTCCCTGTGAAGACTTTATTCATCCACAAATTGTTCTAAGTGATAAATCCTTCCCTCCTCTTGTAGACTCTCGCCCAAGAGCTCCTCTCCCCTCTCTTGTGAGCTAGCCGAGAGCCTCCTCCCCTTAGCCGAGTGGGTACACCCCCTTCTAGTGGTGCTAGTAGTGGGTACCCCTAGCCTAGTTGTTTCGTATAATACCCCTTGTTGTGGTATAGAAATACTCCCTAGTATTGTTATAATGCCCAAAATACCTTAGCCTTGTACCTTGTAGTATTCCAAAGATACTCTATACGTAGAGTCGGAAATACTACCTTTTGTCCTTTTAGTCTCAAACCGAAACCCTAAGGAAATCTTCATTGTTGTTTGAAGTACTTAAGAGAAGTTGGTTAGAACTTCTAAGGGTTGTTTGAGCGGATTGAGCGCACGGAGTAGAGCTAAACCTTGCTCAGATCGACATATAAACTCGGATAATTTTGGGCTTATCGAGGTAAACACTCTTGACCTTCTATTGTAATTGGAAATTACATGTCAGGAATATATAGTTGAAGTATACTATATATAGAATCGAACATTATAATTGTGCGGCAATGTCTTGCGACTTAAGCACAATTTAAATAAGAGAATCGAATCAGTAATTACATAGACCGTATTACAAGAGACTTGTGTAGCATTCTGTGTAGTAGAATTGTACACGCCCGGTCAGACGTGTTAACCCCTCGTTGGCTTGGTAGCCGATGTAGAGAGAGATTTGCGCTGCATGGGGGAGGTGCCGAATTTTCTGTAGAATATTCTACGTCGGGATCTAAAGGTATTAATAGGCGCCAGGGCCTCTATAGTCAGAGTACTACGTGGAGTGATCCACTGGCTTAAAGAGTAGCGTGGTTTGAGGTACTGAGCGCTTTTGCTATTAGTCGACAATCGTCGCGAGGTATGTGGACCTCTTCCTATCTCTTCTAGCATGATATGTGTGAACTATGTAGTACGCAGACGCATACGTGCTAAATGTATTTTATTGATTTAAAACATAAAGTGTTATAACGCTTTATGGGAAGTTAGTTATAATAGCTTTATGTGGATAAGCACATACTTTGTGGTTTTTAAAAAGGTAATCGATTTGAATAATAACGGCTTGATATGTGTTAATAAAGAACTCAAGCATTTCAAAAGATCTATGAATCGTTTGAAAGAATGAGTATTACTGGTTTTGAAAGCTTAAGAGTTATACTAGCTTTATGGGAAGTTAGGTATAACGGCTTAAGAATGTTTCTTGATTTCGAAATCAGAATGTGTATCGACAAACCATCGCAGCGTTAATAAAGGAAAATGTATTGACTAAAGAAGTATTATTAAAACCAAGTAGAAACCTCCATCCGCATAGAAGCTAAGATGACAAAATGATATTACATTTCCTAGATCATGGTCGCTTAATAAGATTGATTATAAACAAAGAATACCTACTCACTTATAAGACATAGGTTTCTCAAAACGTTTAAAGGAGAATTATGTTTGAAAGGATTTAAAACTATGAACTACGAAACCTTTTCTAAAATGAAACTTGAGCATTCAAGTTAGGCAACTCAACGCTTGGAAAATAAGGTTGTCACTTGATTTTACAAAGGAAAGCATTTTGGTTTACTTAACAATGTTAGTCACTCAAAATTTATACTACGTATCGGGTGACCTTTGTAAAAGAAATGGATCTTAAAAGGAATTTAACTGACGAGTACTTTAAGGTTAAAATCCGACTTTGATATAAAATGAAAGTACCTCGAGTCGTGTGTAACTTGCTTATACTTGTTGTTATGAAACTTGACCATGTTACGTGTGATAGCCTTGTTGTGTAAATCGTGTTCTACTCGACTACCGGGTCATCCGAATGTATTTCACTCGACTACCGGTTCATCCGAATGTGTTTCACTTGATTACGGTTCATCCGAATGTATTTCACTTGAGGACCGGTTCATCCGGAATGTATTTCACTGAGGACCGGTTCATCCGGAATGTATTTCACTTGACTACGGCTCATCCGGAATGTATTCCACTCGACCACCGTTCATCCGGAATGTATTCCACCCTTTTCTATATTGGGTCCATAAGATGGGCCGAGACTGTTATACGTATCACATGATTTGTACCTAGATCCGGCAGCTGGCGGCGAGTTCCACGCATGAGGGATGACTTTTGGCGTGAGTCACGACTTGACATGATCGCTTCTATGTTGGAATCGTAGTTTGGTTATCATACATGTCTCCCGCTTATATAGACTATTATGATTTCATTTCTGATTTTACGCTTTCACATACTGTACCAGATCGACCTCCTTCGGGTGCGCTCACGCCGCAGTAAAAGGTACATCGGCCGATCCCCGCTTAGGATCACCTTTGGCAGATTGAAAGCTCCGTTCCTTCGGAGGCTTATCTTTTGGTATGTTACCACGAGTGCAGATGCTTATACATTCGTGGTATGGCCCCGCCCCGTCATAGTTGTTGTAAATCTTAGAGTGCAGAGTAATCAGTTGTGGTTTGTAAAAAGGTTAACTGCTCGGGTTTTTATGTATATACCAAGGCAACCGTGTTGGTTGGCCTGCTTACTTATTATATCTCTTGTTTCATGACTCGTGTTTTATTTTCCGCTGGTTTTCTCGATGTTGTATCACCAGGGTGCCCGGTAGGCACGACCACGCCCGGATTCGGTCGTGACAAAAGTGGTATCGAGCGCTTAGTCCTCTGAAAGTGTCTACGCACCGTGTCTAGTAGAGTCTTGATTATCGCGTGTTATGCACCACATCTATAATCGTGAGGCTATAGGACATTTAGGATTGGTTTCCATTCTTCTCATTCCGAGATCGTGCCTTAGAGGCGTGTTGTAAGTCGACCCTCCGACGTGTTTCGCTTTTACGATTATGCCTCGCGAAGGCAACCGTGGCCTGATGGGCAAGGCGTGAGGAGCCGCTAGTGGGATTCAGAGGAGTGCGAGGCGCCCGGCCAAGACTGAGGTAGTACTCCGACGCGGTTTCGACGCCGCCAAAGACCGCAGAGTTAGAGCCGCAGCAGCTGGTCACGAGACTACAAGACTGAGCCTCCGCCCCACACCGAGCCGATGAGACGGGTACAAGGAGATGGCCCGCCATCGCCGTGGTCGTGGCGATATGAGGATAGGTCGGATGCAGCAGATTCACCCAAGAGCACCGTAGTACACCCCGAGCGCATTGAGGCTACGTGACTTCACGAGTCAGAGCCTCCGTTGTTCTATGGATCGAGAGCCGAGGCGACCTCGAGTTTATCCGATACAATGATCATGAGAGTGATCGAGCCTCGAGGCGCAGTCGGTGGTATTGGTTCGCATCACCGCGTGATATCGCAGATTGATCGTTTGATTCGCGAGTCGCCCCGGAAGAGCATGCACTTCCAGCATTGGGGACGAGTTCTCGAGGCATTTCTTGCACATTTCTTGCCTCCACAGATGAGAGGGCTCGGCTAGCGATTTTTGACGTTGAGGCGTGATCGCGACGGTTAGAGAGTACAATGTGGAGTTCGACTCATTAGCTCGGTATGTTCGCCAGAGTAGCGGATATGGAGGACAGAGTACACCGCCACGCCACCGGCCGACGATTACTGGCGCAGGCTTGTACGGGTAGCTCTTCACCGCATGGACATTGCCCGCACGCAAGCTCATGCACTAGGATGCGAGGCACGAGAGGTCGACGGAATGACCAAGATCGCAGAAGAGGCCGAACAGCAGGTCCTTTGGTAACTTTCGAGGCGACCGCCTCGAAGATAGCCTAGTTATGTACTCCACCAAGACAGAGTGGTCCCCGCCTTCGGACGTTCAGGGTATTCGGGAGCTGGTCAGAGCTCCAGGGCTTCTGGTTCACAGGTATACGTGAGTGCTAGCCAGCGGGATTCATGTCCCCCTCAGTGTGCACGATGTGGCAAACATCATCCCGGGGAATGTCGTCTTTTATCGTGCTTGTTTCACTGCGCCGTCGTGGCCATGTGACGAGAGACCGTGGCTTATAGGAGAGGTACGGCAGCTGGGCGCAGCCTGCGGATCGGCGGTGTTCATCGCTTTCATACATACATACCGCAGGCGCACTTATGATTAGAGTGGAGCGGTAGCTTCAGGTATATCCTTAACCATCTAGAGTTTTGTTTGTTATGATAATGTGTTAAGTGTTATGTTCGGATAGCTTGGTGCTAAAATGTGATTTAGAAACATGCTTAGTGAAAGGTAAGCACAGGGTGAGAAAATGATGAACCTTAGAATATTACGCTTAAGACCTTAGATGTAAGGCCGCTTGAGTACAAGATTTTGCGAGTGATCCTTGTCGAGTGCATTTTATGCCTAGAATGTATCAGGTGATAAGTCCTGGTTGGGTAAATGAAAGTGGTAGCTTACGATGTGTTTTAGCAAGATTGTTCCGTGTCGGCGAGCAAGAGTTGGCGCGATAATGGTCGGGTTGGCCATGTTGCGCCAACCCGCGTCCCGCTTCGGCGAAAGGTCACCGGGTGGTCCCGCCAGTGGCGGTGGTCACGCGGTGCTAGCCCAAGTTTAGATGACCATCTTATGAGTTCGTGGATACGTTCGACCAGAATCAGTTCGTGAAGGCCGAGAGTGGCCTTAGAGGAAATCGAGGTTAGTAAGATGACCAAGTTGGAGGTAGTGACTCGGCGGTTGGAAACGAAGCTGATCAAGTGTGGTGCGTGTCTTGGGAAGCGGTCTGATTGTTCAACAGGTACGACGAGGTAGGGGAGAAGTGAACGAGTGTGATCGCTTTTGTGAAATGAACGCTGGGTATCTTTTGGACCGGGTGAGAATTTGTTTTGTATCTTCGAGGTGGATCCTCGTGGACTTGGGATTACGATTTTGTGCAGTGTTATTTTGTGGCGGTGTGGCATGTTTGATTCTCGTAAGTATAGTAGTGAAGACTATACCGCGACGCTTGTTTTGAGACTTAGAAGGAACATTCGACGAATGTTTCTAAGGAGGAGAATGTTATACCGTATTTCCAGTATGTACGTAAGGACGACGTAGAAAATTTGAGCCTTAAGTTAGGCAAAGGATCGAATTTGGGCACAAGTGCGAATAGAGTCGTTTTTCGACTAAACGTTTGACAGCTTCGTAGGAAAATTCGGCTATGTCATTTATAATTTTTATGGATTTTTCCGAGAGGCGTAACATTTTGGACCAACGGAGGTGACATGTGTCACCTCACATTGAAGCAAATAGGGTGGCTTGGGCGATCAAGGCCCAAGAGGATGGGTTGGCCTCGCCGATTGGTCCCTCCTTTTGTGCCTTGTTTTGTGGCTTGTTTTGGAGTGTTTTGTGGAGTGTTTTGTGGGTGCACTTGGCTTGATCTCGCCTTACACTTGCCTAACACATGGATGGATCTTGGCCATTGGTTGGCCTTTGCTTGGCCTATAAATAGCTCCCTTTGTGAAGACTTTATTCATCCACAAATTGTTCTAAGTGATAAATCCCTTCCTCCCTCTTGTAGACTCGCCCAAGAGCTCCTCTCCTCTCTTGTGAGCCAGCCGAGAGCCTCCCCTCCCCTAGCCAGTGGGTACACCCCTCTAGTGGTGCTAGCCGTGGTACCCCTAGCCTAGTTGTTTTCGTGATAATACCCTTTGTTGTGGTATAGAAATACTCCTAGTATTGTTATAATGCCCAAAATACCTTAGCCTTGTACCTTGTAGTATTCCAAAGATACCTCTATACGTAGAGTCTGGAATACTACCTTTGTCCTTTTAGTCTCAAACCAAACCCTAAGGAAATCTTCATTGTTGTTTGAAGTACTTAAGAAGTTGGTTAGAACTTCTGGGTTGTTTGAGCCGATTGAGCGCACTGAGTAGAGCTAAACCTTGCTCAGATCGACATATAAACTCGGATAATTTTGGGCTTATCGAGGTAAACACTCTTGACCTTCTATCAGTAATTGGAAATTACATGTTGTAGGAATATATAGTCAAGTATACTATATATAGAATCAACATTATAATTGTGTGGCAATGTCTTGCGACTTAAGCCCTAATTTAAATAAGAGAACCGAATCAGAATTACATAGGACTCAGACATGAGACTTGTGTAGCATTGCTGTAGTAGAATTGTACACGTCCGGCCGACGTGTTAACCCCGTCGCTTGGTAGCCGCCTCGATAGAGGAGAGATTTGCGCTGCCATGTGGGAGGTGCCGCGAATTTTCTGTAGAATATTCTACGTCGATCTAAAGGTATTAATAGCGCCATGTGGCCTCTATAGTCAGTAGTACTACGTGTGGAGTGATCCACTTGGCTTACGAGTAGCCATGGTTTGAGGTACTTGAGCGCTTTTGCTATTAGTCGACAATCGTCGCGAGGTATGTGGACCTCTTCCTATCTCTTCTAGCATGATATGTGTTAACTATGTAGTACCAGAGACGCATACGTGCTAAATGTATTTGATTGATTTAAAACATAAAGTGTTATAACGCTTTACGGGAAGTTGGTTATAATAGCTTTATGTGATACACATACTTTGTGGTTTTTAAAAAAGGTAATCGATTTGAATAATAACCGCTTGATATGTGTTAATAAAGAACTCAAGCATTTCAAAAGATCTATGAATCGCTTGAAAGAATGAGTATTACTTGGTTTTGAAAGCTTAAGAGTTATACTAGCTTTATGGGAAGTTAGGTATAACGCTTAAGAATGTTTTATCGATTTCGAAATCGAATGTGTATCGACAAACCACCGCAGCTAATAAAGGAAAATGTATTGACTAAAGAAGTATTATTAAAACCAGAGAAACCTCCATCCGCATAGAAGCTAAGATGAGACAAAATGATATTACATTTCCTAGATCATGGTCGCTTAATAAGATTGATTATAAACAAAGAATACCTACTCACTTATAAGACATAGGTTTCTCAAAACGCTTAAAGGAGAATTATGTTTGAAAGGATTTAAAACTATGAACTACTTAAACCTTTTTCTAAAATGAGAAACTTGAGCATTCGGGTTAGGCAACTCAACGCTTGGAAAATAAGGTTGTCACTTGATTTTACAAAGGAAAGCATTTTGGTTTACTTAACAATGTTAGTCACTCAAATTTTATACTACGTATCGTGACCTTTGTAAAAGAAATGGATCTTAAAAGGAATTTAACTGACGTAGTACTTTAAGGTTAAAATCCGACTTTGATATAAAATGAAAGTACTTTGAGTCGTGTGTAACTTGCTTATACTTGTTGTTATGAAACTTGACCATGTTACGTGTGATAGCCTTGTTGGTAAGTAATCGTGGTTCTACTCGACTACCGGTCATCCGAATGTATTTCACTCGACACGGCTCATCCGAATGTGTTTCACTTGATTACCGGCTCATCCGGAATGTATTTCACTTGAGGACCGGTTCATCCGGAATGTATTTCACTTGAGGACCGGTTCATCCGGAATGTATTTCACTGACTACGGCTCATCCGGAATGTATTCCACTCGACCACGGTTCATCCGGAATGTATTCCACCCTTTTCTATATCGGGTCCATAAGATGGGCCGAGACCGTTATAATGATCACATGATTTGTACCTAGACCGCCAGTGAGGAAGGAGTTCCACGCATGAGGATGACTTTTAGGCGCGAGTCCTCGACTTGATACGATCGCTTCTATGTTGGAATCGTAGTTTGGTTATCATACATGCTCCCGCTTTATATAGACTATTATGATTTCATTTACGATTTTACGCTTTCACATAGTTGGTACTGTTATCGACTCCTTCGGCTGCGCTCATGCCGCAGTAAAAGGTACATCGGCCGATCCTCGCTTAGGATCACCTTTCAACAGATTGAAAGCTGCTCCTTCGAGGCTTATCTTTTGCATGTTACCCCGAGTCAGACGCTTATACATTCGTGGGTATGGCGGCCTGTCCGCCATAGTTGTTGTAAATCTTAGAGGTCCAGAGTAGCACCGCCAGGCGTGGTTTGTAAAAAGGTTAACTGCTCGTTTTTATGTATATACCGGGGCAACGTGCTGGTTGGCCTGTTTACTTATTATATCTCTTGTTTCATGACTCGTGTTTTATTTTCCGCTGGTTTTCTCTGATGTTGTATCACTAGGGTGCCCGGGGTAAGGCACCAGTCACGGGCCCGGGATTCGGGTCGTGACACTACCCTACCCGTTAAGCTACACAAGTCTACTGTAAATACAGTCCTATGTAAGTACAGTTCAATTCCTTTTAACATCCTTCTATGTAATTACAGTCCAATTCTCTTCTTTAATATCCTTCATGTAATTACGCTCAATTCTTCTCAATATTCATTCTATATATAGTATACTTCAACTATATATTACTACAACATGTAATTTCCAATTACAATAGGGGGACAAGATTATTTACCTCGGTAAGCCCAAAATTATCCAAGTTTAAAGTCGATCCTGAGCAAGGTTTAGCTCCTACTCCGTGCCCAATTCGCCTCCAAGAAACCCTTAGAAGTTCTACACAACTTCTACTTAGTACTCCAACCAATTATGGAGATTTTTCCATAGGGTTTCGTTTAGTGGCTAAAGGAAAGTATAGTAGTATTTTCCGGGCTTTTAGTATAGAGGGTACTTGGAAATACTACAAAGGTTTTGGGCTAGAGTATTTTGGCATTCCAACAATACTGGGAGAAGTATTTCGCAACCAACGGGGGGGGGGGTATTTCTACTAGGCTTGACAAAGGGAGAGTGGATACTTCTCGCCAAGGCCTCTCAAAGGAGGGAACCTGACTAAAACTACACTAAGGGGGGGAGAAGGGTGCTCTCGGCTAGAGCTCTCAAGAGGGGGGGAAAGAGATTTCAAGACTTAGAAATCATTTGAGGGATGAAGAAAACCTTCAAGTTGTGGAGTATTTATAGGCCAACCAACCAATGGCCAACCAATGGCCAAGATGAAGCCAAGTGCAAAGTGTAAGGTCAAGATTTGGGCAAGTGTACCTTATCCATCTACCACCAAAATATCCTACCAACTCCTTGACCACAAACAAGGCAAAAACGTGCCAATGTTCTCGCCAAAATCGTCCACTTGAGGTGACAAGTGTCACCCTCTCGTTGGTCAAAAATATTTCATCTCTGAAAAATCCGCAAAATTATAAATGACATAGCCAGATTTTTCCTTCGCAAAGTCCGAAAACGTTTGCCTGAAAAACGACTCTTTCTGGTACTTGTGAACAAAATTTTCTACTTGCCTACTTTAAGGCTCAAACTTTTCTATGTACGTCCCACGCATACTGAAATACGGTATAACATTCTCCCCTCCTTAGAAACATTCGTCCCGAATGTTCCTTCTCGATACAGATAACGATAAAGTTCCTCTTAACTTAAACAAGTTGCCAATGCCACACCTGGCCACAAAAATAACACATGCGCGAATACTTACATCCAAGTCCACGAGGAATCACCCCTATCATTACAAAAAACCTCCACCCATGGTCTAAAGAACGCTCCCTTCGCATCATCACTTCACAAAAGAAATGATCACTTCCGTTCTCATAACACATGTTCGCTTCCTTCATTTCTCGTCGTACCCTTCTCGAACACTCGAACTCTTCCTAGTATACGTACCATACCTCGCGTCACTTCGCTTCAAAATCGCGAGTCACTACCTCCAAACTTGGTCATCACACTAGCTTCACTTTCTCTAAGGCCATTCCCGCCTTCACGATCCGACTGTCGAATCGCGACGCTAAATCGCCCGTTCACATCGTGCCTTACCCTGCACCCTAGTGATACAACATCGAGAAAACCAGCGGAAATAAAAACTTTACACATGAAATGAGAGATATAATAAATAAACAAAGCCAACCAAAAATAGCTTGCCTTCAAGATATACATAAAACTCGAACAGCTTTAATCCTTTTACAACCCCGCCACAACAAGATTACATGCACTTCTAAGATTTATACAACAACTATGACGGACAGTGGCCCCGCCATACCCCGAACGCATAAGAACTTCATGCACTGTGGTAACATACCAAAGATAAGCCTCCGACGGAATGGAGCTCCCAAAACGCGAAATGAGATCCTAAACGCGGATCGACAAACATGTACTTACTCATGCAGATTTAACGCAAATTTCGGCGAGGTCAAGATAACAGTACTAAGTATGTGAAATCAGAACATCAGAAATGAAATCATAATAGTCTATATAAAGCAGAGACATGTATGATGACCAAACTACATGATATAACATATAACCGATATCAAGACAGGACTCACGCCTCCAAATTATCACTCGTGCGTGGAATTTCTTCCTCACCGGCAGCTTATGATATAACAATACCAAGGATTATACATGAACACCGTGTCCCACTGTGTTATAAAACCGTGACAGACAAGTATAACTACCGATCCGCCGCATCAATAATACAATGCAACCAAAACACGGCCGTCACGGGGCGAGCCGACTCACATCGGAGACCAAGGCCGGCCACGAGTCGACCGGGCAAGTACGGTGGTCGACCACTGTGGACCAAGGTCAGACACGAGACTTCGTCACTATAATCGAACGGGCAAGTGCGAGGGTCGACACGGTGCCAAGGCCGAATCATCCATGAGACGGCAAGTACGAGAGCCGACCACCGTGACCAAGGCCGAACAAAGAAGAAACCTCATGGAGAGCTAGTCCATAAATAACAATTCTTGCACAACCAAGGCTATCACCACAAGCATAAGCAAGTTACGCAACAACAAGCATAGGCAAGTTACACAACAACAAGCATAGGCAAGTTACACAACAACAAGCATAGGCAAGTTACACAACAACAAGCATAGGCAAGTTACACCTCAACAAGCAGAAGTTACACAACTCAAGTTACTTTCATTTTATGCCAAAGTCCGGTTTTAACCCTAAAGTACTACGACGTTAAATCCCTTTTAAAAGAGATCTATTACTTTTATCAAAGTCACCCGACACCGTAGTATTAGAATGACCAACCCACATTCCTTTTCAAAATCAAGTAACAACATTCTTTTCCTAAGTTCCAGCTTTTGCCTAGTTTCAATAACTCAAGCTTCTCATTTTCAAATGGTTTCATAGTTCATAAACTTAATCACTGATTCCTTTTTAGAACAATTGAGTAATATATGTCTTACGTGAGAGTAGGTTATTCTTGTTTACAACATTCTTATTACAGCAGCCATGATCTAGAAAATGTATATCATTTTGTCTCATCTTAGTTTCTATGCAGATGGAGGTTTCTACTGGTTTTAATACAATTCATCATTATTTAATACATTTTCCTTTATTAACGCCGCAGTGGTCCTGTCGATACACATTCCGATTTCCAAATCAAGAAACATTATCCCTTTAAATAAAACCAAGTACTCATTACTCACGAATGAGGTTTCACACAAACATTCACATTAAAACAAATAAGTTAAGTCTCTTATCTTATAAGATCAAGTCTCTTAACTTCTAACATTAGTAAACCATTTTCTTTACCTCTCTTAAGACATTATACCTAACTCCCATAAAGCTAGTATAACTCTTTTTAAAACCTTTAAAACTAAGTGTTACTCTTCCTTCAAAACGATTATAAATCTTTTGAAATACATCAAGTTCTTTATTATAACAAGCCGCTTATAATTCACACGATTACCTTTTAAAACCACAAAGTATTTTCTTACCTACATAAAGCCGTTATAACCAACTTCCCATAAAGCCGTTATAACACTTTATGTTTTAAGACAATCAAACACGATAACACACGTACGCCTACCGCACTACATAGTTCACACATATCATGCTGTAAGAGATAGGAAGAGGTTCACATACCTCGCGACGAGTGCCGACTACTAGCAAAACGCTCCAAGTACTTCAAACCGCTCGGCTACTCCTTGCCACGTAGATCGCACCACACGTAGTACTTCAACCTATAAGGCCACGCGCGCTATTAACATCTAGATCTCATCGCTCCATATTCTACGTAAAATTCGCAAAGACCTCCCCGCCATAGCGTAAATCTCCTTCTATCGGCCGCTACCAAGCCAACCGTGGGGTTTTACACGCCTAACCGACGTACAATTCTACTACACAAGAATACTACACAAGTTCATCTGAATACACCCATGTAATTACAGTCGCTTAATTCTTCAGCTTAAGTCAAAAGACATTGCCACAAGATTAAGTATAGTTCTATATATAGTATACTTCAACTATATATTCTACAACATGTAATTTCCAATTACAATAAGGACAAGAGTGTTTACCTCGATAAGCCCAAAATTATCCGAGTATAATGTCGCTACCGAGCAAGGTTTAGCTCCTACCCGAGTGCTCCAATCCTCCAAACAACCCTAGAAGTTCTAACTAACTTACTCCAAAACTTCAACCAACAGTGAAGGTTTCCTTGTGGTTTCGGTTTGAGACTAAAGGACAAAAGGTAGTATTCTGACTCACGATAGAGGTAACTTTGGAATACTACAAGGTATATACTAAGGTATTTTGGGCATTATAACAATACTGGAGGAGTATTTCAATACCACAAAAGTGGTACCACACGAGAACAACACCCAAGGGAGGGGGTGTTCTCGCTTTAGGCTCACAGTGGAAGGTTTCGCCAAAAGGCCTTCACAAGGGAGAGGGCTCTGACGAGAGTCAACAAGAGGAGGAGGGGTTCTCAAGACTTAGGCAAGTGAAGAGTGGATGAAGAAGTCTTCAAAGAGAGGGGTATTTATAGCAAAACCAAAGGCCAACCAATGGCCAAGATCAAGCCACGCAAGGCAAGTGTAAGGCCAAGATCAAGCCAAGTGCACCCTAACCCTACTCCACAAAACACTCCACAAAACAAGCCACAAAGCAAGGCACAAAAGAGGAGCCAATCGCCAAGGCCAACCAAGGCTCTCTTTGACGCCCAATCGCCCAACCTTCCCACTTGCTTCAATGTGAGGTGACACATGTCACCTCCCGCTGGTCCAAAATGTTTCGCCTCTAAAAATCCGCAAAAATTTTAAATGACATAGCCGAATTTTCCCAACGTAGTCGTGGAAACGCTTCGCCGTAAAAACGACTTAATCGCACTGCGCCCAAATTTCGAATCCAATGCCTAACTTAAGGCTCACCAGACGCATGTCCATACGCATACTCGGAAATACGGTATAACATTCTTCCTTAGAAACATTCGCCCGAATGTTCCTTCTAGGTCTCAAACAAACAGCGCCGTGATAGTCTTCACCGCTATACGCATTTAAAATAATCATGCCACACCGCCACAAAACACACGCTCACTTCTCCCCTTTCTCGTAGTACTGCCACGAACACTCGAACTCGTTCTAGTATCCGTACTCACACTTCACAACGCTCGCTTTCCAACCCTCGAGTCACTACTCCAAACTTGGTCATCTCCTAACCTCGATTTCTAAGGCCATTCCCGCCTTCACGAACTAATTCTCGATCGAACGCATCCACGAACTCATACGATGGTCATCTAAACTGGGCCTAGCACCTCGTGACTCCTACCACCGGTGACCACCTGTAACCGACCCCACCCCAAACCGGTTACGGTTGACCCGAAACGGTCCTCAACCCGACCCCAACCGCGCCAACTCTTGTTCCCGATCCGAACAATCTTACTATTTCACATCATGAAAGCTACCACTTCCATCTCACACTACCTGGACTTACCCTTTCACTAACTGTGTTTCTAAATCACATTTTAGCACAAAGCTATCCAAACATAACATTAAACACATCAACAACATCAATACAAACAAAACTCTGAGGTTAAGGATATACTCAAACTAGGCGGTTCAAGGACCGCTAAAATCGAACTCCCACCGCGACTTACCGGGGCCTTCCTGTACTAACATCCCGCTCGCTATGGAAGGTGAAGAACCCGCAATCGCCTAAGTAGTCCATGCTATCCTACCAGCTACTCGCCTGGACGCCTTCTGCCGATGGCCCCGCTGGCCGCAAAAATAACAATCTCCCGAGTTAGTACGACACTCTCCTATGAAGCTTTCCACAACGCCACACTGAGACAAGGGCAACTCATCCGGCGAGCACTCGCTTCCTCAAAATCTGAAACTCGGGAGCCCGACCGCTTCCCAATATCCCGGCGTCCCAAGCCGGAGGACCACTCATCGACGGAGGTACATAACTAGTTCTGGCCATTGAGGCGGTCCGCCTCGAAGTCACCAAAGGACCCCTGCTCGCCCTCTTCGCCGACTTTGGTCATTCCGCCGATTTATCCGCCTCACATCCAAGTGTATACGCTGACGCGGCAATGTCCATGCCCTACAAGAGCTACACCAACAACTCTCTCGCAAGGCAATCATCGAGCCTCAGAATATATCGGTGCACTCGATCCTCCATACAAGCTACTAACGCGGGACGCACGCCAATGAGTCGAACTCCACATTGTACTCCCAACCGCACGCCTGCTCGCCAGAATACCAAAAACTGTTTACCGAGCCCTCCTCGCTCGGGAGGCAAGAAATGTGCAAGAAAGGCTTCGAGAACTCGCTCCATACCGCTGGAAGTGCATGCTCTCCCGGACAGCTCCCAAGAATCAAACTACCGATCGCGGTATCACGCAATGATGCGAACCTGTGGCCACCGACTGATCTCCGATGCTCGATCACTTACGATCCAGAATCGCTTGATGAACTCGCGATCATCCTCGTGCCTCACCCATAAAACTCGCGGCCTACAACTCGTAAAATCCCGTAGCCTCGAACTATCTCGATCTAGGTGAACCATCGTGCATCGAACCGCCGGCCCACTTATCCTCAAGTCCGCCACAACCCCGCCATTAATCGCCCACCTTTGTAACTCATCTCTCGCCTGCATCGCGGATCGAGGCTCGTGTATCAGGTTCTCGCCACGTTTACTCGCAGCCTCCTTCGCCGCTTTGCCCTTCGGGCCCGCCGCTTTACGCGAGGCATAATCGTAAAACGGCATGCCGAGGGTCCAATCTTATCACACGCCTTCTAAGGCACGATCTCGTAACGAGAAGAATGGAAACTAATCCTAAATGTCCTATAGCCTCGACATAGATGTGCACAACACATCGATAATCAAGACTCTACTAGACACGGTTCAGACACTTTCCGAGGATTAATCGCTCGATACCACTGTGACGCCCGTAAATCGCTCACATCGTGCCTTACCCCGCACCCTAGTGATACAACATCGAGAAAACCAATGAAATAAAAACTTTACACATGAAATGAGAGATATAATAAATAAACAAAGCAACCAAAACAATTGTTTCAAGATATACATAAAACCCGAACAGCTTTAACTTTTACAACCTCGCCACAACAAAGATTACTGCACTTAAGATTTATACAACAACTATGACGACAGGCTCCGCCATACCTCGAACGCATACAAGAACTTACTGCACTGTGTGGTAACATACCAAAGATAAGCCTCCGACGGAATGGAGCTCCCAAAACGCTAAATGAGATCCTAAACGCGGATCGACAATGACGCACTTACTCGCAGATTTAACGCAGCCGGGCGAGGTCAAGATAACAGTACTAAGTATGTGAAATCAGAATATCAGAAATGAAATCATATAAGTCTATATAAAGCATGAGACTTGTATGTTAACCTAACTACAGTATATAACATATAACCAAGCATATCAAGACAGGACTCACGCCTCCAAATTATCACTGTGTTCGTGGAATTTCTTCCTCACCGCCAGCTTTATGATATAACAATACCAAGGATTATACATGAACACTGTGTCCCACCGTGTTATAAAACCGCACAGACAAGTATAACTACCGATCCGACCGCACTAATAATACAATGCAACCAAAACACGGCCGACGGCAAGCGCGAGAGCCGATCATCGGAGATTCAAGGCCGGCCACGAGTCGATCGGCAAGTACGGTGGTCGACCACTGTGGACCAAGGTCAGACACGACTTCACTACTATAATCGAACGGGCAAGTGCGAGGTCGACACGGGTGCTAAGGCCGAATCATCCATGAGACGGGGCAAGTACGAGAGCCGACCACCAGGGACCAAGGCCGAACAGTAAGAAACCTCACGGAGAGCTAGTCCATAAATAACAATTCTTGCACAACCAAGGCTATCACCACAAGCATAAGCAAGTTACGCAACAACAAGCATAGGCAAGTTACACAACAACAAGCATAGGCAAGTTACACAACAACAAGCATAGGCAAGTTACACAACAACAAGCATAGGCAAGTTACACCACAACAAGCGTAGGCAAGTTACACAACTCAAGTTACTTTCATTTTATGCCAAAGTCCTGTTTTTAACCCTAAAGTACTACGTACGTTAAATCCCTTTTAAAAGAGATCTATTACTTTTATCAAAGTCACCCGATACGTAGTATTAGAATGACCAACCCACATTCCTTTTCAAAATCAAGTAACAACATTCTTTTCCTAAGTTCCGCTTTGCCTAGTTTCAATAACTCAAGCTTCTCATTTTCAAATGGTTTCATAGTTCATAAACTTAATCACTTGATTCCTTTTAGAACAATCGAGTAATATATGCCTTACGAGAGTAGGTTATTCTTGTTTACAACATTCTTATTACAAAGCCTATGATCTAGAAAATGTATATCATTTTGTCTCATCTTAGTTTCTACAGATGGAGGTTTCTACCGGTTTTAATACAATTCATCATTATTTAATACATTTTCCTTTATTAACGCCGCAGTTGGTCCTGTCGATACACATTCGATTTCCAAATCAAGAAACATTATCCCTTTAAATAAAACCAAGTACTCATTACTCACGAACGAGGTTTCACACAAACATTCACATTAAAACAAATAAGTTAAGTCTCTTATCTTATAAGATCAAGTCTCTTAACTTCTAACATTAGTAAACCATTTTCTTTACCTCTTAAGACATTATACCTAACTCCCATAAAGCTAGTATAACTCTTTTTAAAACCTTTAAAACCAAGTGTTACTTTTCCTTCAAAACGATTATAAATCTTTTGAAATACATCAAGTTCTTTATTATAACAAGCCGCTTATAATTCACACCGCTTACCTTTAAAACCACAAAGTATTTTCTTACCTACATAAAGCGTTATAACTAACTTCCCATAAAGCCGTTATAACACTTTATGTTTTAAGACAATCAAACACGCTTAACACACGACGCCTACCGCACTACATAGTTCACACATATCATGCTAAGAGATAGGAAGAGGTTCACATACCTCGCGACGAGTGCCGACTACTAGCAAAACGCCCAAGTACTTCAAACCGCTCGGCTACTCCTAAGCCACGAGATCGCACCACACGTAGTACTTCAACCTATAAGGCCACAAGGCGCTTATTAACATCTAGATCTCATCGCTCCATATTCTACGTAAAATTCGCAAAGACTCTCCCGCCATAGCGTAAATCTCCTTCTCTATCGGCCGCTACCAAGCCAACCAGCGGGGTTTTTACACGCCTAACCTGACGTGTACAATTCTACTACACAAGAATACTACAAGTCTATCAGAATACACCCTATGTAATTACAGTCATTTAATTCTTCAGCTTAAGTCAAAAGACATTGCCACAAGATTAAGTATAGTTCTATATATAGTATACTTCAACTATATATTCTACAACATGTAATTTCCAATTACAATAGAAGGACAAGAGTGTTTACTCGATAAGCCCAAAATTATCCGAGTATAATGTCGCTACCGAGCAAGGTTTAGCTCCTACCCGAGTGCTCCAATCCGCCCAAACAACCCTTAGAAGTTCTAACTAACTTCTACTCCAAAACTTCAACCAACAAAAGGTTTCCTTGTGGTTTCTGGCTGAGACTAAAAGGACAAAAGGTAGTATTTCCTGACTTCACGATAGAGGTAACTTTGGAATACTACAAGGTATATATTAAGGTATTTTGGGCATTATAACAATACTGGAGGAGTATTTCAATACCACAAAAGTGGTACCACACGAGAACAACACCCTAAGGGAGTGGGGTGTTCTCGCTTTAGGCTCACAGGGGGAAGGTTTCGCCAAAAGGCCTTCACAAGGGAGAGGGCTCTGGACGAGAGTCAACAAGAGGAGGAGGGGTTCTCAAGACTTAGGCAAGTGAAGAGTGGATGAAGAAGTCTTCAAAGAGAGGGGGTATTTATAGCAAAACCAAAGGCCAACCAACGGCCAAGATCAAGCCACGTGCAAGGCAAGTGTAAGGCCAAGATCAAGCCAAGTGCACCCTAACCCTACTCCACAAACACTCCACAAAACAAGCCACAAAGCAAGGCACAAAAGAGGAGCCAATCGCCAAGGCCAACCATGCTCTCTTCGACGCCCAATCGCCCAACCTTCCCACTTGTTTAATGCGAGGGTGACACATGTCACCCTCCCGCTGGTCCAAAATGTTTCGCCTCTAAAAATCCGCAAAAATTTTAAATGACATAGCCGAATTTTCCCAACGTAGTCGTGGGAAACGCTTCGCGTAAAACGACTTAATCGCACTGCGCCCAAATTTCGAATCCAATGCCTAACTTAAGGCTCAAATTTCGTACGTATGTCCATACGTACATACTCTGGAAATACGGGGTATAACACGAACATACCCACGAACTCATACGATGGTCAACTAAACTTGGGCCTAGCACCCTCGTGATCCTACCACCTGGCGGGACCACCTCGAACTGACCACATCTCCTTTCGGGCTGCGGGTTGACACGCGAATGGTCCTCAATCCGACCCATACTCGCGCCAAACTCTTGTTCCTGATCCGGAACAATCTTACCAATTCAAGTCCTGAAAGCTACCACTTTCATCTCACACCGCTCAGGGACTTATCACACAAGTATACCCCACGTATACTATGCACTCCGACAAAGGTCAATTGTAAACAAAATCTTTTACTCAGGACGGCCTTGCATCTAAGGTCTCCACGTATAATATTCTAAGGCCCACAATTTCTGTGTACCCAACCTTACCCTTTACTAACTGTGCCTTTAAATCACAATTTAACATAATGCTATCCAACATAATACTTAGTACATCATCATATCATCAACGCATACTAGTCTTTAGAGGTAAGAATATACCAGATCAACCGCTTCATTTTTCCTTCGCCGTTTAACCATAATCCCTGCCGCAGGCGCATAGATATGTGGGCGAAACTCGGCCATCGACCGGTAGCCGAGTCATTCGCTCGCATCCTTCCTATTAGACGCCGTCATACGGACTGACGCGCAGAAAACAAGCACCGAAAAGACGACATTCCCGGATGACGCCGCCACATCGCACATAATCGAGGAAAAACATGAATCCGGCCAAGAACTCATGTATACCGCGAACAGCTTCCTCGAGCTCGATCAGCCTCCCGAATACCCCGAACGCCTCAAGACTCGCTGGAGGACCACTCGCATCGGGCGAGGTACATAACTAGTTCGCCGAGGCGCCCGCCGAAGTTACCAAAGGATTCGCTGCTCGCCTCTTCGCGATCCGGCCATTCCGCCGACCTCTCGCGCCTCACATCCGCCAGCATGAAGCTTGCACGCGGCAATGTCCATGCCCGCCGAAGAGCTACACCCGCATAAGCCTCGCCAAGTAATCATCTAGCCCGCGACGTAGCGGTGTACTCGCCCTCCATATCGCCTATTACAATGGGACATACCGAGCTAATGAGTCGAACTCCACATCAGATTTCTAACCGCCCCGCCCTTCCTCAACGCTAAAATCTGCTTACCGAGCCCTCCTCATCTCGTGGGGAAAGAAATGTGCAAGAAAAGCCTCGAGAACTCGCCCCATACGGCCGGAAGTGCATGCTCTCCCGACAACTCCACGAATCAAACCACCGATCGCAGATTACGCGAACATGAGACCCCAATACCACCGACTTCTCAGGCTCGATCACTCTCATGATCCAGAGTCGCTTGATAAACTTCGAGGGTCATCCCCGCCTCGATCCATGTAACATCGCGCTACAACTCGTAAAGTCCCGTAGTCTCAAATCGCTCGCCGGTCAACTACGGTGCTACTGGATCGACCGCCAGATCCAAATTATCCTCATATCTGCCACGACCGCCAAGAATCGCCATCTCTGTACTTATCTCATCCGCCCAGCCGCGGATCGAGGCTCGTGTATCAGAGTCTCGCAGCCTACTATCGCGGGTTTCTAAACTCGCTACTGGGCGGCGCCGCAAAACTAGCCGCTCAAGACTATCTCGTAACGACCGGGCCTTCGCCAGAATCTCCGTGGTCTACTCAGCCTCTACGCTTTGTCCTTCGGGCCCGGCCGCTTTACGCGAGGCATAATCGTAAAGCGAAAGGAATACGCTGGAGGGTCCAACTTATCACACACTTCAAGGAACGATCTCGTAACGAGAAGAATGGAAACTAATCCTAAATGTCCTATAGCCTCCTCGACATTATAGACGTGCACAACACACCGATAATCAAGCACTTACTAGACACGGTTCAGACACTTTCCGAGGATTAATCGCTCGATACCACTTTTGTCACGCATTCAACTGCCCGTGATCGTGCCTTACCCTGCACCCTAGTGATACAACATCGAGAAAATCAGCGAAATAAAACATAAACATGAAACAAGAGATTGATAAATAAACAAAGCTAACTAAAATGGGCTTCTCAGATATATACATAAAACCCTAATAGTTATCATTTTTACAAACTCGCCACAACAAGATTGCATGCACTCTAAGAAAGGATAACAACTATGACGACAGGCTCCGCCATACCTCAATGCAAGAACCTCTACTGTGTGGTAACATACCAAAAGATAAGCCTCCAAGAAACGGGCTTCCCAACACGAATCGTGGATCCTAAGTGCGAGGATCCACAACCGATGTACTTCTACCGCAGATGAACGCAGCCTCGGGCGAGGTCAAGATAACAGTACCAAGTATGTGAAATCGTAAAAATATCAGAAATGAAATCATAATAGTCTATATAAAGCAGAGACATGTATGATAACCAAACTACGCTCACAACATAAAAGCAATGTCAAGTCGTGACTCACGCCTCAAGTCATCCTCACGCCGTGGAACTCCTTCCTCACCGCGGCAGCTAGGTATAAATCGTGTGGAATACGTGGTTCCGCCCATCCCACTGACTGGTGAAGAATCATGTGGAATACGTGTCCCGACCCATCCCACGGGACTTGGTAAAGAATCACGTGGAATACGTGTCCCGCCCATCCTACGGGACCTGTGAAAGAATCGATGAAATACGTGTCCCGCCCATCTCACGGACTCGTGAAGAATCGACGGAATACGTGTCCGGCCATCCCACGACTCCTGAAGAATCAGATGAATACGTGTCCCGCCATCCTACGGACTCGTGAAGAATCGCTCATAATAAATCAGCCGCCTCCATCGAGACGCGGTGGTATAGAAATACAAAGACTTGCACAACAAGGCTATCAAACACAAACATAGGCAAGTTACACACAACTCAAGTTTATTTTAGGCCAAAGTCCGTGTTCGAATTCAAAGTATTACGTACGTTAAATCCTTTTTAAAAGATCCACTTCTTTTATAAAGGTCACCCGATACCCGTAGTATTGAAATAGAGTGACTCGCATTTTTAGGTAAACCCAAACACTTTCCTTTTCAACATCAAGTAACAACATTATTTTCCATAAGTTCAAGTTTGCCTACTTTCAAGTACTTAAGTCTCTTATTTTAGAAAGGTTTCGTAGTTCATAGTCTTAATCACTTAAGAATATAATTCTATTTTAAAAAAATCTGAGAAACATATGTCTTATATGTGAGTAGGTTATTCTTGTTCATAATCAATTTTATTAAAGCAGCCATGATCTAGGAAATGTAATATCATTTTGTCTCATCTTAGCTTCTATGCAGATGGAGGTTTCTACTGGTTTTAATAATACTTAATTAGTCAAAACATTTCCCTTTATTAACGCTGCAGTGGTTTGTCGATACTCATTCTGATTTCCGAAATCAGTAAAACATTATTCCTTTTAAAATAACCAAGTACTCATTACTCACGAATGAGGTTTCACACAAAATTCATTTAAGTCAAGTCTCTTATCTTTTAAGATCAAGTCTCTTAACTTTTAAGATCAATAAACCATTCTTTTTATCTCTCTTAAGTCGTTATACCTAACTTCCCATAAAGCTAGTATAACTCTTAAGCTTTTAAAACCAAGCATTACTCTTCTTTCAAAAAGGTTTCTTAATTCTTTTGAAATACTTCAAGATTCTTATTATTCAGGCTTAAGTCAAAAGACATTGCCGTAAAACTATGTTCCGTTAACACACGCACGCTTCACCGCACTATATATATATTCTTTTAAAATATCATGCTCAAGAGGATAGGAAGAATCACATACCGCGACGATTATCGATCATTAGCAAAACGCCCACGCTTATAACCCGCTAGCCTTGTCCACCTTTCAAGAGTACACGCTACTGGCAAACATTCAACCTATAAAGGTTATACCACCATCAAAGTCTAGACTACTCGCAGAATATTCTAAGCAAGAGGTTCTTTATTCTACGGAAAATCTGCACCACTACCCTACCCAAGTTGCTACACAAGTTCATCAGAATACAATCCCATGTAAGCAAACAATTCCTTTTAACATCCTTCTATGTAATTACACCAATTCCCTTCTTTAATATCCTTCTATGTAATTACAGCTAATTCTTCTCAATATTCATTCTATATATAGTATACTTCAACTATATATTACTACAACATGTAATTTCCAATTACAATAGGGACAAGATTATTTACCCTGTGAAGCCCAAAATTATCCAAGTTTAAAGTCGATCCCGAGCAAGGTTTAGCTCCTACTCATGCGCTCCAATTCGCCTCCAAGAAACCCTTAGAAGTTCTACACAACTTCTACTTAGTACTCCAACCAATTATGGAGATTTTTCCATGTGGTTTCGCTTAGCGGCTAAAGGAAAGTATAGTAGTATTTTCGGCTTTTAGTATGAGAGTACTGAAATACTACAAAGGTTTTGGGCTAGAGTATTTTGGCATTCCAACAATACTTGGAGAATATTTCTCAACCGGTTTTTGGTATTTCTACTAGGCTTGACAGCGGAGAGGGGATACTTCTGCCAAGGCCTCTCAAAGGGGAGGGAACCTGACTAAAACTACACTATGGGAGAAGCGGTGCTCTGCCAGAGCTCTCAAGAGGGGGAAAAGGGATTTCAAGACTTAGAAATCATTCGAGGATTTAAGAAAACCTCTGTTGTGGAGTATTTATAAAGCCAACCAATGGCCAACCAATGGCCAAGATGAAGCCAAGTGCTAGGCAAGTGTAGGGTCAAGATTTGGCAAGTGTACCTTATCCATCTACCACCAAAATATCCTACCAACTCCTCGACCACAAACAAGGCAAAACGCGCCAATGTTCTCGCCAAATCGCTCCACTTGAGGTGACAAGTGTCACCTCTCGCTGGTCAAAAATATTTCATCTCTAAAAATCCGCAAAATTATAAATGACATAGCCGTATTTTTCCTTCGCAAAGTCCGAAAACATTTCGGCCTGAAACGCACTTTTCTGCATTGTGAACAAAATTTTCTACTCTTGCCTACTTTAAGGCTCAAACTTTTCTACGCACGCCCCACGCACATACTGAAATACGGGTATAACAAGCTGGTCGGCGAGTTCAATTTTTCCACGCCAGAAAGAGAGCCTAGCAGTGAGCTCCAGAGGTTTCTGCACCGAGCCTCCAGCCCGCAAATGGTGGTATAGGGATTACTGAGAGCAGATCGTGTTGTTGACTAGCATCGCGGCAGGCAAAGATCGCCAGGCCGTGGCTAACCCTGGGGCCATGGGCTTAAGGATTCGACTTTCCGAGCTGTAATCCACCCAGTTCTATGGTTCGAGGTCCGGCGAGGATCCTCACGAGTTTATTCGACAGTGCGGACCACGCAGTGCTTAGGCCCTGAGACGGATTCCTGGTGTTAGCTTCACCACGCCGATCATTGCGCTGAACTGTCTCGAGTCACGGGAATTGGCTTGCAGGAGGTGCTCTTCCAAATGCCGCGTGGGAGGAGTTCACAGAGGCCTTCCTAGATCACTTCTGCCTCCCGAGTCCGAGAGCCCGCGTGATAGATTCTTGACCTCGAGGCGTAATGGAGGACCATCGTAGAGTACATCCCGAGTTTGACTTCTTTGGCTGTGCATGCAGACACCATTGCAGCCGATATGGCGCATGCAGTTCATCGCTACGTGACGGGGCTAGACCGCATATGATTATCGCTTCGGAGTGGCTCTTCACCTGTGTATGATATCGCCAGGATGCAGGCATATGCGCAGGGGATAGAGGACAAAGAAAGGGAGGGTCGGTTGATTTCAGCCACCAAGAGGGCCGTGACAAGCAGATCTCGTGGCGCTGAGGCGGACCGCCAAAGAAGAAGAAGCATGCAGACGAGTACTCCACCACGCCTTCGTGACGCCGAGATTCGGAGCGCGACAGTGGCTCCGCGGTTCAGGTTTTCGGAGAGTAAGGTGTTAGTCCGAGGAAGCCACCTCTACCTCTACAGCCGACGTGGTAACACCCATTATGGGAGTGTCGCGTTAGTTTGGGTAATAGCATGCACGCGAAGCAGGCCTATTATGCGAGAACCGTCCACTGCAGATAGTACTGATGTAGAGATTCAGCCTTTCTGGATCAGCGGTCGTTCATCGCCTTCTTTTGTTAAGGCCGTGCGTAAGGTGATCATGATTAGAACAAGGGGAATGTGGAAGCAATAATTACGTGTATATTCGACCCTTTGTAGATTAGTATGCATGATAGTGATTGTTGTATGATTTAGGTTATGAACAGGATACTAGGATCGTACATACGTGATAGAACGAGTGGTAAATACGAATGGGAAATTTTGTTAGCCGTGAATCAAAGTAGTAGTAATGGTTCATATGTTGTCTGTCGCTTGACTTACGTGGAACGGATACGCAAAGCATATATCTTAGGTCATATGTGGCATAATAAAGTTCCATTTAGTATATAGTACAGGATGTACCGAGGAATAGTAGATTGGTTTCCAAAAGAACATTTGGGACGAACGTTTCAAGCGAGGGGAGAATGTTACACCCCGTAGTTCAGGTCATGCGCACAGAGCGCATTTAAAGCGAGTAAGACTTAAAATTTTCAAAAGATAGGTTGACGGATTGTTCCTGACGGGTTTTAGTCAACTTTGAGGCGGGTTATGACCCGTTACATCGAGAGTTCCTAAGCATTTCAAAGGCCTAGTGCGTAGTTCGCTGAGTCTAGTTTCAACGCGAACCAACCGCTCGCCGATAAGACGCCTGAGTAGAAGTTACGAGTTACAAGTTCAAGGCGCAGTATGCATACAAATGCGTTTCGCATAAAGGCTACGCCATGGCCGACGCACGCGTACGGCTAAGTTCGTAGAAGTCATGGAGGTTTCACACTGAGGCATGATTTTGGGCGGAAAACTTAGGAAAATCTGATTTTCTCTTTAAAGGCCATGAGGGTGACAAGTGTCCCCCATCCGATTTTTCAGACGTTTATATCGACCAAGTTCAAGACTCGTCATCTTTCAAACCTCTCTCTCTAGATTAGCTCTCACTTCTCTAAAATCCCAAGAGATATTCTAGCCTAGGAAAATCAAAAAAATAAAGGCAAGAAGCTTCAGGGCTAGCTTGTAAGGTTGTATGTGGTGGTGTTCTTGAAAAGCTAGCAAGTTGCTGGAAAATTTTGGCTAAAGCTCTAAGGTAACGATTCTTCCTTTAGAATTAGTTTTAGTATCATGTGTTAAGAAGAAAGAACTCATGGTAGTAAATAACGCTCTGTAGTCATTGCATGCAAGAAATGTGGTTCGATATGAAAGAATTGTCACGACCCGACTTCTTGCCCGCGATCGTGCCTTACCTGCACCCTAGTGATACAACATCGTAGAAAATCAGAAATAAAAACTTAAACAGAAACAAGATACATCATAAGAAAATAAAGGCCAACCAAAACGGTCGCTTCATGTATATATATAAAACCGGTCAGCCATAATCCTTTACAACCCCGCCTACAACATTTACAGACCTTTAAGAATGTAATAACAACTATGAAGCGGACAGGTCTTCGCCATACCTCAATGTACAAGAACCTACAACTCAGTGGAAACATACCAAAAGATAAGCTCGAGAAACTGAGTTTCCCAATATGTCGAATCGTGGATCTCATGAGCAGGATCCACAACCGATATACTCTACCATGGTGATGAACGCATCCCCGGCGAGGTCAAGACAACAGTACTAAGTATGTGAAACTAAAATACCGTAATGAAATCCCATTTCATCATT
Organism: Przewalskia tangutica; assembly: GCA_029844215.1. NCBI lineage: Eukaryota > Viridiplantae > Streptophyta > Magnoliopsida > Solanales > Solanaceae > Przewalskia > Przewalskia tangutica. The sequence goes on along the minus strand of JAQGDG010000315.1, from coordinate 24,721 downwards.
TTATAAAACCATTTTACGATAAGTAAGTTATGCCAAGTAGTGGACGTATATCCCTGCATTAATCACTCACATAACTACGGGTCTCACGCCCATAATATCACCTACGCCTGTGGAACTCATTCTCATCACGGCAGCATGATGTACAACAACACCCATACGTGAACTCCGAACACTAGATCTCGCCTCGCTATCAAAACCGGGACGGCTAAGTAGAATAGCCAACTACCACCCAAAAGCCTAGTCATATCCCATCACAGCAAGTACGTAAGCCAACTATCACCCAAAAGCTAGCCACGCAACTCGGACAGAGGCAAGTATCTGGTTATCTACTGCAGGCTACCGACACTAGAAAATGACCGTAACAAAGATCTAAAGCGTCAACCACACGCATAAATCAAGCCCGCGGATCGCCGTCACCGCGCAAGCTTCATGGATTAGCGTCCATGGACTAACAATCGAACCTCACAACGACCGCATGCCCCGATCTCACCTCTAAGTCATGTCCATGAAACCATCCCATCGGACGACGCCCGAGATCATCCATCGCACAAGATGTCCAAAGGAAATAACAAGATAATACTCGCGCGGACGATACTGGTCACCCAACGCACAAGATGTCCAAAAGGAATAACCGATAATACTCACAGTGGACGCATACCGTGGACCATCCAACGCTACAAGATGTCCAAACAATCAATCGATAGCCGCCCTCCCAGAGACACTAGAGTACGTAATCAAAACATTTGCACAACAAAGCTATCACAACAAGATAGACAAGTTCAACATACTTTTATTTTATGTCAACAATACGGTTTCAACCCAAAATACTACATACTTTCCTTCTTTCAAAAGACCCTCTTTATGTAAAAGCCACACAATACTAATACTGTAGTATTAAAACACGCTTCCTTTTTAAACCAAATTACTACACCTTCGTAAAATCTTTACAAGCTTTTAAAATCAAGTACTTCTTTTAAAACAACAACAAGTTGTTCTTTTAAAACCCAAACAACTTTACTTTTTTCAAAACAAGTAACCTATACTTAAATCAAGTTACTTCTTTTTCCAAAAACAAGTCGTTATAAGTCAAGTCTCTTATCTTTCAAGATCAAGTCTCTTAACTTTCAAAATCAAGTCATTTCGCCAAAATCAAACCTTTCTTTATCCTCATAAAGTCGTTATAACTAACTTCCCATAAAGTTATTATAACACTTTATGTTTTAAACAAACAAAATTCATTTCACACACGCACGCTCATCGCATCATAGTTCAGCAACAATCATGCTCAAGAGTATAGAAGAATCACATACCTCTTCGCTTAATCCACAAGCCAAGTCGAGTATGCCGCGCGTAGAAAGTCCACCTATAATAACCACAATATATCTATCAACCTCTAGTTCTCTTTTATGTAATAATCTAAGTAAATAGCTTCCCTATTCTACGTAAAATTTGGCAAGACTCTCCCGCTATCACATAAATCTCCTCCTTATCAAGGCCCGTTACTGTAGCCAACAACTCCTGTGGATTACACGCCTAACCGACGTGTTCAATTGGCCTCACAATAATACTACACAAGTTCATCGTAAGTACACCCAATGTAAATACAGCTCAAACCTTTATAATCATCCTTCCAATATAATATACTCAAGATAACTACTACAACATGTAATATCCAATTACAATAGGGACATGCATCATTACCTCGATAAGCCCAAAATTATCCAAGATTATAAGCTCGATCCCGAGCAACGCTTAGCCCAAATACTTACGCTCCAACCCGCCCAAGCAACCCTAAGCTCCTAACCAAATTCTCTTCAAGATCCAACTCCAAAGTGAAGAACACTTAGGCTCAACTATGGCAAGTTTCTGCCATGTGACATTCTAAGGCTGCGTGTGAAATCTTTCCAACTCTTGTACACAATCTTCCTAACACACTAAGAAGAACACTTATAAGTTTAGGGATTTTGACAACTTTAGGTCGGGAAGGCTCAAAGAAACGAGCACACACAAGAGAAAAGGGAGGAGTTTTGCCTCGAAAAGCTGTTGGGACAAGTCTTCACTACATGGGGTATTTATAGAGAAATCAAGGGTCATGATTTAGGCAAGTTGCAGAGATCGGGGTACAGTGGTGCTACAAGTCTACACAGACTGGGACAAGCTGCTTGCCACTTGTCCATCCATTTCGCCACAAGCGCCACTCAAGCACCCTATTTCCGCCACTCAAGAATCACGGGGTGACACGTGGTTGCCCCCACTGCCCAAAATATTTTGTCTTCCGAAATATCCAAAATATCGAAATCTCAAAACAAAGCGCCCCACAAAATCAGAATTTCTCCCTTCAGGCCCAAATTCTACGTGACCATTTCAAATAAAATGTCATAATTCTAAAATAATCCAAGAAGCCCAAATACCAAACTGGGAATCCAATTCCCATTAACGAACCTTTTTCCTTCACAAAACCCTAAACTTTTCCGTTTAAAAATCACATCTTTCTTCTTTCCACCCACCCAAACCTGGCTGCGGTCAATGGTCCTCAACCACCCATAATCGCACTGCTCCGAACAATATAAAAGCTACTACTTCCATCTCACACTACCCATGGAACAAGTACTTCACTACCAACCGTAAACGCGCCTTTATATCCAAGGTCCTAATCGCAAATTCTCAAGGCTCACAATCTCTATGCACCCAACTTCCTCTAAATCACAATTAACATAACGCTTATCCAACATAATACACATCATCATATCATAAACGACGATATACCAAATCAAATAGGCGTTCTAAGGACCGCCAGAATCGAACTTCCACCACGACCGCTCCTCGCTCGGGCTATTTAACACCTATAGCTATCGGCGCGTTAACCCGCAATGCATCCCGGCCGATAGTCTCAACATCCGCTACGCCCTCGAACACCGCAAATGGCCTCGCCGCCGCATGTAAAACAAGTCCTATGAATATCTCGATCACTCCACGGGTTTTACCACACCGTTACACTTTAGTTCCAGGTGGCTTCATCCGCCAAAGACTCCCAACTTCCCCGAAACTCAACCTCGAGCCCTCGACCGCTCTCAATACTCCGGAGGCCTCAAGACCGTCAGAGTCGACCATCAGAACTCACACGATGGCGCGGCGATAACTAGTCCGCTACGGCGCGTCCGCCTGAAGTTACCAAAGGACCGACCGCGCCCCGCCTCTTCTCGCCGGAACTCGTCAATCCGGCTTTCTCCGTACCGCTCACACCCAGCGCATTTAGTCGCACAGCTGGCAAATTCATCCATGCCCGGCTTACGATACACCAACAAGACTCGCCAAGTAGTCATCAAGCCCCGTGGACGGTGCAAGTCGCACTGCCCTCCATATTAGCTACTAACGCAGTGGACATATCGCGCCAACGAGTCGAACTCTACGCCAGACTCAATCGCGCTCCCTGCCTCAAAGATCGTAATATGTCGCCCGCGTCTCCTGACCACGGAGGCAAGAAATGGTCGAGAATGCCTCCGAGAACTCGCCCCAAATACCGAGGCGATGCTCCCGACAGCTCCCACGAATCAAACTGGGACCGATCCCAGATCACGCAAATTGACGCAACCGAAAATCACTTGACACTTCCAAGCCTCGATCACCGTGATGATCCTCCTCAGAATCGACGATGAACTCCCGCGATCATCCTCACTTTCTACCGTGAACTCGCTGAATACAACTCGTAAAAATCCCAGAGCCTCAAACTATCCGGACCGGGTGACTACGGCTACCGAACTGAACCGCCGATTCCAAATTATCCTCCCGTGTTCGCCACGATCCCCGCTAGTAATCGGGCTATCTCTCAGAATCTCATCTCTTCTTCAGCCTGTCGGAGGCTCAGAGGGGTTCTCAAAAACTCAGGGCCGCTCAACTATCTCGTAAGAGATCGCTCGCCGCTCTACTCGCAGCTCTCCTCTGGCACGCTTTGCCCTCCCGGGCTCGTTGCTTCAGGTAGGCATAACTGTACATAACAGTACGCCCGGCGGAGTCCAACTTATAACATGCCAGCCTTCTAAGCGCGCACGTATCTTCAGGAGCGGTAAGAATGGAACTCAATCCTTACATATCTCGTAGCGCCTCCTCGACATGTAGAGATGCAGTACAACACACCGATAATTTCTACCATTCACACACCTGCCCATATGACACTTTTTCGAGTGATTAACTCGCTTCTGATACCACTTTTGTCACGCATCCGACTCTAACGACCCGCCGATCGTGCCTCACCTCTGCACCCTGGGTTGATACAACATCGAGGAAAAATCAGCGAAATAAAAACTTAAACAGAAAACAAGATATATCATAAGAAAATAAAGCCAACCAAAACTGCCGCCTTCAAGGTACAGATATATAAACTAGAATGAAGGGCCATAATCCTTACAACCCACGCTTACAACAAAAGAGCCGCAGACTCCGTTGTAATTTGTAAGAATAATAACTATGACTGACAGGCCCCGCCATACCCCCGAATGTACAAGTAACTCTACAACTCAGTGGGAAATATACTAAAAGATAAGCCTCCCTGAGTAAACGGAGCTTCCTAATAAGAACTCGCAGGGATCCTATGAGAGCTTGTGATCCACAACCGGATGTACTTACCCTTATTTAACGCACTTCTCGGGCGAGGTCGGCGAAGATAACAGTACCGTATGATGGAAACTGGAAAAATAATCGTAATGAAATCCCATTTCATCATTTTATAAAACCATTTTGGATAAGTAAGGCTAGTTATGCAAGTAAGTGACGATATCCTCGTAATAATCATCTCACATAATCTATGCGGTCTCACGCCCATAATATCACTATGCCCGTAAATCTTATTCCTCATCGCCGGCAAAGACATGATGTATAACAACACCCATATGTGGAATCCCTTCAACACTGTGAGATCCCGCTCGCGCTGCATCAAAAACCGATCTGGCTAAGTAGAGCCAGCCAATCACTACCCGTGCTAGTCATATCCTTATCATTTCGCAAGGTAACGGAAGCCAATCTTCACGCAGTCCAAAAGCTTTCAGCCAATACGCAATCAAGGCCGGTGGCAAGTATCTCAAGCTATCTACCGAGGCTGACGTGATATCGAGAAAATGACTGCAATGGGTATCTAAAGTGTGCTCTCCAACCACACGACATAAATCGCCCCGTGATCGCCGTTTACCGCGTAAGCTTATGGATTAAGTAATCATGGACTAACACATATGAACTACACAATCGCAGTACAACACGCAGGCGGAAGATACACGCAACACGCCACGACACCGTGATTTGACATCTCACCTCCGCAAGTCAGCGGCTATGAAACCATCTCACTGGATTTTGACGCCCGCATCATCCATCGCATGCGATGTCCAAAGGAAATAACAAGATAATACTGGCGCGGACGCATACCGTGGGTCACCCAACGCCACGAGATGTCCAAAAAGCGCGAATAACCGGTATAATATCACGGCTGACGGATACTCGCGACCATCCAACGCGCCAAGATGTCCAAAAACAATCAATCGTATAGTCAGCTTCACTCCCCGACAGAGACGCGTGAGTGATACGTAATCAAAACAGATTTGCACAACAAAGCTATCACAACAAGGCATAGGCAAGCTTCAACATACTTTTTATTTTATGTCAACAATACGTGGTTTCTCTAACTCCAATACTACATACTTTCCTTCTTTCAAAAAGACATTCCTCTTTATGTAAAAAGCCACACAATACTAATACTCGTGAGTATTAAAAACATCGTTTCCTTTTAAACCAAATTACTACACTCCCTTCGTAAAATCTTTACAAGCTCTTTGTAATCATACTTCTTTTAAAACAACAACAAGTTGTTCTTTTTAAAAACCCAAACAACTTTACTCTTTTCAAAACAAGACAACCTATACTTAAATCTTACTTTCTTTTCCAAAAACAAGTCATATAAGTCAAGTCTGCTTATCTTTCAAGATCATCAAGTCTCTTAACTTTCAAAATCAAGTGCTGCTTTCATCACAAAATCAAACCTTTCTTTTTATCCTCATAAAGTCGTTATAACTAACTTCCCATAAAGCTATTATAACACTTTATGTTTTAAAACAAACAAAATTCATTTCACACATCGTCACGCCTTCAATGCCGTGACTACATAGTTCACAACAATCATGCTCAAGAGTATGAAGAATCACATACCTCTTCGCTAATCCACAAGCCAAGTCGAAGATGCCTGCGCTAGAAAGTCCACTCTATAATAACCACAATATATCTATCAACCTCAGTTCTCTTTATAGAATAATCTAAGTAATAGCAGCTCCCTATTCTACTGCAAAATTTGGCAAAGCACCTCCCCGCTTATATCACATAAATCTCTCCTATCAAGGCCCGCTACTGTGCCAATAACTCCTCAGGATTACATCGCCTAACTCTGACGCTGTTCAATTGGCTTCACAATAATACTACACAAGTCTACTCGTGAAATGCTGACATGCGGTCGATGTAAATACAGCTTCAAACCTTATAATCATCCTTCCAATATAATATACTCAAGTATAACTACTACGACATGTAATATCCAATTACAATAGGGGGCATGTGATCATTACCTCGATACAGCCTCAAAATTATCCAAGATTATAGAAGATCGATCCAGTATGAATCACGTTTAGCTCCAAATCCTTACGCTCCAACTCCGCCTCCAAGCAACCCTTGCTCCTAACCAACTTATCTTCAAGATCCAACTCCAAAAGTGAAAGAACAACTTTAGGCTCAATCTGCCATGGCAAGTTTCGCCAAGGTGACATTCTCCTAAGGCCAGTGGGGAGTGTGGAAATCTTTTTCCAACTTCTTTGTACACAATCTTCCTAACACACTAAGGAAGAACAATTATAAGTTTAGGATTTTTGGACAACTTTGAGGTCGTAAGGAAGGCTCAAAAAATGTAGAGCACACCGCGAGAAAAGGGAGTAGTTTTGCCTTGGAGAATACAAAGGGCGATGGACACGGGTCTTCAATGCGGTGGGGGTATTTATAGAGAAATCAAGGGTCATGATTTCCAGGGGCAAGTTGTGGTGAGATTTGGGGTTACAAGTGTGGTGCCACGTTCACTGCAAGATTCTGGGATGGCTTGCCACTGTCCATCCATTTCGCCACAAGAGCCACTGCACCCTATTTCGGCCACTCACATGGGGTGACACGTGTCGCCTCTACTCGCCCAAAATATTTTGTCTTCAAAATATCCAAAATATCGAAAATCTCAAACAAAGCGCCCTACAAAACCGTAAATTTCTCCCTTGGGTCCCACGTGACTATTTCCGAAAATAAAATCTCATAATTCTAAAATAATCCAAGAAGCCCAAATACCAAATCTGGGAATCCAATTCCCATCAACGAACCTTTTTCCTTCACAAAACCTTAAACTTTTCAAGTGAAAAATCACATCTTTCTTTCTTTCCAATTTTTCTCGTCATTATCGCACGCATATCCTCACATATATACCCCGAACTACTAGGTATAACGTAATTGGTTAAGAAGATATTATGAGCATGTTGTAGCCTAAAAACTACCTTAGAATTGTTAAGTGAATTGTCAGGACTTTACTGTGGCAGAATTTTACACACCCAAGTTTGTTGTAATCCCCTTGAAACGTTGGATTGCTGAGCCTTAAACGTGGCGCTTCGATGATAAATTCACTTTGAGAAAGGTGGCAAGTATGTAGAAACAAAGGAAATGCTGCCTAATTTTCATAGAATTTAGTGACTTTGAACTTAGATTATTTCTACATTGAAATTAGAGGTTAATAATCGTATCGTAGTTATTATAGGTTGGCATATTACTTGCGGTAGTTTGAGCTAGCAGTGGATCGACCAAGAGGTATGTGGAAACTTTCTTACCTCTTGAGCATGAGTAGTTATAACTATATAGTGCTAAGCGACGTGTTTTAAATGAAGTAAATCCTTTTGTTATACTTCTGACTTGTTTTAAGAAAATGTCTAAGTGGTTGGGTTAAGTTAACCCGTTTGTTCTCGGCGAGTGGTTTATCTTAAATAAGGTAGACGATTTCGACATAAAGTTAAGTATAGAGTATTTGGTGGAAAGTATTGAGTATTAATTATTCTAAAAAGATAAGAGGCTTGAAGTATTTTTGAAAATTGTAAATTTGTTCAAGATAAGTCTCTTGGTTAAGACAAGAACGAATGGTTTATAAGAGTTATAACGACTTTATGGGAAGTTAGTTATAACGACTTATAAAAGGATAAGAATGTCTTAATTTCTAAAGCATAAAATTAGTATAACGCTTTATGGGAAGTTGGTTATAATAACTTTATGGAAGGTTATGTCACGTGCTCGGTTCGGATCGTGCCTTACTGCACCCAAGTAGTCATACATCGAGTAATCGGAATATAAAAACAAGACATGAAACAGCAGAAATGAGACACGCTTTATCTCGAGAAAATGCTACTTTTCGCATATATATATAAACAAAGCCCGCAGCTACATCCCAAGTGCATAATAGACTCACTGCACTTAAGAAGATAAATACCATGGCAAGGGCCCGCCCCGCCATACCGAATGTACAAAACTATCTACAACAACGTGAGATCATACCTAAAAGTCGAGCCTCCTAGGAGAAGATGGAGCTCACGACACCAAATCACGGATCCTAAGGATGTGGATCTAGCACTGCTTCCTTACTTGCGGATTTAACGCACTTCGGCCGAAGGAGGTCAATAACAGTACCAAGTATGTGAAATCAGAAAGTACTTAAATGAAATCATATCATTTTAAAACCAATTTTACAAATATGCACGAAACAATCAATGAACCGCACATAGTGCCATATCATAAACAAGAGCAACAATAGGTAAATCGTAATGTGTCTTTCTAGGTCGCGAATGATCGAAGCAAGGCCAATTGCCCATAGTATCATTATGCATGCCTAATCCTCGACTTCGAGTCCGTGATAAAGCACCTAGGCCCGCATGAGGTATTCCCGCATCGAGGGTAGCTACTCGGCATCGCCCCGACTCGTAGTCCGCATGGCCACATCGACCGCATGGCCACGTGGACCGCACACTAACTCGAACTCGTAGCTCAAGCATAGGTCCCGGACCCGCATTAGGTATTCTCGCATCATAGTCACACAGATCGCTCGAGGTATACCCAGACGACGTGCAGCTTAACCCCCGGTATATCATGTCAAGAGGTGAGTGATGTAATACTAACATAACGGCTTATCGTTAAACAACATAAGCACAAACAAGAATAACCTTTTTACACAAACATTACAGGATACTAACACACATAACATCACAATATGTCTACTCAACAAACCATCTTCTCAGATTTTCAAATCAATGCAAGTCTTTTATAAACACATAATTAAACCGTTCCTTTTATCTTTCTTAAGTCGTTATACCTAACTTCCCATAAAGCTAGTATAACTCTTAAGCTTTTGTTTAAAAACCAAGTATTACTCTTCTTTCAAAAATGATTCATAATTCTTTTGAAATACTTCAAGATTCTTATTATTTAGAATCAAGTCGCGCACGCCAAGTAAAACCATGTTCGCTAACACACGCACGCTCACCGCACTATATATATACTTTAAAATATGATGCTTAAGAGTATAGGAAGAATCACATACCTTCTCGGCGAAATCCACCTGCCAAGTCGAATATGTCGCGCGAAGAGTATCAACCTATAATAGTCAAATACGTCTATTAACGTCTAGACTACTCTGTAGGATTAATCTAAGAAGAGGGTTCTCTATTCTACGGAAAATCGGGCAGCACTTCCTACCCTAAACTATACAAGTCTCATCAGAATACATTCTCCCCATGTAAGTACAATCTTCTTTAATTCTTCCGAGGTGATTATAGTTCAATTCTCTTCAGTAATACCCTTCTATGTAATTACGCTCAATTCTCTCTTTAATATCCTTCTATGTATTCTATACTATTTCTATACTTCTACGGTATGTACTCTCCAATTATAATAGAAGGATAAGATTATTTACCTCGATAAGCCCAATATTATCCAAGATATAAGTCGATCCTGAGCAAGGTTTTAGCTCCTAATCTGTACGCTCCAATCCGCTCCAAGAAACCCTTAGAAGTTTCTACACAACTTCTACTTTCTACTTCAACCAACTATGAAGTTTATCCTAGGGTTTCATTTAGTGACTAAAGGAATATAAGGTAGTATTTCCGGACTCTACGTATAGAGGTAACTTTTGGAAATACTATATGGATCACTAAGGTATTTTGGGGATAGGACAATACTGAGAGTATTTCTACCAAGAGTGGTACTTGCCGAGACCACTAGGGAAGGAGGGGGAGAGGGTGTTTAGGCTTAGCCTCAGAGGGGGAATAAGGCTTGGACGAGAGCTCACAAGGGAAGGGAGATTTCAAGACTTGAAAATATTTGTGGATGAAAAGTCTTCAACTTGGGGGTATTTATAGGACTTTCTGGTCAAGACGATGGCAAGTGGAGTGGCAAGTGGAGGGTGGATTCACCCATGTGTCCTTATCCATCTACTACACAAAATATCCTACCTAACCTTGACTAACGCAAGGCCACAAAACGTGCCCAAGGTCGTCTGTCTCGCCACTGAGGTGACAAGTGTCGCTCTCGTTGGTCCAAAATATTTTATCTCTCGGAAAATCCGCAAAAATATAAGTGATATAGCCGTAATTTTCCTTCGCAGTTTTGGAAAACGCTTTCGTTTAAAACAATTCGCTTTGGGTTGTGCACAAATTTCGCCCTATGCCTAACTTTAAGTTTTGAACTTTCAGACGCACGCTCACGCATATACTGGAAATACGGTATAACATTCTCCTCCTTAGAAACATTTGTCCCGAATGTTCCTTCCCAAGACACACAACGATAAGGTTCTCATAACTTAAACAGCTTTGCAAATGCCTACATGGCCACAATACAACACTTAAGCAAATACATCAATGAAAAATTTACAAGTAGGAAAGTGAGTTACGGAGGTGGGGAATAGGTGAGGATACTTCGCCTCATGTCCTCCTCGCCTTCCCACCTCATCTCCTCCTCGAGCCTGCTCCGCCACAAGAATTTGACTAAGCCACGCCTCGTCCGCAGACGCCTAACCCGACATCGATTATCGCCATGGAATCTCCTCACGATAACCCTCACACCGACATCACCAATCGGTGCACTGGATGGATCCCGATACATCTCTCAAAGATAGAAACATGAAAACCTGACGCATCGCCTCAAGATCGGATTTCAGATTCCAACTCATAGGCAACCTTGCCTACCCCGCGGACACTGATACGCCCAATGTACTGGGTCGAGTTTCTTTCTTCCCGAATCTCATCACACCCTTCATGGGTGACACCTTCAGAAAACCCAATCATCAACTCGAACTCTGATGCCGACGACGATGACCGCATATGACTTACGTCGACTGAAATACAATAGCCGCCTCGGATAAGCTTCACCTTATCCATCGCCGTCAGATCAGTCCAGTCCCACTAATCGCACTCGCCTACATCAAACCAACTTATCGATCCGCACTTCCTCCCATACAAGGCCTCATAAGGCGCCATCCGAATACCGGAGTGGTAGCTATTATTATACGCAAACTCAACTAGAGGCAAACGTGTTATACCGATTTCGGAGGATGTATGCGAGGACGACGACGAGAATACGCAGAAAGATTGGAAAGGAAGAAAGAGGTGATTTTTTCCACTAAAAGTTTCCTGCTTTTGAAGGAAAAAGGTTCGAACGGAATCGATTCCCGATTTGGTATTCTGACTTCCCGAATATTAGAGAATTATGGAATTTTATTTTCTGAATGGTCACTGGGCCCACGGAGAAATTTACTGCTTTGGGGCCCACTTTGTTTTCGAGATTTTGGCCATTGTGGATTTTTTCGAAGACGGTTTTGAGGCCTGCGAGGGTGACACGTGTCACCCCGCCAGTGGCTTGGCCGAAATGACCTTTGTGCACAACACCCTTGAGTCGTTTCACTAAACGCTTACAGAACTCGGCGGAAAATTCCGGCTATGTCGCTTTGTATTTTGCGGATTTTTCCGAGAGACGAACATTTTGGATCAACGGGAGGGTGACATGTGTCACCCCACATCGAAGCTTCGGCGCCCGCCGACGATCGTTCACGATTGGATTGTTTGTGGCTCACGCTTGGCCCTATTGGTTCCTTGTTTTGTGCCTTGTTTTGGCCTTGTTTTGTGGCTTGTCTTGTGCCATGTTTTGTGGAGTAGGGGTTAGGGTGCACTTGGCTTGATCAAGGCCTTACACTTGCTTTGCACGGCTTGATTCGCCATCGTTGGCATTCGGGTTTGCTATAAATACCCCCTTGTGAAGACTTCATTCATCCACAAATGTTTCCAAGTCTTGAATCCTCCTCCTCTTGTTGACTCGCCCAAGAGCTCCTCCCCGAAAGTGGCCTCTCGCCGCAGGTCTCCTCCTCATGAGGTCCATTGGCTGGGTACCCCAGCCTAGTTGTTTTCAGATAATACCCTTGTTGTGGTATAGAAATACTCCCTAGTATTGTTATAATGCCCAAAATACCTTAGCCTTGACCTTGTAGTATTCCAAAGATACCTCTTTACGTAGAGTCCTAAATACTACTCATTCTTTAGTCTCAAACCGAAACCCTAAGGAGATCTTCATAGTTGGTCAAGATGTGAGTAGAAGTTGGTTAGAACTTCTAAGGGTTGTTTGGAGTGGTTTGGAGCGCACTGAGTGGAGCTAAACCTTGCTCAGAGCGACATTAAACTCGGATAATTTTGGGCTTATCGAGGTAATTATCTTGTTCTCTATTGTAATTAGAAATTACATGCTTGGTCAAGTATGCTATATACGGAACTACTTAGTATTCGCAATGTCTTTTGACTTAAGCTCAAGAATAAAGAACCGAATCGAATCAGATTTACATGGGATCAGACATTGCAAGAGACTTGTGTAGAATTGTACACGCCCTGTTAGACGTAAACCCCCGTCAAGCCGTAGCCACTTCAATAGAGAGGAGATTTACGCTGCCATGTGAGGTCACTAATTTTCTATAGAAAGATGTAAACTTGTGTTTTGGGGTTAATAGACGCCAGACCTTTATAGTGAAAGATCGAGAGTAGCGTATTCTACCCGAGGAGTGGAAAGTAATAGCGAGGTTGTAGTACTTGGAGCATTTTGCTTATTGTCGATAAATCGTCGCGAGGTATGCGAACCTCTTCCTATCTTTCTAGCATGATTGTTGTGAACTATGTAGTACTGCAGACGCATACGTGCTAAGTGATTTGGTTGGTTTAAAACATGTGCGTTATAATAGCTTTACGGGAAGTTAGTTATAACGACCTCATGTAGTGAAAATGGTTTATCACGTTAAGTTAAGAGATTTGATCTTATAAGATAAGAGACTTAACTTATTTGTTTTAATGTGGATGTTTGTGTGAAACCTCATTCGTGAGTAATGAGTACTTGGTTTTAAAGCGGATAAGGTTTTACCGATTTCGGAATCGAACGCATCGGCTGCACCACCGCAAGTAATAAAGGAAAATGTATTGAATAATGACGTGTTGTATTAAAACCAATAAACCTCCATCCGCATAGAAGCTAAGATGAGACAAAATGATATTACATTTTCTAGATCATGGTCATTGTAATAAGATCGTGATAAACAAGAATAAACTACTCACATATATGACATATGTTACTCAATTGTTCTAAAAAGAAATCATGATTAAGTTTGGGAACTATGAAACCATTTGAAAACGAAGCTTCGAGTAATCAAACTAGGCAAACCGAACTTAGGAAAAGAATGTTGTTACTTGATTTTGAAAAGGAAGTGGGTTGGTCATTCTAATACTACGTATCGTGACTTTATAAAAGTAATGGATCTCTTTAAAAGAACTTAACGATGTAGTACTGGGGTTAAAACCCGACTTTGGCATAAATGAAAGTACTTTGAGTCAGGTGAAACTTGCCTATGATTGTTGTTGTGAAACTTGCCTATGCTTGTTATTGTGAAACTTGCCTACGCCAGATTTATAGCCTTTATTGCAAGTGCCATTGTGTTTCGCGGTTACCGCTCTCGATGTAGGTCATTGATCGTTGAGAACTTACTCGACGCGCTTAGCGACGAGAAATTCCACGCACGCCTCGCTGATAGTATTATTGTTGTTAATCGCTGGACATACCGACACGATGCGTAGCGCACGCATGCTTCCATTTTGTTAAGGTCTCGTGGTTAATCGCTGATATATCGACACGATGCGTAGCGCACGCATGTTTCCATTTCGATTATCGCCAGGATTTCGACATACCGACACGACGCGTAGCGCACGTATGCGCCCATTTGGAAAGTTGTCTTATTGTTTCCTCGACATACCGACACGATGCGTAGCGCACGGGTATGCTTCCATTTGATTGTCTTGTTGTTGAGGTCACATGGACACGCCTACACCGGCGCAGACTCCGGGCATGGCGACATCGGTATTATTGTTGCATCATGGACATGTCTACACCGGCGCAAAGATTCCGGCACGCGCCATAATGCGAACTCGATTGATGCCGCGGCGTGAGACCCATAGTTATATCGGAGTGATGATCGCTTTTATGTTGGAATCAGAGTTTGGTTATCATACATGTTTCCCGCTTTATATAGACTAGTATGATTTCATTTACGTGATTGCATAGCTTTCACATACTTGGTACCGTTGATCGACTTCGGGGCCGTTCACGCCGCAGTAGAGGTACATCGGCCGTGGGATCCTCGCCATAGATCACGTCAACAGATTTGAAGCTCCGCTCCGAGGCTTATCTTTGCAGTGTGTTCCTCGAGTCAGAGGTTCTTGTACATTCTGTGGGCGTGGGCCCCCGTCCCGCCATAGTCAGATATCTTAGAGGTCCGTAGTCCCGCGGGCGTGGCTGTAAAGGATTAAACTGTTTGTTTTATGTATATATCAAGGCAAACTGCTTTGGCTGCTCATTTATTATATCTCTTGTATAATGACTCATGTTTTATGTTCCGCTGATTTTTCTCGATGTATGTATCGCCAGGTGCCCGGTAAGGCACCAGACCCGCCCCTAACGGTCGTTACAAAAGTGGTATCGTGAGCGCTTAATCTCTGGAAAGTGTCTACGCATCGCGTCTAGTAGTCTTGATTATCGGCGTGTTGTACAACATCTATAATCGTGAGGTCGCAGGACATTTAGGATCGTTTCCATTCTTCTCATCCCGAGATCGTGGCTCAGAGTCGTTAAGTCGGACCCTCCGACGATCTCGCTTTTACCGCTTATGCCTCCGCGCTAGGCAACCAGAGCCTGGCGGCAAGGCAACCGAGGGTGCCGCGAGTGAGATACAGAGGAGTACGGTGGCGCAGCCCGCACAAGACTGAGGTCGAGCTTCGACGCGGGTTTCGGACGCCGCCACCAAAGAGAGGTTAGAGCCGCAAAGAATGGCCGCCGAGACCGCAGCACTGAGCCTCCACCCCACACCGGGGCAGGAGACGGGTTACATGGAGATGGTCGGCCGCCGTGGTCGCCGACATGGCCGATATGAGGATAGGCCGGACGCAGCAGCCCAGCCCAGAGCACCATGGTTCACCCCGAGCGATAGCCTGAGGCCACGGACTTTCCGAGTTGTAGCCCGCGAGTTTTACGGGTCGAGGCTCGAGGATGATCCGCAGGAGTTCATCCCAGCTATACGGATCACGCGGTGATCAAGGCTTCAGACCGAATCGTGGACCTTTGGTTCGTGATCGGCCGCGTGATACCGCAATGATTGGTTTGATCTACGGAGCTTTCCCGGGAGAGCATGCACCTCCGCAGACGGGATGAGTTTTCGCGGCTTTCTCACGCACTTCTTGCCTCCGCAGACGGAGGGCACGCCGGCGATTTTTGTTATCGAGACAGAGGCGCGACCGTCGTGAGTACAATGTCGAGTTCGATTCTTTCGCTCGATATGTCCCCGCGCTTAGTTGCAGATACGAGGATAGGGTGCATCGCCACGCCACCGCTAGATGATTATATGGTCGAGTCTTGCGCGGTGTTTCTTCACCGCACGGACATTGCCCGCACGCAGCTCACGCACTAGGACGCGAGGCACGGAGGGGTCGACGGAACGACTGATCGCCAGAGGGCCGTGACTACAGGTCCTGGTGGCTTTCGAGGCGGACCGCCTCAAAGAAAGTTAGTTATATACCCCCACCGTACACAGTGGTCCTCCACCGCCTTCGTGAGCAGTCGTGGCTCCAAGGGGTTCAGATTTTGCAGAGCAGGGTGTTAATCCACCAAGCCACCCTACCTCGCAGGACTATCAGTAGACTCCATTTTGGAGAGTGTCGCTAGATTGGGAGTTTGTTTTGCATGCACAGGTGGCCATTTTGAGGAATCGCCCTACCAAGGGAAGCGGATGTTACGACTCACCTTCAGATCTCGTGGCCGGTTCATCACCTTCATACTATACGCAGGCAGTGCCCATGACAGAGTGAGCTGTAGCTTCGTGTATATCCTTAACCTCTAGAGTTTTGGTATGCTTGTTATGACGATCTCATTATTGTGTGCTATGTACGGATAGCATTGTGATACGTGTGAGTTAAAATGCACGGTTAGTCGGAAGGATACGACGAGGTACGGTAAGTGTGAATCCTTAGACTATTTCACGCATCGAGACCTTAGAGGTAAGGTCGCCTTGAGTAAAAGATTCGCTTTTATGTTTGACCTTTTAAGGGTGAGTAGTATACGTGGGATTTATTTGTGATAAGTCCGTGGGTAGTGTGAGACGGAAGTGGTAGCTTTCATGACGTGAATTAGTGCATTGTTCCGAATCGGGAACAAGAGTTTGGCACGGGGGGGTCGGTTTAGGACCATCGGGTCAAACCAGAACCCGGTTTGGGGTGGCTGCTCCTGGGTGGTCCCGCCAGGTGGTAGGTCACGAGGTGCTAGGACCGAAGTTAGACGACCATCGTATGAGCTTTGTACGTGTTCACTGCAGCCGACGCAAAGCGCCGGAATGGCCTGGAAGTTCGAGGTTAGTAAGATGACTAAGTTTGGAGGTAGTGACTCGCAGATTTTCGAACTAAGTAATGATCAAGTATGGTACGACCGAGAGTTCAAGTGTTCGAGAAGCGGCACGACGTAAGGAAGGAAGATAACGTGTTATTTCACGTAAGCCGTGGCGCTGATAACTTGTTAGAGGAACTTCATCGATATCCGCTCAGAAGGAACATTCGGACTAATGTTTCTACGAGGGGAGAATGTTATACCCCGTATTTCCAGAGAGGATGTATGCAGGACGCACGCATTTAGAATACATAAAGATTGGAAAGGAAGAAAGAGGTGATTTTTTCCACGGAAAAGTTTCCGCTTTTGTGAAGGAAAAGGTTCAACGGGAATTGATTCCTGTGATTTGGTATTCTGACTTCCGAATATTAGAGAATTATGGAATTTTATTTTCGAAATGGTCACGCTGGGCCCACGGAGAAATTTACTGTTTGGTGGCCCACTTTGTTTTCGAGATTTTGGCCATTGTGGATTTTTTCAAAGACGGTTTTGAGGGCCAATAGGAGGGTGACACGGTCACCCCGCCTGCGTGGCTTGGCCGAAATGACCTTTGTGCACAACACCCTGCTAGAGTCGCCGACGTAAACGCTACAGAATCATGAAGGGAAAATTCCGCTATGTCGCTTTGTATTTTTATGGATTTTTCCGAGAGACGAAATTTTGGATCAACGGGAGGGTGACATGTGTCACCTCACATCGGAAGCTTCGGGCGCCCGCCGACGATCGTTCACGATCGATCGCTTGCGGCTCACGCTTTTGGCCCTATCGGTTCCTTGTTTTGCGCCTTGTTTTGGCCTTGTTTTGTGGCTTGTCTTGTGCCATGTTTTGTGGAGTAGGGTTAGGGTGCACTTGGCTTGATCAAGGCCTTACACTTGCCTTTGCACATGGCTTGATCTTCGCCATCGTCAGCATTGGTTTGCTATAAATACCCCTTCTGAAGACTTCATTCATCCACAAATGTTTCCAAGTCTCAATCCCTCCTCCTCTTGTCGACTCTCGCCCAAGAGCCCTCTCCCTCGAAAGTGGCCTTCGGCCGTGAGGTCTCCCCTCCTCATGAGGTCTACCGCTGGGTACCCCTAGCCTAGTTGTTTTCAGATAATACCTCTTGTTGTGGTATAGAAATACTCCCTAGTATTGTTATAATGCCCAAAATACCTTAGCCTTGTACCTTGTAGTATTCCAAAGATACCTCTTTACGTAGAGTCCTAAATACTACCTTTGTCCTTTTAGTCTCAAACCGAAACCTGGAGATCTTCATGCTGGGTCAAGATGCGAGCAGGTTGGTTAGAACTTCGGGTTGTTTGGAGTGGTTTGGAGCGCACGGAGCGGAGCTAAACCCTGCTCGTGAGCGACATTAAACTCGGATAATTTTGGGCTTATCGAGGTAATTATCTTGTCCTCTATTGTAATTAGAAATTACATGCTTGGTCAAGTATGCTATATACGGAACTACTTAGTATTCGCAATGTCTTTTGACTTAAGCCCAAGAATAAAGAATCGAATCGAATCAGATTTACATAGATCAGACAAAGAGACTTGTAGAATTGTACACGCCCTGTTAGATGTAAACCCCCGGTCAAGCCAGCCTCACAGAGAGGAGATTTACGCTGCCATGGGGGAGGTGTCGAATTTTCTATAGAAAGATAGAAACTTGTGTTTGGGGTTAATAGACGCCATGACCTTTATAGTGAAAGACTGAGAGTAGCTGTATTCTACCTTATGAGTGGAAAGGGCTAGCGGTTGTAGTACTGAGCATTTTGCTTATTGCCGATAAATCGTCGCGAGGTATGTGAACCTCTTCCTATCTTTTCTAGCATGATTGTTGTGAACTATGTAGTACGGCAGACGATACGTGCTAAGTGATTTGGTTGGTTTAAAACATAGGGTGTTATAATAGCTTTACGGGAAGTTAGTTATAACGATCTTATGTAAGTGAAAATGGTTTATCACGTTAAGTTAAGAGACTTGATCTTATAAGATAAAGAGACTTAACTTATTTGTTTTAATGTGGATGTTATGTGAAACCTCATTCGTGAGTAATGAGTACTTGGTTTTAAAGTGGATAAGGTTTTACCGATTTCGAATCGAACGTGTATCGGCTGCATCATCGCAGTTGCTAATAAAGGAAAATGTATTGAATAATGATGTGTTGTATTAAAACCAAGAGAAACCTCCATCCGCAGATGGTTAAGACGAGACAAAATGATATTACATTTTCTAGATCATGGTCACGTAATAAGATCGTGATAAACAAGAATAAACTACTCACATATATGACATATGTTACTCAATTGTTCTAAAAAGAAATCAAGTGATTAAGTTTGGGGAACTATGAAACCATTTGAAAATGAGAAGTTTGAGTAATCAAACTAGGCAACCGAACTTAGGAAAATAATGTTGTTACATTTGATTTTGAAAAGGAAGGTGGTTGGTCATTCTAATACTACGTATCGTGACTTTATAAAAGTAATGGATCTCTTTTAAAAGAACTTAACGATGTAGTACTTTGGGGTTAAAAACCCGACTTTGGCATAAAATGAAAGTACTTTGAGTCAGGTGAAACTTGCCATGATTGTTGCGTGAAACTCGCCATGCTTGTTATCGTGAAACTTGCCTATGCCAGGACGATAGCCTTTATGCATGCGCGTTGTTTCGTGGTTACCGCTCTCGATAGGTCGGTGGATCGTTGAGAACTTACTGGACGCGCTTAGCGACGAGAAATTCCATCGCACGCTCGCTGATAGTATTATTGTTGTTAATCGCCGACATACCGACACGATGCGTAGCGCACGCATGCTTCCATTTTGGTTAAGGTCTTGCGGTTAATCGCTTCGATATACGACACGACGCGTAGCGCACGGTATGTTTCCATTTCGATTATCGCCTTGTGATTTCCTTTTCGACATACCGACACGATGCGTAGCGCACGCATGCGCCCATTTGGAAAGTTGTCTTATTGTTTCTTCGACATACCGACACGACGCGCAGCGCACGTATGCTTCCATTCGATTGCTGTTGTTGAGGTCATACGGACATGCCTACACCGATGCGTAATTCCGGCACGCCATGGGATATCGGTATTATTGTTGCATCATGGACATGTCTACACCGGCGCAGATTCCGGGTACGCGCCATAATGCCAACTCGATTGATGTCGCGCGCGAGACCTATAGTTATATCGAGTGATGATCGCTTTATGTCAGGAATCAGAGTTTGGTTATCATACATGTCTCCCGCTTTATATAGACTAGTATGATTTCATTTACAAGATTGCATATGGGCCACATACTTGGTACTCTTGTATCGACTCTCGGGCCGCGTCACGCCACAGTAGAGGTACACGGCCGTGATCTCGCCATAGGATCACAAGTCAACAGATTTGAAGCTCCGCTTTCTCCGAGGCTTATCTTGCAGGTGTTCCTCGAGTTGTAGGTTCTTGTACATTCAGTGTGGCGGCCCCGCCCCGCCATAGTCATCAGTATATCTTAGAGGTCCGTAGTTCTGCAAGGCGTGGTTGTAAAGGATTAAATCGCTCGTGTTTTATGATATACCAAGGCAACCGCTTTGGCCTGCTCATTTATTATATCTCTCAGATAATGACTCATGTTTTATGTTCCGCTGATTTTTCTCTCGATGTATGACGCCAGTGTGCCCGGTAAGGCACCAGAACCCCGCTCTAACGTCGTTACAAAATGATCCTCCCAACTACTTCGAAATTAATAACACAGCTCGCAGATATCCTCAAGAGTCCGATAGTGCGCTCGCCGTCCGCTCGTTCGAGGATGGAATGCAAAGATTTGCTCACTGCCCCTAGACCTTTCCGAAAGACCTCCGTGTTAGCCGAACCGGCTCTCGCCGATATGATCGAAATAGGGACTCCATGCGCCTCACGATCTCTGATGTAAAGTCCGCATAATCCTACCGGTAAAAGCGTCGCTTCGATCGGAAGAAGTGGGCTGATTTCACACTGTCGATTTATAACCCGCATAGAATCGCGTGCTTCCTGAGTGCGAGGTAATCCCGTGATAAAGTCCATGCTGATCACCTCCCACTTCCGTGTCGATCTCTATCGCTCGCAATAATCCACCGTGCCTCGTGCTCTATCTTCACCGCCGACAACACGCATCGAGCTACAAACTCGCAACGCCCTCTTCAAGCCATCCCACCAATACACGATCTAAGGTCGGTGGTACATCTTGGTCGCACTGACGGATGGATAGAGTAACGCGCGCCGTGTTTCTAGAACTCGCCAAGTCCCGCAATATCTCGGAACACACAACTCGCTTCTCAAACCTTAGTGTCCCGACCCGAACCCGGGCCCGTGACTGGTGCCTTACCCGGGCACCCAAGTAGACATACATCAGAGTAATCAGCGGAACATAAAACAAGACTTGAAAATATTATGAAGTGTAAAACAGTTTTTCTGAAGAAAAGTTGTCTTTCGGCATATATATATAAAAACTTTAATCCGAACAGTTACATCCCTTTTTTTTTTTTTTCTACAACTCGCCACAACAAAGATTACATGCACTTCTAAGAATGATATAACAACAATGGCGGGACAGTTCTCGCCATACCCCGAATGTAAGTACCTACAACGACAGGACTATCCCAAGATAAGCCTCCTGTGAAATGGAGCTTCCCAAACGCTGAACTGTGACTTACGAGCGAGGATCGATGATCGTGTACTTTCTACCTGGTATGAACGCACTTCAAGGAGGTCAAGATAACAGTACCAAGTATGTGAAACTGAAAATACTGTAAATGAAATCATAATAGTCTATATAAACAGAAGACATATATGATAACCAATTTACGATACACAATGTAAATACGCCAAGTCGTGACTCACGCTCAAAGTCATTACTCAAATACAATAACGGGTCTCACGCCACCACATCAATCATGCCCGTGGAATACCTTCTCATCGCCGGCCTATGATGTAATAACACCAAGCAAGACACATGAACACCAGTCCCACCTGTCATAATAAAACCGCACGGTAAGTACGGCGCATAGCCACTACTAAAACCCACGCATCAACAATGCTATAAAACTATATCACGGTCTTCTAGACCGCACTACATGATCGGCCGCCACTCGCCTCAATATCAATGCTGCCTAGTCCCGAGCATACCGCCGCTCGCATAAAGCCACACATAGGCCCGCATTTAGGTATTCTCGTGACGGGACATTTAACCCCGTGCATTCTCCCCGACTCAAGTCCGCATAGTCTCATAGACCGATAGTCACACATCGCATGGCATCCCCGTGACGGATAAAACACCGAATGATCAATCCCGAGCATACCGCTCGCATAGTCACGCAGACCGCATAAAATGATAGACCGCATCGGGTGGCAAGCCCTCAGATATCAAGTCAGGGGTATGTGATAATATAACAAAGATAATGACTTATCGTTAATCATCATAGCACAAAGAAGGGAACCTTTACACAAACATTATAAGACACTAACACACGAAGATCATAACATGATTACTTATCAAAACCAATCAAGAAAGTATTACAAGGCTATCACAAACCAACTTAGTCAAGTTATTCACCCAAGGTACTTTCTATTTTATGACAACAAGTTTGGGTTTTAACCCCAAAGTACTTCATACATTAATTCTTTAAAAATATCCGCTTTTCACAAAAATCACACGATACTTCGTAGTATCAAAAATAGAGTGACTATCTTTTTAAGTAAACCAAAACAGCTTTCCTTTTAATATTAAGTAACAACATTCTTTCCAAACGCCCAAGTTTGCCTAAGTTCAATTACTCAGTCTTTTATTTTCGAAAGGTTTCGTAGTTCATAGTTTTAATCACTTACTAATATAATTCTCTTTAAAACAATTTGAGAAACATATGCCTTATGTGTGAGTAGGTTATTCTTGTTCATAATAATCTTATTAGAGCAATGATCTAGGAAATGTAATATCATTTTGTCTCATCTTAGCTTCTATGCAGATGGAGGTTTCACTGGTTTTAATAATACTTTATTAGTCAATACATTTCCCTTTATTAGCGTGGTTTGTTCGATACTTATTCTCATTTCAAATCAATATAAGGCTTTCATAAATAATTAAGTAAACCGTTCTTTTATCTCTTAAGTCGTTATACCTAACTTCCCATAAAGCTAGTATAACTTCTGCTTTCAAAACCAAGTATTATCCTTCTTTCAAAAGGTTTCTTAATTCTCTTCAAATACTTCAAGATTCTTATTATTCAGCTTAAGTCAAAAGACATTGCCGTAAAACTACGCTCGCTAACACATATACGTCACCGTACTATATATATTCTTTTAAAATATCATGCTCAAGAGGATAGGAAGAATCACATACCTCGCGACGATTATCGACTATTAGCAAAACGCCCACCGCTATAACCCGCTAGCATTGTCCACCTTCAAGTAGAACATGCTACTGCGTAACTTTCAACCTATAAAGGCCATATACGCCTATTAACTTCTAGACTACTCAGAATATTCTAAGCAGAGAGTTCTATTCTACGGAAAATTGGGCAAGACTTCATATACCCGTGATTTCCGCAGTATGTACGTAAAGACGACGAGAAAAGTTTGGGCTTTAAAGTAGGCTTCGAATTATTTTGTGCACAACACCTTGCTAGAGTCGTTTTCGACTAAATGTTTTACATAATTCATGGGCGGAAAATTCCGCCATGTCATTTATTATTTTTCATGGATTTTTCCGAGAGACGAATAGCTTTGGACCAACGAGAGGGCAACACTTGGCACCCTCTCAAAGGTGGGCATGTGGGCGCTTGGACAAAAGGAGTGGAGTAGGTAGGATATTTTGTGATATTTGCGGTAGATGGATAAGGTACATATGGATGAATCTCGACTTACACTTGCCTTGCACTTGGTACGATCTTCGCCATCGGTTGGCTACCGCTTGACCTATAAATACCCTCAAGACTTATTCATCCTAAAATAATTTCTAAGTCTAGAAATCCTCCCTCTCAGAGTGTTGCTCTCGCCCCAGAGCTCCCTCCCCTTCGGTATGCCCTCGCCGAGAGCCCTCCCCTCGGCACTACCTCCTGGGTTGGCCGGCGGGTATACACCCCTGTGGTGTTGTCTCGTATAAATACCCCTCTGGTAAATACTCTCCAAAGTATTGTTACTATACCCAAAATACCTTAGTCATACCTTGTAGTATTCCAAAGATACTCTCTATACGTAGAGCTCTAAATACTACCAGATGTCCTTTTGTCTCAAACCAAACCCTAAGGAAAATCTCCATAGTTGGTTGAGTATTAGCAAGAAGTTGCGAGAACTTCTAAGGGTTGTTTGGAGCGGGTCGAGCAATGAGTAGAGTTAAGTTGCCAGGATCGACATTTAACCTGATAATTATGGGCTTATCGAGGTAAATATCTGTCTTCCTTTCAGAATTAGAGTTTACATACTATCGAGTATAGAATAAGTATAAGTATATACAAGGAAAGTATATAAGAAGGGAATTAAATCAGACTTACATAGATCGTATTACATGAGACTGAAGTTTGACGGTGGGAAGTTGTCACGCCCGATTTTCCGTAGAATCTTGTATCTAGATTTATTCTACCGAGTAGTCTAGAGTTTGATAGACTTGTTTAACCTTTATAGGTTGAATGTTCGCAAGTAGTACGTCTACATTAGAAAGGTGAACAA